>CM019154.1:12898645-13267380 GCA_009733165.1 Naja naja | reverse complement strand
GGGTTCCATGAGTGCACATTGACTAAGCCCATGATGATCAGAAGCTTTTCTAGAGAAGGCAGCTTACTCTTCTGCAGTCTGCAGAAAGGGTTAATTAGTCAAGACTTGATGCTTTTCATGGGACACTTATGGGAAATATTTCATACTGAGGACAAAGTTATGTAAATGCCAACATTGTCTATGAACATTCCAAACATGATTCATAAATGAAGAAGCTGTACACTTGTGTCATTGATTGTAATCTATATATGAAAAGGCTGTTGGTAAGATGAGGAAGAAACAGCACTCAAAGAAAATTATTTCTAGAAGAAAGAATACAACTTTTTACCAGATAATTGGGCTAATAAGGGGGTATCATACATTTTGACAGTAGATTAAATATGTGTCCTAAAAGGCATAGAAAACATACATATGAACATAGCAAAATATCCATAGTAATGTAATAACATTTAGAATGTGAATACTATACTGCCTATAAAAAAATAAATGGGACTTTTATACATTTTTCATACCTGCAATTTTTCCAAACTACAAATTAATACATCTAATTTTATATGAAATGTTAATCATAAATAGCCTTTAGGAACATCCCAATTCTTGATAGATTTGGGGTGGGAACCCAACCACAATTGGTTGATTATGCAATAGTTTGCACTATGGAGTACAGTTTTAAACTTTGGTGACTAAATTCACTCTGCATGTCTAACAAAAATCAAATTGAAAACTTCATACTTCACAGACTGTGTAAGCCCAGATGCACTACATTAAGCAAAGCTTCTAAGCGTACTTCAAGTGGAAATCCCCACACAGAACTGGGTAAGTAATCCAGGTGGGATAACTGAGCATATTGCATACCCTGTCCTTATTAATTGATCATTTATTGAATACAGGATTACATGATGCCAATCTTTATCAATATAGAGTTTACTGGGAAGATTATTCATTTTTTCCTGCTATGCATCAGAAGTATGTTTTTGCTCTGATTATTATGTTATTATTATGAAGTATGTTTTTGCTCTGATTATTATGCAGGGTGATCACTGATTGCTTTCATTTTTAAGTTTATTAATGGATCAGTAAAAATATGTACATGTCTTGAAAAAGAACAAAAATGATCCAGGAGCAGTGGTGGGCTGCTGACTGGTTGCATGGGTTTGGGTGAACCCGCAATAACCTCGCTCGTTCTGTCCACCCACGTTGCCCAGTTGAGTTCCACGCCATCTTTGCTGCACTCACTGGAGCTACCTGAGTTGATTAGCTGCATGTTTGACGCTCCATTTCAGTCCCAAAGTGCGCACGCTCACAACCAGCAAAGCGGTTGGTAACATAAGTGCAGCCCACCTCTGTCCAGGAGAGATAATTAAGCAGGGAAATCTACCCAGCAGGGCTTTGGTAATTGTGATTCAAAAAAAAAAATCACTAGCCAGAGTGGAGAAGCAGGTTGAAATCTGGAAAGGGGTTTTTTTTTTAAGCTATTTTCCTGCCAGTTTACACACAGGAGACATGCTACTGAAAGTTGCCATGTGGAAAAGTCTGTAATTAAAGATAAGAAAAGGCTGTTTTTATGGGAAGAGGAAGTAAATAATGGCTTGGTCCATGACTTTCTCTTGCCTGTGAGGATTACGGAGGGTTTTGTTAGTTGGATCTATAATAACTGGGAATCTGCTGGACATTTGATCAGCATTCCCATAAGAGGGAAGGGAATATTGCTTTTACTTGCACACATTGCTGAATATTGTATTACTAGAAGCTGTAGTATTCTTTACTGGTGAGGAAGAAAAATATTTTGATAGAGGAATAACACTTTCTACTGAGAGGTATGGAATGGAAAGGAATAAATAGTTTTATCTAAAAATAATATCTTTTTATTTTATATGTGGATTGGGGAAGTGGGAGGTTTTATATTGTGTGACAGACTTACATTATTTATTTATTTATTTATTGGATTTCTAACCCACCCCATCTCCCGAAGGACTATAATGCATATGGGTACAAAAGTTAGTGTATGTACTGTATAATAGATCTGAAAAGCAATATGTTGGCAATGCACCCAGCCGGTTCTACACTCAGGCTTCTATTTCCTTTATGTTCCAAATGATTCTCACCTTGTGAGGAGCATATAGCTGGTGCAATTGTGGATGAGCTGTGGTAATGCAGTGGTTAGAATGCAGTATTGCAGGCTAATTCTGCCAACTGCCAGCTGGTCAGCTCAAGGTTGACTCAACATTCAACGGACTATCTAGATCCATATCAGTCGGGCTTCCGACCTGGGTACAGCACGGAGACGGCATTGGTCGCTGATGGATGATCTCTGGATGGCTAGGGACAGGGGATTTTCCTCTGTCCTGGTCCTATTAGATCTCTCAGCAGCTTTTGGATACCATCGACCATGGTATCTTATTGCGGCGCCTCAGGGGGTTGGGAGTGGGGGCACTGTTCTGCAGTGGTTCTCCTCCTACTCTCGGGCGTTCTCAATCGGTGTTGGCAGGAGGGCAGAGGTCGACCCCGAGGGCACTCACATGTGGGGTTCCTCAGGGGTCAGTCCTCTCTCCCCTCCTGTTCAACATCTATATGAAGCTGCTGGGTGAGATCATCCGTGGTTTTGGGGTGAGGTATCATCAGTATGCTGATGATACCCAGTTATATATCTCCACCCCAAGCCAAATCAGTGATGCCCTACCCGTGATGACCCGTTGTCTGGATGCGGTACGGACCTGGATGGGCAGGAACGGACTACAGCTCAACCCAGCTAAGACTGAGTGGTTGTGCATACAGGCATCTCAGCCCAGTCAGTTGATTCCATCTTTGGTCATAGGGGGAGAGGTGTTGCCCCCTGTGGACAGGGCTCGGAACCTGGGAGTCCTCCTGGATTCACGGCTTAGTTTGGAGGAGCAGGTGGGGGCCGTGACCAGGAGGGCTTTTGCCCAGGTCCGACTGGTTTGCCAGTTGCGCCCGTATCTGGACCGAGATGCTCTTCGCACGATCACTCATGCACTTGTGACGTCCCGACTCAACTACTGCAATGCTCTCTATTTAGGACTGCCCTGGCATACGAGCCGGAGGCTTCAGCTTGTGCAGAATGTGGCTGCACAGGTTGTGATGGGAGTTTCCGATACTCCCATGTTAAACCCTGCTCGCGCAAGCTGCATTGGTTACCGGTTGCCCTCCGGGTGAGATTCAAGGTGTTGGTGTTAACATTCAAAGTCCTTTACAATATGGGTCCAGGGTACTGCGGGAGCATCTCCTGCCAATATCAAACACCGATTGCCCTGTGCGTGCGCACAGACGGGGACTCCTCAGGGTACCGTCGGCTAGACAATGTTGGCTAGCGGTGACCCGGGGAAGGGCCTATTCTGTTGCGGCCCCCGCCCTGTGGAACCAACTCCCTCTAGAGCTCCGGTTGGCTCCTGATCTTTGCTCCTTCCGCCGCGATCTGAAGACCTGGCTGTTTGAACAGCCCAGGCGGGACTGACCTCCTGGGGTTTTTTAAGTATTTTAACGGGTTTTTAGTGATTGGGCTTGCTGATTTAATTCTGTTTTAAATAGTTATTGGTTGAAGTACTGTGTTTTTAATTGTGAGCCGCCCCGAGTCCTCGCGAAGAGGGGGCGGCATATAAGTCCAATTATTTATTTATAAATAAATAAATAAACAAACAAACATTCCAAGGTCAGTAAAAAGAGGAGTCAGATTGTTGGGGGCAATATACTGACTCTGTAAACTAAATTTAAGGGGGGCTGTAAAGCACTATGAAGTGGTATATAAGTCTATGTGCTATTGCTATCCCAAATCTTCTGCCTGTTGAGAGAAGAATTCTAAAGAGCTGGTCCACCTACAACTCTTTGTTCCACTGTGATCATGAGACCAGAGTCATCTTCAGTTCACCAATTCTTCCTTGAAAGTTCTCCATTTTTATTTTCAAAAAAAGGTTTTGAGTACCAAAGCATTCTTAGAAATAAAAATGGCGCTGAAAGCTTGCACTTTGCTTTGTAGCATTCAAACTTCCTTTTTGCATACTAAAAATACTTTTAAATATTAAAAAAATCAGGTAGAACAAGAAGCCTGATTGTTTCCACAGAAAGTGCCACTATACATTTTGATGTTTATGGGAGCTAGGTTTGGGATCCAGACTCTACACTATTCTTGTGTCACATTAACATTCTGCTGGTAAAGAGTCTGCAAGCCAAGGTTGAGATTGTACAGGATTGATATTAATCTAGTTTCCTCACATGGATTGTTAGTCTGTCCACTAGAACAAGATTCTGCTCATATATTGCAGGGTTTTTTTGTTGACATATGATCGCATATAGATGTCTCCAAAATATCTTCCCAGAGACTCCAAGCCATTTCTTCTTGGTGTGGTGATAAATTGTACTACAGAATGGTTGTGCATCTATATTATAATTTAAAGTGATATTACTGTGGGAGAGCTAAGTGCGGTGTGACATTTCTAGTGTAGAAAGTATTCTCTAAGCCAACTAGATACTTTCAACTGAAAATTCTGCATCAGTTCTAAAATAGCATCATAGGATTATAGAACTGGAAATGATCACACAGGTCATCTAGTCCAATCCCATGCTCAATGCAGAATCCACTAAGTACTCTGATAAATAACCATCCAACTTTTGTTTTGGGTTCTAGCCGAGAACTCACCCATATCATGTACCACTGGACATCAGCTGATACATTCAGGAAATTTCTCCCAATATCTATCCTGACCTTCATCTTCCTTTTAGTTTTACTTCATTGCTTCTGGTCCTGTACTCTGGGGCAGTAGAGAACAAGTCTTTTCTCTTCTGAGTGACATTTTGTTATGATACTTCCCCTTAGTCATCTTTTCTGTAGGCTAAACATATGCAAATCGTTTAACTCACAACTCGGTTGTGCCATCAGACATTTAAAGAGGAAAAGTAACTTTTATTGTCTTTGCAGGTAAAGTGACATGTTTCTGATAGTTTTTACTTCTGTGTGGCAGTCACTGGTATCAGTACTGGATACAAAATACACTTATTATTGTATTTTTAGGGAATCCTAGAACAGCCTTTCTAGGGAAATATTTTAGGGATAAAGAAGTTTTCTTTTGCAATTGGTATAATTCATCTCCAGTTGCATAGATCTCAGAAAAAAAATGTTTTAATCTTTACCTTCACGATTCATGCTTTTGTTAATCCACTTCTACAATTGGGTTTGCAAGATTACATGGTTTATATAAGAATGTTGCTAAAGTTAAGCAGTCCAGAATTTTTTTTTCACCCCAAGCAGAAAAGAAAGGAGAGTGATGAAATGTATGTAATTTGAATGCTTAAATATATGAAAAGCTAACTAATTATTGCTCATATACAATTCTCCATTGTTGGATCTTGGACTGGGAATCTGAATTATTTTATGGGAAAAGACCAAATAACTTTAACCACAGAGAAAAGGATTGACAACCTGAGAATAAAATAACAAAGGAAATAATAACCTTCCTCCCCCAGGTAGGGACTGAAGAGTATGAATAATTAATTGCCCACTACTGCCCACTCTATCTCTTGCACAAGAATACTTATATTGTTGCCACCAGAAGACTTCTAGTGGGATGGGAAAGAATCATAATAGCTTTATTTTATAGTTCTTATATGCACCTATTTGCACAAAATAATTGCCAACATTACTCATTAAGTAGATAAAAGTTGTAATCTATTGACTCAGTCAAGTTTCCAGCATGACATCAAATAATAATTATAATTTGAATCCACAAGAATTCTTTCTTTCATAACCAAGGTAAATAATGGGTGGCATACATGCATATTCAGTGTAGAGTTATACTATTATTATGGTTTGTTGTGCAGTCAGCCAGAAGTTTATTTTCACCCATCTATCAAAAGTTTCCCAAGAATCTGGGTTAGGCAGATGTTGTTTCATAAAGTAGAATGTAAACTGTAAAACCACTGTTTGTAATTTTCTGTTGATAATGTTGACAATTCCATTGGTATTCAAGTGGTGAACCAGATGTTTTGGGATTGCACTCAAGGCATCTCTTCTGGATATTGTTTTTCCAAGAATTGGTGCATTTCATTTCAAATATCCTTCACTTGTTGGCTTGATTCATAATAACAGAATTGTTATTTTTATTTGGCTTTTATCTCGTGTGTTATTTTGGTGAGTGGGTTAACAAACCCCTGTTTCCCCGACAAGCAAGTCACCAACAGGCCTCAATCCTAACCTAAGTTTCTGCAGCTGTTGGTCTTGGAGGGTAGCTCCGCCAACATTTCTAGTCCTGTAGCCCATTTTCACCGCTTCCAGGATTCTCCAACACCTTCTGGTCCTTGTTGATCCAGTTGACGATGGATCTGATATATACTATTATATAGTATAATACATATATATATATTTATATATATTTGTTTTCGTAATTTTTCACGGGTAAGTATGTAGGTCTTGGTGTAATTCGGGTCTTGTCCCGTGTACGATTTCGTAGAATACCTTGGCAGCGCTGTTCGACTAAATCTCATCCGCCTTCCTCATCTTCGGCTGGTGCCTTCAGCTTGCGTCTCTCCTGGGAGCATCAGTGTGTGATCGTGGCTGTTTTC
The DNA here is from genome assembly GCA_009733165.1 of Naja naja. NCBI lineage: Eukaryota > Metazoa > Chordata > Lepidosauria > Squamata > Elapidae > Naja > Naja naja. Next base: position 13,260,810 of record CM019154.1, on the reverse strand, counting down.
CCCTTTCTAAACTCTAGAGTTGGCTGTGTTATGTGTGTACGTCTTGATTGGTTTGTGGAGTTGAGGTATGCAGATGGGCATGGCTTTTGTCCACTTTCTTGGAGACCCTGTGTGCTGTCTGCTTGAGGTGGTGCTGGCCTGTGTGTCTCGGTCCTTTCTTCTCGCCTTGTTGTAACGTCCTGGGTAATGGGCTGTGGATGACTTCTGAGTTCTATTGTTGTGATTCCCCTGTAATCTCCTGGGTCGTTGTCGGTGGTGCAACCTCCTGAGTTTCATGTGTTGTGATCTCCCTGAGTTCTGTGATGTTAGTATCCTGGGTGGAAAGGCTGTGAGGTGACATTCTGGGCCTTGGTTTGGATCCGAGTTTGAGGTCTGGCTATGTGTTTATAGCAAACTGACACACGCTATAAACACATAGCCAGACCTCAAACTCGGAGCCAAACCAAGGCCCAGAATGTCACATCACAGCCTTCCACCCAGGATACTACATCACAGAACTCAGGAGATCACAACACAAAACATCAGGAGGTTGCAACACAGACAATGACCCAGGAGATTACAGCACCACACCCAGGACATCACAACAATAGAACTCAGAAGGTCATCACACAGCCCATTACCCAGGTCGTTATAACACAAAAGGCTGAGAGATACACAGCCAGCACCTCATGTGTTTATAGCAACCGACACACGCCATAAACACATAGCCAGACCTCAAACTGAGCCAAACCAAGGCCCAGAATGTCACATCACAGCCTTCCACCCAGGATACTACATCACAGAACTCAGGAGATCACAACACAAACATCAGGAGGTTGCAACACAGACAACACCAGGAGATTACAGCACCACACCCAGGACATCACAACAATAGAACTCAGAAGGTCATCACACAGCCCATTACCCAGGTCTATAACACAAAAGGCTGAGAGATACACAGCCAGCACCTCAGCCACACAGGGTCTCAGGAAAAGCCATCCAATCTGCATACATCAACTCCACAAACCAATCAAGAAGTAACACACAGCCAACTCTAGAGTTTAAGGGAAAACAGCCATCACACACTTCTAGGAGAACTGAAGACACCAGCCTGAAGATGACGGATGAGATTTCATCGAAACGTTGCCAAGGTATTCTCAATCTTACACGGACAAGACCCAAATACACAAGACTCATATATACATTACACATTACACACACACACACATACATGTGTGTGTGTGTGGTGTGTGAAATATATATATGAAATGTGTGTGTGTGTGTGTGTGTATGTATGTATATTTCAAGGTGGCAAAATGAGAAGGATCACAATTCATTGATCAGCAGGGGCTTTGCAGATGAAAGGTCCTATCCTTGGCATCTCCAAGTTCAACTGAGAAAGATTTTTATTTGAAAACTTAGAGCATCATCGATAGTCATTGTCACTGAAGATCAATTGAGCTAGAAAACACTGGTTTGATTTCAGCATGGGAAGTCATCTCTGAATCTCCTTCTCTCCAAATCCATTAAAATGATCTCTTCCTTTCCTTCTTTTCCTTCAGTTTTGTGCCTTGAATATGAGTGATCTATTCTTTACCTGATCTTTCTTGGTCATTACCACATTAAAACCAACCACAGGGCCTAAAAGCATTGGAGTTTTTTTTTTAAAGAATGACACATTAACAGAAGTAAAGTGTATCTTCCCCTCCCCACCCCCCAAAAATAGGAGAAGCAGAAAAACAAATCCCAAAATAGAGCCTGGATCTGGTTATGAAATCTGCATATTAGTTGCAGTTATTTTTGTTCTGCTAAAGAGATATAAATTGTTGTTTTTTTCTTAGTTTAATATGTACGATAGATCTGAATAAATAACTAAAATATTGGAATATTAATGTGTTAATGGCAAGAAGTGGGAATTAAGGAAGACATCCTTCGATCTTTAGATCAAAGCTGGGAACATGCAGTTTCTCCTACGAAAGATCTACTGCAGTAATCTGGAACTTGAACCCTAACTAGATGCATATTAGGGTTCTGAGATTCTCACATCCAGTGTCCTAATAAAATATGTATTTCTTTGGATCTTTTCTGTGTACACAGCTGAAAGAAATGCTACTTCTGTCACTATTGACGCTATTTAAATATACAGTATTTAAAAACAACACTCTCAGACAGAACACTACTTCAGTACTATTTGTAAAACTTTACAAATTTGAAAATTGGTAATTATAATTTATCATTGGGGCATTTTCTTAAGTTTTCAGGAGAGAGGAAATAAGAGAGGAATTATGTTGGAGACAAAGTGTGATATATCTATATTTATAACTATGTATATATATCTATAACATCTATGTATCTATTCACCAAATAGTAATGACAAAATCTGTTGTTTATCAATGATATCAGTATCACCCACCAGAATTGCCATGATAATGATGATAATGAAACAGTTGCTAGTTTAAACTGCTTTAGCATCTATGTAATCTGTTCCAACATTTATGCTGGAAGAATAACACCACAGTAAAAACAAGTTTCTTCTTAATTTCACACATACGTATTGAAAATATATTCCAAACTATTAGCAATGTAAAATTTGGCAGTGTTTCTTGGCAACCATAAAAGCAAAGAACTTTTAACTGGATTATATTTATGGAAGACATCTTGTGTTTTCTTTTCTGATATATCAATTATCATTCAGAAATGTGTGTTTCTTTCAACACACGATTTCCATGAGTTCACTTAAATTACATCCAGGATGCTTAAAATTGCCACGGAGCAGGGCTGTATGGAACTATATGTAACTGTATGGAACTATATTTGATTTTTTTCCCCTCTGCTCTTCTGCTCCACAATGCATTGGGTATTTTTCATTTAATGTCACACCCAAGACAAGTCATTTTCTTGTGTATGCAAGTGCTTCCTGATATTTCTGTGAAGCTTATTCCTATGAAGCTGTTTGTCTAATGAATATAATATATTGCCTGGAAGATTCACAGACTTGATAACATTAATCTAGAATCATTTTTTAAAACTGCAACAATGATTGCAGCTGAATTAAGTTGCTTCTCCTTCTCCCTTCTTATGTTCCTATAAGTATAGGAAAGGAGATTATACTTCAGTAGCAAAATGCATGCTTTACAAAAGACTACAGTTCAGTCCTTACCTTTCTAATAAAAGACATTAGAGAAAACTAATATGCAGCAAACTTAAATAATATTGCCAATTAAAATATCCTGATAGTAGCTCCATGTATAAAATTAGAGATGGATTGGGGTTCAAACAGATCCTAACCATATAAGTTTGACTTATCTATCTGATATTAGACTGATAGATGACCATTTTGTCTTTCCATACAGCAGAAAATGATTATTTTGATGAAGAACATTTTGCAGAAAAATGTGTTAAATATTATCTTCTTCAGATAGGTGTTTTTTTGAACCTGTTTTACACTAGTGGTCCAATGAAAGTCATATTCATTATCTGAATAAATTTGATCATTTTCTAAAGGGTATTTCAATCAGTAATTTTCTTTTGTTCACATTTTGAAGAGAACCAACTTTGTCTGTACTTTTTACTTTAATTTGCTGAGTAGAAAGCAGTTCTCTTTAGAATTTTGTGCTTCTCCTAAAATTGCAAAACTGTCCTGGATGGCAAAAGGTATCAGAATGGCCATAAGAATAATTTGTTTAAGAGCATGTATGTTGCAGATAAAAGCTTTTTAAGAATTTTACATAAACACCAGTTCTAGAATCGTTTGTTAAAATTGTAGGTCATTCTGGAAATAGTAGAATAGTCAAGCTAAAGTAAATATATAAATGGATGCAACAAGAAAGTGCTTCTAGAAATACTTACATAATATTATCCACTGTGAGTATTTATTAAATTTATATGCCACCCATCTCACAGAATAATAGTAATTAGAAGGTTTTGATGAGTACAGTTCCACATGGGTTGTACATTACAGACTGAATCCCTGATAAAGCAGAGGTGCCTCTCATGAATTCTCTATAGGATGCATGTAACACTGTTCTCAATAGAGCTTTTAAACTTTTTTTGTTTCAAAGATAACATAGTCTAAAAATTCAGTTTCAGCTGGAAACATAGTATCAATTAAATCAGTGTTTCTCAACCTTGATAACTTTTAAGTTGTGTGGTTGGGGAATTCTAGGAGTGGAAGTTTACACATCTTAAAGTTGCCAAGGCTGCGAAACACTGAAACAACAAGAGGATATATCACAATTGGGGAGGAAACGGATCTCAATTTTTTAATATAATTGTTGTATAGTTTATAGCTGAATAAAAGCCAACATGGTGTAAGGTTAAGGTGATAAATCTAGGATTATTCTCATCTGACACTCAACTCAACTGTAAAACTCAACTCAACTCAACTGTAAAACTCAACTCAACTGTAAAAGACAACCTGGAGAACAAAATATTTGGTGCTTCTCCATTTCTGTGAAATCCTGATGCCCTGCAGCTGTTGCTATTTTAGAGGCCATGCCTATAGTATGAAATAGTTGCCAAGCAGAGAACAGGTTGGCTTGTTTGGCTTTAACCATCCAGAAACCTTTGAAAACTGAGTTACTCCAATGGCCTTGTGGTAAATGATAGGATATCCTATACCACTTAAATAATTTTTTATTCTAGAGCACATGGTTTTAAGCACACCTGTATGCTTTAACCTATCTGTTTGACTTGTTTATTCTTAATGAACTTAATTTCCAAGAATCCCATTGATTGTGCCAGTTAGAAATAAATAAATGTCATTCTTGCAAGGTAGTACAGACAAGAAGCACACCCAGAATTACTAGATGTAAGTATACCTTTATTGTAAGGTTACATCAACAGAATCTTGCAAGTCTAAAAGCATATCTCAGGTATATGGTATATCAATAAATATCAATAGTGAAATGGGTGGCATATAAATTAAATAAATTAAATATATGCCCTGCCTTGCCTTCAAGAAATAAGTTCAATAAATAAGGGAGGCTCCCTTCTGAAAGTTTGTCACGCCTTCATTCCTTCATCCCTTACAGGGTTGTCAAAAGGGAATTTATTGTTCCTACATATGAATTTTCTATTTAAAATATAGAAAGAAAGTCACATTTAGCACAGTGGAAAATCAATTCATGGTAGGATCCTAAAAGAGCCTTTCACAGCTCCTGCTACTCTTCTAAATCTTTAATATTAACAGAATATCACTTTTAATTGAGAGAGATCAGTACAATGAGTCTTTTACTATATATTAAAATTTATAGCATTGCTCTAATACGTGCTGCATCAAAACAGAACTATAGGTAATTTTTGACTTGATTGATTGATTATGTGTGCCATCTAATAGTTATAGTAGTCCTTGGCTTACAACCATAACTGAGCCAAAAATTTCTGTTGTTAAGTGAGACAACAGTAAAGTGAGTTTTGCTGCATTTTATGATCCTTCTTGCCACAGTTGTTCAGTGAATCAGTACGATTGTTAAGTTAATAACAAAGTTGTTAACTGAACCTATCTTCCCCATTGACTCTGCTTGTCAGAAAGTTGCAAAAATGATCACAGGACCCCAGGATACAGCAGCCACCATAAATATGAGTTAGTTGCCAAGTGTCTGAATTTTGATCATGTAACTGTGGGGATGCTGCAATGGTCATAAGTGCGAAAAATGGTAATCTCTCTCTCTGATGTAACTTCAAATGGTCACTAAATGAACTGCTGTAAGTTGAGGACTACCTGTACTTGTTACAGCTGGAATCAATTCAATGAAAGTTAGTATAATAAAATATTACAAAACAGTGCATTGTGCCAGTATTTGACAATACTTATGTGTGCAAAACATAGTCACCAAACCAGTAGTAACACCAGTTGAATCCCACTCCTGTACCACGTATTGAATATCTTTGTTTTACTATGATAGAAATTGATTTATAGAATGTCTCCTCCACATTTTGATATGGTATATTCTTATACAGGCCAGATAAGCATATAAGTGAACATAAAAATCAATTCTTGATTTGGTATTACTCCTTGAATTTGTGTAGAATGTGAGTTCCCGTCTCTTGCCTCAGCTTCTGCCCACCTAGCAGTTCAAAAGTATGTTATATGTGAGTAGATAAATCGGTTCTTCCCACTTTGGTGGGAAGATGGGCTGGTGCTTCGTGCAGGTGGTCAGTATCCTACCAGCAGTTGACCTTCCTGATTGTGATGCCTGTTTGTGAGGCAGCTTCAATGGAGGGAGAAGGCCCTGAAAAATGCTGCAGGTTAGTCTTTTTTTCTGGTGTGGAGCTAGCTTCACCCCCTGTGGTGTACATTGGAAACTAAAAAGGGTAGCAGTCTTAGGCACACAAACTAGTCTCTTGGCTAATGTAATATCACCATATGCCAAATGAATAAAAATCACATAGAAACAATTTCAGGAGACTTTTCAGGCACAGTAAACATGAGAAGTAGGTCCTGATTTTCTTTACTTTCGTTAAAATTACTCATTTGCTAGATATTTTATCAAGTATCAAAATCTATATAAATCTAGTCATAAAAGTATTCCATGATAAGCTTTAATTATACTCTCCCGCTCTGTATCAGTTCCACTCTTGACATACTTCACATGCATATTACTCTGCAGAGATTTAAACTGAGTCCCTAATCTAGTAGTATGTTAGGCATTTTATGGCAGGAAGTCAGTAATGGAAAACTGTTGATCCAAAATCATGTAAGAGAAGACTAATGTCTTAATTTGTTTAATGTTTGTGGTCAGTAGCTAATTCCATAAGTATTCCAGGAGGTGCAAAGCCATTGGCCTAATGTGTGAGTTAAGTTGTATAGTGATCTCACTTTTCTGGCATATTAGAAATGAGGACTGTTCATTTTTTTTTATCTTAATTCAACTTTTCCAGTTCCTAGTAATCTAAACCTGATTATTCTCTTAATGTTATATTCTGAGTTCTTATCACAGATAAGATTTAAATACCCTACACATCTCTCTGTCTCACAATTTAACCCCAGAATCATTTCTCACTTGTGCCAAATATTCAAATATGAAATTAGTAGAAATTATGACGGTTTTTTTAAATTAATCTCTTTAGATTTCTTTGAATATTTATGTGTCTTTTGATTTGTTTGAAGCCCTTTTCTACTCTGCTTGGGGCCACAAACAGTGTGACTCTTGGTGTTAGATTTCAACAGAATGGAGTTTATTTTTTTTAAAGGTGTGTGTGTGCTTTAGGCCTGGATTGAGGTGGGGTGGGGTTTTTAATTTGTTTATATTTTATTGGCATGGGTTTTAGAAATTTGTTTGGCTAGGATTTAATACCGATTTTAATAATTTTAAATTTTGTATTGCATGTTTTTTACGATGTGAGCTGCCCTGAGTCCTTCAGGAGATAGGGCGGCATACAAGTCCAAACAAACAAATAAATAAATAAAATTTAAACAATAAATAGGTGCTTTATGCATTTGATTTTTTTCCACAGCCTACTCAGAAAAGCTTAAGGTGTTGTGCCCCAAAGTACCTCCTATGAGAAAAATCTAGTTATTACAGATGACCTTGTGTATGTTCTTATCTGTTGTATAGCTCCTACCATTTAACTAATTGAATAAATGATCCTGTAATTATATTATGAATTACTAATAAGCCTCCATAGTCAATTTCCATTGTGTAAGCATAAAAAAGGAACCATGTATGTGGTGAATTAACATATTATAGATTTTTATGTATCTATTCCTACTGTCATCCTAATGCAAGCAGTGCAAACTCTTTATAGTACTGACAAACATTTTATATGAGTATTATTATAAAAATGAAAAGAAACTAGTTATTACTTCTATTTTTTCATCAACTGATTTTTGGATGTATTCTCTGCACTTTTTTTCTAATTGTGCAATTTGCTTTTTGAGATAAAGCAATAAAGTCAAAATTATAAGTATTTTTCAAATTTTCAGCCTTACCACAGGCTTCTGTGGAGGCACTGAATTATGGTCACTTGGTCACTTCCTGTTAATTCCCTGCTTGGAATTGTTCAGCCACAGCACAACAAATCAAGGTATGTTTTAAACCAATCTTTCCCAATTCATCATGATCAGAATCTATGTAAAATAAGAATTTTTCCATCAAAATAAAAAACATATTTTTCTGCTTTTTTTTCCTGAGGTGATAGCAATGTTGATAGCTTGAGGGCATGATAAAAGTTTTAAAGTTACCACTTTTAAAATTACCACATTTGCTTTGGAAGTTTGTTTTGGTTTCTGAAACTATTGCCATCTAAGTCCATAGGTTACTTAACATTTGTCTTAAGTTTTATAACTTAAGAAAATGGTTTTATTTAAAGAGCCATAAAGAAAATAAAACACAACTCTGCAGTGTATTTATATGTTGTTATTATGTAATTTCTCTTTACTATAGTTACCAGTTATTCTTTCTCTCTTTTCACAGACTTGGATTATCACTTGCTTTTATCTTCAATTGCTCCTACTTTATCCTCTTATTAAAGCCCGAAGTCCCTGTGGGAATCCAGTGACAGATGATGTAAATGAAATTGCAGTACTGGTAAGTGGTTTCTTTCCAAATTTCTCACTAAACACTGTTCTATACAAGATGAAAGGAGATATGCTTGGCAGAAACATGGAAACTCTTTTTGGCTTGTCTTAATTATTAGTTTCAGTTCATTTTTATCATATAAAAAAAATCTAATAAAGCTATCTTAGTTTTTTTAAGAAATGGAGAGAGGACCCTGCAAATTATTACAAAATACATGAGTCTGTTTCAAGCCATAAAATAACTATGGTGTTTCCCAAGCACCCTTTTTTCACCTGCTTGTAAATTTTCCTCTTAAGTCTGTGGTAGGTCCATTATTAAATTCTCTTCAACTCTAAAATACAAGGAATATTTTCTATGCTTTTTATCAATGGGGTAAATATATATGTTTGTGCCTATCTTAAATCATCTGATCAAGAGACTGAAAGTAGGAATATCCTTTAGAGGCTATTCAGAGCATAAATTGAAACCAGAACATGGGTCGTTGAGTAAAGCAGCCATGAAGCAGACCCCCACATGACTGCTTCACTCAAGGACCACACTCAGCCCTCTGTCATAAAGCAATTTCTTGCATCATCAAGTGGACAGAGTCTCAAGTAAGGGGTGCTAGATAATTTCTTGGGTGGGGGAAAATGCTGGGAGGCTCTACTCTAATACTGAAAATCCTCTGCAAGTTAGATTTTCAGTGTGAAAGCAGAGAGAAGCTTATGTGCTGTCTGAAGTCTTCCTTGCATTATTTCTCTGCTGAGGCATCTGCTGAAACCAAGCATGCGACTCCTTAGGTTTATGCTTGGGGCGGGTGGAAGAAACCCAGTGCAGGCTCCACAGAAGTGCCTCTCTGGTATGGAACTAAAAATCCTCCCTGCTGAAATCCAAGCAGAAAACATTGACTTTCTGCGTAAGCCAGCATGGAAGATTGTAAATGATGATCACATGATTGTGGGGCACCTGGAAATCTGTCATAAGTGTGAATGGATTGTGAAGCACCCACATGATGGAGGGATAGTGGTGCAATGTTTTTCAATGGCCAGAACTGCTTTAAGACTCTTTCAGAAGCTATCATAATTTTAAACTGTTAAGTGATCAAGTTATAAGCTGAGGACAACCTATAGTATATATCTTGCCACATGAAACTGGTCTTCTGTAGTTCAGCTTCTCTCTCTTGCTGGGCAATTCTTCATAGCCAATGCCAACATTTCTTTGCTTTATAGAAGATTGTTCACTTTTATCCAAGGGTCATAAACGGATGGGATGAGATGGGACTGGAGAATATATTGCGGCCATTACTGTTATGTATGCAGAGTTTGAAGTGATTGGTTGATGTTGTAAAGTGTTTGAAATCATTGGTTGTAAAAGTGCGGGAAAACCCTGCACTCTGATTGGCTGGCAGCCGCGGCAGCCGGCTATACATAGCTGCCGTGGCTGAGCCATTCAGGTCCGTTCTGAGCTGAAGTCACAATAAACAAGAGCTGAAGCACTCCGCGTCTCGTCTCTTTATGCAAACTTAACAGTTACAATTTTCTACTAAATGCTAGCTTGAAAGTTGTTGCTCTAAGAAATGGCAGGGAATGGAACAATGTTACAGAACACAGCTTTCAGCATGCATTGTGAATGATATGCATATACAAACAGCATATGAAGGAAAGTCAACCTCATTCAACATAGGCAGCATAGACTGAGTGAAATATTGATGCAGCTTTGTATGTTTTTACAAACTGTACTTAACTCAGGTCATGCATTATGCAAGCAGGACCAATTACTTCTTTTCTTGGCATGCTGATGGTCCCTTTCTTGTTAGAAAAAGACATCCAAAGATGTGATGTATTTTTACAGAAGTTGTTTCATGCCTGCAGCAGTCAAGACCCAACAAGCCAAAGCAGATCAACTAATCTTAGGCTGTGACCTGTTAGAGATTTGATTCTTCTTTTTGTTACAAGTTTTCCTCATCCCTTCAATTTCTGAGCAGTTCACAAATCCAAGTATCAACAGCAAGCTCTCTTTCCCATCACATAGCGCAAATCACAGTTTTCCTTTGGCATGAACAATTCTTTTTCCAAGTGTAATATGAATGTGAAGATCCACCAAGTAAAAATAATTAATTGATTGGAATTTTAAAAAGTTCCTTTTGAATTTTGTGGCAAGTAAATCAGTGGTGGTATTCAGCAGGTTCTGAACAGTTCTGGAGAATCGATAGTGGAAATTTTGAGTAGTTTGGAGAACCGGCAAATAGCACCTCTGACTGGTCCCCCCTCATCTATTCTCTGCCTCCCAAGTCACAGCTGACCAGCTGGGTCTTCTTTTGTTGCCCTGCACAGGAGAAGGGACCTGGAAAGCAGGTTAGTGGGGTGGGGAAGGAATGGAGATTTTGCAGTAACCTTCCCCCAGGAGTGGGGTGGGAATGGAGATTTTAAAATATCCTTCCCCTGCCATGCCCACCAAGCCACGCCCACAGAACTGGTAGTAAAAAAAATTGAATCCCACCGCTGATGTAAATAATGCTAGTTTAGCTATTCTTGCTTCTTATTAACAAGAAATCTTATAAGGCTATTCTACAGTCTTGTTATCTAAGCTAAAAAGTGGGCAGGCATCTTATGGCATTGGAGGACACAAGAAAGCATCAATATATTTTGTCATTATTAGTAAAATAATCAGTTCACTTTGAGTTCAAAGCAGAGCATGCAGCAAAAGTAGGGCAGAAAGATTTTTTAAAAGCCTAGTAAAATTGCAATGGTGAAAAGATAGGATTAGAAAGAGAGTGTGGGACTAGGAAATTCAAATATGATATTTCTATAATTTGTCATTAAATCCTAGCATGGTGACTCTGAATTTGCAAATGAAATAGAAATGGATGTCACACCAAATATACTGCTATAGTTCACTCAGTATTTACATAATTTTAAGTTCATGAATTTTTCTCTGAATAAGACAGCATGTCTTTTCAAAGATTTAAATTTGTTGCAAGGTTCCAGCTATGTCTCTCTCCCCTCATCTCTGTTATAGTTATTAAAATGTTCATACTCCTTCACTTTGTAATCTTGGATACTTAGGTTTTTTTAAGCTGAGCTGAAAAGAGCTTGACAGGCTCTGGTGCCAAAAAAGTAGGTTGTATACATAATGCATGTCAATTCTTGTTGTGCTTCTTGATCTGGAACAGATTTAATCTTGCACTGACCTTCCTTAAAGAAATACATGATTGTTGACATTGTGAAGCCTCTACTCTCTCTGAGGATACTGAATAAAGAAAACAGGAACTTCTCTTTTGCTTAAAGTGATATTGGACCTAGCTAAGAGATCCCAAATGTTCCTATGTTGAGATGAATTTGAATGGTTCTTTTGCCCATTGAACCACCCTTTTGCCTTCCCTCCTCAAATCTACATGAGGATATGGATATCTTCCAAACCTAAAAGATGGTTTTGAAATTGCCTCAAAATCCTGGCTTCTTCCAAAGCTGTGAACCATAGTTTTCTTATTTATGGAAAAAATAAATTACATTTAGTGTAAGTTTTCTCAAATGATTGTATAATATTGTTGAGGCTGCAAGTCAAAAGTGGATGGGACCTAGAACTAATTTGAGGAGTTATCATGCTTGAAAACATGGCAGATGCCATTCAGTTTAGAATGCAGATGAGCAGCCCAGAACCCTACAGGCCTAGAAAGCCATACCAGAATAAATAAAAACAATAATTTTCAGACCCATTATTTTCACTTTACAAAATTTTGGTGGATTGTTTAATACAGTGGTGTTAAACTCAATTTCATTGAGGGCCACATCAGGATTGGGTTTGACCTTGGAGGGCTGGTGGGGACGTGGCCATGGTGGGCATGACACGGGACCACACCTGCGCAGACATGGTTTTATAAACTTATAAAAATAGGGAGGCATACATTTCTGTGATTTTGTTTTTTTAATACTTACTTGATCTACTTGATCACCTTATGAGAGAGAGACCAGATCAAGAAACTGACTCCATAGGAAGACTAGAACTACAAAATTGTTGACGTAGGATACAGTAGCAGAATCCTGCAAGCCTAAAAGGTAAAGTATTTTACTTTCCTCACTTTTATAACCTTCTGAGTCCGAGGCCCGGTTTTGGGCCTAGAAGGCCTCCTGGATCACTCTGGAGGTTCTGTTTTGGGCCTGGAAGGCCTCCTGGATCACTCTGGAGGTTCTGTTTTGGGCCTGGAAGGCCTCCTGGACTACTCCGGAGGTTAAAAGTGGTTGTGAGGGGCACACCCCGCTCACACCCCATTTTTGCTAGCAGAGACACTGTGGGTCGGTCCTTTGCTATTTCCAGACCGGCCCCATGGGCCAGATCTAAGCACCCTGTGGGTTGGATCCACCCCACGGGCCTTGAATTTGACTCCCCTGGTTTAAAAGTTATAACTATATACTTTAAAAAGAAAAACAAACCCATTTTAGATCCATTTTTTATTTTACAGAGTTTTCATGGATTGTTTAAAAGTTAGCATTGTATCTCTTTAAAAAAAATCCCCATTTTTGAAAGGCCCAATATAAATTAAATAAATTTCAAGGCAAAACCCCTATTGAACCCTGCTTCTAGCTCAAAATTAAAGTAAAAAAAAAATCTGGAATGTTTGGTCTTACCAACTCTGGTGATGCCATGCCATCACTGGGTCCTCATCCCCTATAACCGCTAATCAGGATATAAAAAGAAAACGTTGCTCATTCTTCTTTTGGGGAAATTCATTAGTAGAATAGAAATGATGTAAGTTTTAAAACTATATATAGAAGTTATAACTTAGGATTTATTGCACTAAAGCATGATTGGTTTTTATTTTTAAAAAAACATAGTGGCTAGGTTCCATAATGCACTAAGGCTAAGCCATAAAACATGAAGAGCAAGTGCAGTGTGGAGGTTAGAGTGTGACTGGAGATATCTAGATTCAAGTCTACCCACAGCTACAAAAGTTCACTTGAGGCCATTCATTCTTTCTCAACCCAACTTACCTCTCAAGTAAGTATGTGTGTTTGGAAGGAAAATGTGGAAAGAGAAAACAGTATGCATGCTGTTTTTAGCTCATGAAAAGAAGGCAAGATAAATATCTGTCTACACATAAATTAACTAAAATAATCATATGCATATCACATAATCAGGCAATGAATTTGATTTTTGCCTGGTTAAGTGATATGCATAATGATGATCTTTCAGCTCTCTGTGAAATCATTACTATGATGAGCTCATTTTATGTCCAAACTGAGAGATGAAGCCTATGAAATAATAACCTGTTGTTAGGAGAAGCAATTATATAAGAATGCTCAATTAATAGGACCTGGACTAGATTTGTTACAAACAAATTTTGCTAGCTTAACCTTAACTCCTTTGACAAAGTTGGAAAATACTACAGACATACTGCACCTGGATTTCAGGCACTTTGACATAGTGCCTTGTGATATTCCCTGACATAAAATGGTGAAATATGAGCTACTGTACCTCTGTTAGATGGGCCTACAGTTGGCTAAATGATCACATCCAGAGTGTTCCACACTTGCCATGCTTAATTTTAGAAGGAAGTATGTGATAGAGTTACACAGGTCTCTGTCCTGGTCCTTGTGCCACTGAATATTTTTATCGGTGACTTGGGTGACTCCCTCACCCATTTATAACATTTGTAGGTGACTCATACATTTTAATAAAAGGCAGAAAATTCAAAAAGCTCTGGACAGACTTGAATAGATGACAGAAATGAATAGGAAACAAAGAAACATAAGATTTATGTATCTATATCGGAAGAATATAAGGCACAAATGGGGGAGTCCTGGCAACAGTACAAAAAGGGTTTGGGTATACTGGATGATCACAAATTAAATATGAACAAGCAATATAATAGAGCTGCTAAAAACATAAATGTTATCTTTGGGGCATTAACAGATGATGGAGTCAAAGTAACAGGCAGTAATTATTCCATTTTATGCTGACCTGATTGGATCTCACTTGGAATAGTGTCCACCACACTTAAAAAAAAAATACAAGAACATATTAGAAAAATTTTAGAGAGGGACTATCAAGTTTTGTGAGGAGTATGGAAATCAGGCCCTGTGAGAAGAATGGTTACAGGATCTGTGTATATTTAGATCAGGGGTCGCCAACCTTTTGGACCTCAGGGACCACCAAACTCATAATTTTAAATCCCGCGGACCAGAGACTCCCCAAAAAATCCCCAAAAAAGTCTGCAGGAAAATTCCCCACCCCATTTTCCTACCGATCGATCATTGTTTATTTGGGCTCTGTTCTTGTGGAGGGGGCAGAGAGAGAGACTTTTGGCTTCATGCAAGGAAAGCAGCAGAAGTAGCAGAAGTCTTTCTTTCTTCCTCCAAACTCTGCCAGAAATGAGTCTTTGCAAGAATTCTTGTGCCAGTGCAGCCTTTTGGGGCAGGAGGCCTTGCAGAGTCCCAAAGACTCATTTCTGTTAGAGTTTGGGGGAGAGAAAGAAAGACTTTTGCTGCTTTCCTTGCATGCAGCCAAAAGCAGAAGAAGAACGAAAGAAGCAGAAAGAAGCAGCCTGGTGGCCAGCCAAGCGCGTGGGGCACGTGGGGGTGCATGGGGCAAGTTCCCACCATCCGCCCTCTCCCCGCTCCCTCACTACCTCATGTTGTTTGCAATGCAAGTGATGCAAGCCTTGTGTTCCCACGCCTGGATTAATTGCTTTGGGGTGAAATTTCTCTGTGGACCACGAACATTTTCTCATGGACCACCAATGGTCCCAGGCCCACCGTTTGGCAACCACTGGTTTAGATTACAAAAAATATTACTAAGTCATATTATGATAGCAACATTCCAATTAGAATATGAAGGCTTTCAAGAAGAGCTATGGAAAAAAAGAACGGGACAACTCATCGCAGCCAGTTCAGCACAGCCAGGTCACCTGTGCCAAGTCACTGCTGCCAAGTCACTGCAG
The DNA here is from genome assembly GCA_009733165.1 of Naja naja. Classification (NCBI taxonomy): domain Eukaryota; kingdom Metazoa; phylum Chordata; class Lepidosauria; order Squamata; family Elapidae; genus Naja; species Naja naja. The sequence goes on along the minus strand of CM019154.1, from coordinate 13,245,393 downwards.
GACAACTACATGGCTAACTTGCCATGGGCACAACTCACTCCAGAAGGCCAGAGGAAGAGTTGGGTGAGTGGGCAAGTAGTGGGTAGAGTGCAGAGTGGCCTGCCATGCCAAACTCCAGGCCTTAGAGACTAAGGACAGCAGCAGTGGGCAGGGCAAGCAGCTGGGAGGTGGTGGAGGCTGGGACATCCCATTTTCACACATCCCGCTGCTGCTACTGCTACTGCTGCTGCAGGCTGAAGATGGTGGCAGTGATGGGCAGGGAAATGGCAGCGGGGGTGTCCCATTTTCACATTCCCATCCCCAGCATCTTTGGCCCAGATTTTGGCACAGTAACAGTAGCAGTGGCAGATGGTGTGAAAATGGGATGTCCCTGGCCACTGCCGCCTTTTGCCCAAAACTTTGTGCAGCAGCAGTGTCAGGGGGGTGAAAATGAGAAGCCCCTGGACGCCACTCTGTGCTCTGCCCATCCTCTCATTTGCTCATTCGCCTGGCTCACCTTCCAGCAACCTGTGGCAAGTTGTATATGTGGAATTGTCCTGCAGCAATTTGGTGGCAATGAGTTGGCAAAGGTGACTTGGCAACAGTGAGTTGGTGATGCTGAGATAGCCACAGCGAGTTGTCCTAGAGCCATGGAAAAATATACTGACCCACTACAGAATTCAGATAAAACAGCAAAACAAGCCATTGTGAGACTTAAATCATGTACTTCACCTCTTTCACTTTCATAGGCAGGAGAACAAAGCAGAACAAACTTCAGTTTGATATTTCACATACAAGTGATATCCTGACAAACAATAAACCAGGATTCAACCTAGTGCCCTTCATTATTCACAGTAGCAAAGGATTAAAACAAATCTGGTCAAAAACACCAGAAAGGCAGCTCTTCAACAAGGAACTGAAATAAATGTTTGAAAATAAAACTGGGTGGTACATAATTCATTAAAAAAATGTTAGCATTACAAAAAGGTTCATTGCACTATCATTCAAGTGGCATGTTAGGTAAACATGTTAAGTTGCCACAGGCATGATTGTACTTTATAAGTTTAGCTCTGTTTCTGTTTTTTTCCCTTAAATAGCTAAATTGTTTTTCATGTTCTTTGTTGTCTGTAGGTTGGAAATCTTCCAGATGATTATATGATAGCTCTTAGATATGTCCAGAAGACGGACACACTGGTATGTAAAGCTATTGAGTTATTTCAAAACATAAACATACACAGCATCAATTATTCTTGCTTTTCAATTTTTGGAAATGCAAACAGGTTGTGAACTTTTTAATTCAAAAACTTTTCAAAAGGTTTTTCTTATAAAATTATATTCTGGCCAGGGACCATTACATTCCTGTTGGTAAATTAAACTTTTGCATTGAAATTCTATTAAAATTTAACATACTGCATTTTAACTGGTTTTTCCCCATATATTTGATTTAATAATAACTTGAAAAAAATGTACAAAGGAGCAATATAATTTTAATTATTTGTATATACGTAGTAATCGGATGAGTGAAGCAGCCTATGACTCAACCTATCTAAATCTTCAGTTATATAAAATGAATCATTTTCCCATGGTAGATGGGAACAGGAAATTTTTGATTTTATGCAACAGGAATATTGTAAGATTTTTATGCCTGCATTTCTTCTGTCTCCTCTAAATTCCAAACATGGAGGTGTGTGGTTACTGACATACTCACAGTATTAATAAGGAATTCAATTTTGTTCTCTAATTAAATTGTAAAGAACATAATATTATAAATGGTTTCCTGCCAAGCCTCCAATTTTTCCTGGCCAAAAAACAGACATAACTGCAATGTTTTACGGTTGTTTCTTTGCTGCTAATTAAAAGCCTAATTAAATCTGCTTGCTGGCAGAGAGAATAATAATTTTGTGCATGTGAGAGAGAAAGATAACCACCTTTTCTTTAGTGAGTACTCAAAAACATCTTGTGAATACACTTGGCTTTATTTGCCATGGTGGCAGTATTCTATGGGCTTAGAAGCACCACCAGTTCCAGCTCCGGACAAGTCATTTTTTTAAAAAAAATATGTACACCAGATAGAGCCGTGGTGGCAGTGGTTAGAGTGCAGAATTGCAGTCTAATTCTGCTGACTGCCAGCAGTTTAATTCTGACCAGCACAAGGTTGACTCAGCCTTCCATCCTTCCGAGGTAAAATGAAAACCCAGATTGTTGGGGGTGATTCTGTAAACCTCTTAAAGTGGGCTATAAAGCGCTATGAAGCATTATATAAGTGCTATTGCTACAACACTTCATATAACAATTAGGCAGGAAAGTTTTATAGGATAGAGATCTCAGCAGATGCTCAATAATATCTTTTAATACTAATAATATTAATACTAATCACTTTTAAATCTAATAGTACTTACAAACTGAGTTTGATGTTCATAACTGAAAATCAATGTTTGTCCTGCAATATTAATGGGCTTTGGTACTATTCGGATTCACACAATAGTGTAAGTCAAAATCAGACAAACCTCATTATGACTTATTGTGATGTATGAACACACTTTGTGTTAGTAAAATACGTTCACTGTTACTGTTATATATAAATGAAGCAATTGTTAATGCATAGTAGTTCTGACATGTAATTTGTATTCCTGACATGCAACATGAAATGTATCTCATTTTAAAATAAAGGACAAATTCAGTGCAGCATAAATATTGGAACCTGTACCTTGAAAATGTTGCTAAGAAAACTGTGGACTTTCCATGTCATCACCAGTAGTCAAGATTCATAAACACATTGAATTGGGGTGAACAAGATAAAATAGAACTTAATTCTTTTTCTTTATAAGGAAAAGAATAAAGAGGTGGAATTAGTGGACATGGAGAAACAAGTACAATTAGCAGGAATCTGCTGACAGTCACATATCCATGCATATTAATGACAGTTGAATGTTAGTTTAACAAAGTGCAGAATAATGCTTCCAAGGCAGATTGGGTTGGGATAGTTTATAAATGTTGATAGGTGGATAGATAGAGAATGAATGAATGTAACAGTGTATTGAACTACTTTTTTTACAATTGTACATTATTAAAGCATGCATAGAATATAATCTCTTTTTTCCCCTTGTTATCATTTTTGATAGCCTTACCACTGTTGGTTGCATTTGATGGTCCCTGAATTGTTAAACAGTCTACATAATCTGCTCAATAAATTCAAAGAATTTCCAGATATGTCAAATGTCTTGAGTAACTATTCAATTATCAATAAACTAAGAAGGATCATCATTGATGTGATGGCATGCTTATCTTCTACCACATATAATAAGGTAATAATATAAATCTGAACTTTCCTCTATATTACTAAATAATACTCTGAGATATTAATGTATAAGAATGGGTTACTGTAACATAATGTTTTTGCAAAGGTTACCTTGCTACTATAATAAACCAAACATTATCAGTCGTTTTTTTAAATCATGACATCTTATAAGTAATTTCTCCAGTTATTTATATATTTAATTATATAATTTCAATTTTTACATATATTTATGTGTTATATTTATACCCTCCTTTGTGTTTATTTGGTTGTAGTGGAACATAAAGATAATATATAAATAATTCTTGCATGCAATTCAATTTCTTCTATCCCTGTATTTAAATATGTCTATTTAACATATACACAATATTTTGTACATACATTTGATGCATTGAAGTTGGATCAAATTCAGTAGGACTTACTTGAAATGTATTCTCTGAGTAGCAAGTATAGCTTGCTTGCATTGCTAACAAATTTATGGAAACAATATTTGCTTTTCATAGTAATAGATGAAACAGAAATTTGGAATATGAGTTCTCCAAGATACATGCCATACCCTTCCCCATTATACACCTCTGATTTAAAACATAAAATATGATATTGTAACATAAAGAAACTGATGTCTAAAGCCAGCTTTAAACTTAGCTGCTTCAATTTGCAAAGTAAACCAACCAATTCCTGCTTTAGCATTTTAATTGTGTATTTAGTATTTATATAAGAAAAGCTTTTCAATGAATATGAATTTGCACCAAAGCACTTCAGTGTTTTTGCCACTTGTAAATAATGTACTCACCTAGGAAGGAATTGCTGCCTTATAATTTTCCCTGCATAGTGATATACTACGTGGCCTTATTTCTTAAAAATGGGATTCTATCCTCTTTCTCAGAATTATAGTCAACATGATCATCTGTATGAAGAAGGTAAATTTGTTCCAGAAGAATTCTTCAAGCACTTTTATAGCACTATTGAGGCCTACAAAATCTTTTCAAAAAGACCAGAACAAAGTGACTGCATTCTTCCTTCAACAACAGAAGTTTCTCCAAATGGTAAATGCTCTTTTAATATATAGAAATATTCACAAATGTCATGAATCACCTTTAATGGATTGATGCCAATTCAATATGAGATTGTATTATACAGGGCAAATATAACATGGTTATATGCTGTTTGGAATAGAGCCATCTAGAAATATCACTAATAAACAGTGCTTTGACTTTATAGACCCATACTCTGCTTTACCAGGGTCCTAAAGACACTAAACACGTCAGCTGGAAAGCTGACAGCCTTGGTTTGAGACCAGAGTGCTGCGCAAGAGGGTGGGCTCCCAGCTTACTTGCCCCAGCTTCTGCCACCTAGCAGTTCAAAAGCATGCAAATGCAAGTGGATAAATAGATACCACTTTGGTGGGAAAGTAACAGTGTTCCGTACACCTCAGCACATAGGCATGCTAGCCACATGATCACGGAAATGTCTTCAGACAATGGTGACTCTCTTGGCTAGGAAACAGAGAAAGGATCAAAATCTTTCTACACTATTTAGCCCATTATTCTCTAGAACAATCCATATTCAAAATTCATGACTGCTATTTAATTTTTAAAACAAAATAAACAGTGGAATAAATTTATTTACCTCTTTACATCACTTTCATCCCAGTCTTCATTTGAGAGGGTTCCTGAAGGATTTCCATGCAGATTTTGAAAGAGAAGCCTTTCTCACAAGTTTTTTTATATCAAAAATACAGGTAGCTAGAACAAAATTGATGGTGACATAAAGCAAGCCTTCAGGATTTTGGAGAATATATTTTTTGAACATAGAATAGCAATAGCACTTAGACTTATATACTGCTTCACAGTGCTTTACAGCCTTCTGTAAACAGTTTACAGAGTCAGCATATTGTCCCCAACAATCTGGGTCCTCATTTTACCATCTTGGAAAGGATGGAAGGCTGAGTCAACCTTGAGCCTGGTGAATTCAAACTGCCAAATTGCTGGCAGCTGGCAGGCAGCAGAAGTAGCCTGTAGTACTGCATTCTACCACTGTGGCTCTGAATATAAGAACTCCAGCTGCTCTGTTTCTATTATAGCTATTTACTTCTGATCACATATACTTTTTTTTGAATTGTCTGAATTGTCTAAATGTTATAAAGCAGTAAAATGGGTCCAGCTTTATTGTAATAGGAAACTCCCACATGTGGTCCTTAGTGTATCCAGCTCAGGCTGGGAAAAAAGTCCTACAGGAATCCTGAACTAGATGACCCAAGGGTTTCATTCTGTATTATGCAACTTCCTATGTGCTAAAAATAGCTAAATATATAAAAACTCTGACATATTATTTCTGTCTCAGATTCAAGCGTCAGTGTCACAGAGCCATTTTTATTACATCCTGTAGCGGCCAGTTCCCTCAGGAATGACAGCAGTGACAATAACAGCAACAGTAAGTGTAAACGAGTGCTTTCAATATTGTCATATTAATTGTGGAGGTGGGGAAGAAAAGCAGCCATATTGTGCAAACCAGTTCTGCATCCTCAGGATCCATTGGTTCAATAAACTTCTTTGCCAGATGAGGAAAGACGCAAGGGGCAAACATGTCTAATAGCACTCAACATCAATATGACTTCTTAACATGAAGCATAGAGCTTGGAGAAGAAGCACACATGGTTTTGCTTTGGTTCGTATTAAATTTTGGTAATTAGAATTGTATGGGCTTTTATAGAAAATGGAAAATTAAAACAATATACATAAACTTCTTTTAATTATTTCATAACATACCCCTGAATGTCATTTAATGGCACCAGGATGAGGTTACTTTTCCTCATTCATCTCTTTCTCCTCCCACTTTTGCTTCAACCTGGGAAGCATTAAATTATTAAACCTTGATGAAGCTATGATAGAAATTTAAAAAACCATGTATTTTTTTTCTAGAATCTAAGAACAAATGTGCTGAATCCCACTTTTTTTTAAACGAAGGAAGCTTACTAGTTGGGAAGGTGAAGAAGCTTCTTTATGATTTTAACATTTACTGGACTGTATAAATCATAAGATGAAATGGACAAGGAATCAGTTTCTTGCATTGCCAGATTCTGTGAGCCCCAAAATCTACCACTTCAGTTTGGGGACTGTATTCTGTAAAGCTAGGGTCAGGTATATAAGTGATTCTCCAGCGAGCTGCTCCAAGCATCCAGACAGTGGGAGGTGCTTAGTCTCTCCGTTCTTGATAGGCAGGGCTTTACTGAAGGACGTTGTTACTCCACCTCCTCTCCTCCCGTACGTCCCCCAGTTTAGCTCAGCCTTTGGTTCGGTTAGGCAGCCTTTGTATGGTCGGAGCAGGAACAATCTTGAGGTATTCTCTAATTTCAATTGGCTTCTTCTCAAATTCCCTATCTATTCAAATTCGGTATTTAAATTGTTTTTCTGTTGCCTCCAGCAGCTGACTGCGAGTAATCTCAGCAGCCGGCAGCTGCATTCGCGGCTCCAGCCGCTTTCGGCGGTTTCGGGGGAGAGGCTTTAGTTTCGCTTTCCTCTCTTCCCCCAGCCTTGGTTTCTCGCTTCCCCCACTTGCCGTTCCTTTACCAATTCAGTTGGGGCTGCAAATTAGCCCCTGTTTCCTTGGGGGTTAACCCTTAGATTCTCTGAATCCTCCCCACTGACAACGCTGGGGGTAGGGGCGCAGGAGTCCGGATTCCCCCATTTCTGCCACCCCGCTCTCAAACGCCATTGCTCGTGCGGGGGCGGCAAGCTGTGCTGGCGCCGAGCAATTCGCGCCATTTCTTCTGGGGGTGGAAATTGCGGCTTGCAAGTGCGCACTTCCTCCTTTTTTGTAGGGCGTTCCTACGAGGTTTTTCGTGAGGCCCTTGCCTGGATTATTCCAGTCCCCTGTGAGAGAATAGTTTTGGCTTTTTCACTTATTTCCTCCCTAGCTGCCCTCTGTGAAAGGGTCCAGGGCTCATTCTAGTCCTCTGCAGACTTTGTCTTTCTGTCTGGGTGGACTTAGTTCTTGTTGGCACTCTCACAGGTGAGATTTATTCCTCAAGCACAGCAATCACTATTATCAACTAATTCCCAGGACTGAGCCTGCGGAAACTGTTGATAAGCGCCTATTTGTCTGCCCTATAATTAAGTTCTCAATTGGCATTAACTCTATTGCTGAGGCTTCCTTTTGTCTGTTCTTTGTGAGTATCTCACAATATTGAGTAATACAATAATTGTAATACATATTGGTCACAGGAGCCTCTATTCATTTCAAAAGGGGAGTGTCTTTTTCTTGGGGTGCCTTGCCCAGGTGCTGGAGCGGGACCCTGGACGTGCCAACCGTCCAGGCAGCCACCAATTCTTACTCCAAAATTATATCCATAATTCTTACACAGTTTGTGTTCTTTTCTGAGATACTCTTACCAAGAAAATGGCAAATAGGGGTGGCGATTAGTCACATAGCCTAAACAAATCTGATAGGCTTAAAGGCCCTTCTAAGACTGCGCAAAAGGAGGCATCCAGGCGCCAGAAGGCACTGGAGAAACAAATACCAAGGTTTCTGTTGAGACAGCTCAGCTCCCGGACCCCACCCCACCCCTTCCATCCCCTAGGCCTTTAGACCCCTCCATGTCTCCCAGACCTAGCCCCTCACTCATATCGAGCGCACGTCATTCAAGGAGTGCAGAAGCAACCTTCACCCCTACGGCGGCTGGATTGCGCCAGGAGGAATTTCTCCCAGAGGTGGTCCCTGAGACCATGAAGGAATGGATGGAAATGGTGATTTCTAGGGGAATCATGGCTAGGGTCCAACAGTCTCTTGCAGCCAGACATGTCCTCAGATCAGTAGGTGATTCGTGTTCTGTGAGGTCCTCGGTCAGAGCAGATTCCGTCATTCCCAGGTATCTCAATTTAGGGGATTTCATCCTCATTTCAATCCGGATCAGGAGGAGGGGGAAGAAGTGGACCCCCTCGCACAGATTGACTCAGTCTCGGTTCAGGAGAGCAAGAACCCCCTTGGGCTCCCGCCCATGGATAACGGAATGTCCGATGACGAGGATGTAAAACCGACCAACCAACTTTCACGGGCCTCTTTCAACCACAGTTGTTCAAGTCCCTTCTTTCCAAGGCAAAAACCACAGCCCGCATTCCAAGGTCCCCCTCAGTCCCACATTCTGCAGATTCTGAGGTTGAGCAGGATATGGTCTTCTCTCAGCCAGTTAATGAGGAAGAGGTCATTCCAGTCCCCAAAATGTCTTCCAACCTCCTCCACAAACAGTGGTTGTCAGCATCATCCTTCCCGGCCCCTTCAAATTTTGATAAAAAATTTCAGTTTAGATCCAGAATTCGTCCACAATTTGGCCACCCCCGAGGTAGATGAACCAGTGATCACCCTCGCCTCCTCTTCCACTGTCCCCACTGAGACAGAGGATGCCCTAAAGTCAGACGACAAGAAGGCCGAGATCGCCCTCCGTAAATCCCACCAAGCAGATGCCTGGGCCATCAAGGCGGCCACGAGCCATAGCCTCACAGGTCACTGCCCGTAGACTACTGCGGCTGAAGCATTGGCAGGCTGACAGTAAGAACTAATGGAAACTAGTTTCCTCCCCTGTGTCGGCCACTAAATTGTTCGGGCCTGCCCTAGATCCTTTATTAATAGAGACCAGGAACAAACGTAAAATCCTCCCCTCCCTCCTTCATCGCTTCCCTCAGCCCTTTCGCAGGGGCCCCTCCCATCCCTACTTCCACCCCCTTTTTCATCCAGGAGTCTCAGGGGATCGAGGTACAGGGGCAACCAATAGTCAGACAGGTCGGATTTCTCAGACAGAAGTCGAAGGGGGGGGTCAGGGCAAGAGAGGGTTCAGGGGACCATCGAGTCAAGGATCTCGCAGATCCCGCTGATCAAAGAGATCTAGCCCCTATAGGTGGACGTCTTCACTTCTTTGCTGACCGCTGGGAATTGTCCACTTCTGATGCTGGGATGCGTGATACCACTCATTATGGCCTAGCGTTAGAATTCCTTTCTGCCCCCCCAATTCTCTTTATGCAAGGCCGATCTCTAGAGTCCCCACTAAGAGGGACCTGATGGAGGCCGCAATTAACCATCTGCTGCACATCAGGGCCATTCAACCGGTTCCCAGGGACCAGCAGGGACAGGGTTTCTATTCCTTGCTCTTTATTGTACCAAAGGCATCGGGGGGCTGGAGAGCGATATTGGACCTCAAACGCCTTCACCACTCCTTAGTCTATCGTAAATTTAAGATGAGCACCCTCCAGTCTATCCTCCTTAGCATCAGACGAGGGGATTACTTGACTTCCATTGATTTGACAGAGGCATATCTGCACATACCAATTCGGCCTGCCCACTCAAAATTTCTTAGATTTTGTTATAATAATCACCATTATGAGTATGTTGCCCTTCCCTTCGGTTTTTCCTCGGCCCCGAGGACATTTACGAAGGTTCTGGCAGCCCTGGTGGCTTACCTTAGGGGCATTCCGGTCAGACTCCAGTGCTATCTGGACAACATTCTAATTCTATCCCATTCAGCTGGACAGGCTCACATGGACACCAAAGTTACATTGCAGGTTTTACAGCAATACGGGTTTTCCATTAATTGGAAGAAGAGCCATCTCTCACCGTCAACCAGGTTGCCCCATCTGGGGGCAATAATTGATATTCTTGAGGAAAAAGTCTCCCCATGGCGCTTAGAGAGCATAAGGAACCTGGCCATGCATATTAGATCCTTGAGGCAGGCCCCTTTAGCTGCCCTGTCAACATTGCTTGGTAAATTGATTTCTTCCATTTCCATTGTTCCCTGGGCTTGATTCCATGCTAGGGCACTCCAGTTGTTTCTCCTACCGTATCAAAGGTCAGGTCACAGCAACTCCACAGCAAGGGTCCGGGTGCCTACAAAAATGAGACTCTCCTACTTTGGTGGACAAATCCGTCCATCAACAAAGGATCTTCTCTACAAGAGTCACAAAGGCTCATAATCACCACCGACACCAGTCGGTCCGGATGGGGCGCACATCTGCAGTCTCTGTCATGTCAAGGTCACTGGTCAGCAGACGAACAGAGCAACAGTATAAACTGGCTAGAGCTCAGAGCGATCCATCTCGCCCTCCGCAATTTCCTTCCTCACATCCATCGAAATCACGTTCTCATTCTCACAGACAATATCACGGCGAAAGCACACGTGAACAGGCAAGGGGGCACCCACTCTGTTCTCCTGATGAAGGAGGCAGAGAGGCTGTGTCTTTGGGTGGAACATCATCTAGGTTCCATAAAAGCGGAACATATCTCGGGCGTGGACAACGCTCAAGCAGATTGGCTCAGCAGAGCAACAGTGGATCCTTCAGAGTGGCGCCTTCACCCCGACCTGTTTCACGAGCTGACGCTCAGATTCGGATGCCCAAGCATGGACCTGTTTGCCTCTCTCTTGAATGCTCATCTTCCCAGGTTTGTGTCCACATACCCGGCCCCAGGCGTGGAGAACTTCAATGCCCTTTGCTGTCCTTGGCCTTGCGGTCTGCTATATGCACCCCCCCCCATTCCTCTGATACCCAGGGTAATTCAAAAGCTCTTGATTGAGAAGGCCTCCCTGCTCTTAGTCGCTCCTTTTTGGCCCAGGAGGCCGTGGTTTGCGGCCCTTCGCAGCCTCTCCATGGAGGTACCTTGGAGGATCCCAGATCACAAGGTTTGTCTCACCCAAGGTCCGATTCTGCGCCCAGACCCCCAGTGGCTTCAACTAGCCGTTTGGAGGCTGAACGGCAACATTTAAAGGCGGAGAATCTCTCCTCAAAGATCATCACCACCATCCAGGAGGCTCGACGCCCATCCACTACCAGAATATACGAGGCCTTGTGGAAGTCCTTCTCTATTTGATGCCTCTCTCATGAGGCAGACCCGTTTCTTCCCTCAGTTGATCAGGTGTTGGACTTTCTTCAAGCAGCCTTAGACTAGGGACTTTCGCCGAACACTCTGAAGTGACAGGTGGCGGCCATTGCATCTGTAGTGCATTGGCCTGGTCTTTCCTCCATTTTGCACCACCCTTGGATCAGGGCTTTTCTTCGGGGCACGACCAATTTGTGCCCGCCTGTCATTCATCGTTTTCCAACATGGGACCTCACCTTGGTTCTCACATCTCTCACAATGGATCCCTTTGAGCCTCTGTTGTCAATCAGTCTCCAATTCCTGACCTACAAGGTAGTTTTTCTGGTTCCGGTTACATCGGCACGGCACATCTCTGAGGTGGCCGCTTTGTTGTGTCGTAGTGATCTCTGCATTTTCCACGTTGACAGGGTGGTGCTGCATCCTGATCCGACTTTCATGCCGAAGGTGAATTCGGCCTTCCACAGGGCACAGGAGCTGATTCTCCCTGACTTCTGTCTGCGTCCTTCTCATGGCCTGGAACACCAGTGGCATCGGCTGGATGTCCGCAGGGCCTTGCGCATCTACCTTAAGCGAACAGCCCTGTTTTGGAAGTCTGAGGCTCTCTTTGTTTCATTCAGTTCGACCTCCCAAGGCCGGAAAGTGTCTTCCTCTACCATTGGCCGCTGGTCGCGGTCCACCATTGCTCAAGCCTACCTGTCACAGTCCCTGCCGGTTCCTTCCGGTGTCACCATCCACTCTACTTGGAGTGCGGCCACGTCCACTGCCTGGGCCACACAGGCTCCTATCTCCGAGATCTGCAAGGCCGCTACCTGGGCCTTGCCATCGCCTTTTGTTAGGTATTACAAGGTTGACGTCTTTGCTTCTGCTGACGCTTCCTTTGGCAGGCGAGTGTTGCAAAAGGTCCACTCGGCTCAGGGTGTGTCTTCGGCACAGACGGAGTCCCTCCCATAGGACAGGCCCAGCTTTGGTATGTCCCACTGTCTGGATGCTCGGAGCAGCTCGCTGGAGAATGGGCGTTGGTGCTTACCTGATATGCCCTTTCTCGGTGAGCTGCGAAGAGCATCCAGCCCCTCCCTTCCTTTCCATCTGGGGTGGGTTCTTCCTGTTCTGATCTCTTGTCCACTGGTACCCCTTGAGCTAGCTTGGGGTCTTCCTGTCGGCACCTTTGGCTGGCTCGTCGCCTTCGCTAAACTGGGGGACGTACGGGAGGAGAGGAGGTAGAGTAACAACGTCCTTCAGTAAAGCCCAGCCTATCAAGAACAGAGAGACTAAGCACCTCCCACTGTCTGGATGCTCTTCGCAGCTCACTGAGAAAGGGCGTATCAGGTAAGCACCAACGCCCATTTTCTCTAAATATTTCAGAATTAAGAAACCAGATGAGAATATCACTATATTCTAAGAAAACAGTAAAGTGAAATGAGGACACAGCAAATGTGTGTGTGCGTGCACACATGTGTATGTGTGTGTGTACATATGCTTATGATGGTTGTCCTACATAAGAATAATGCAAAAATATGGGAAGCCACCATACATAGATATGGGAGCTGAGTCACACCAAGATTCCAAATTAAAACAACTGCCAGAGGCAGAATAATTACTATCTTAAAGTCACTGCTATACAAACCTGTGCTAATCATGGTTGAGACAAAAGGGTTCAAATGCACAGCAGGTTGCTAGCTGCTGCTTCTTTTAGCTATTTTAGCTTCTTGTAGTATTTCTGGTCTACAGTAATGGCTTAGCAGATAGCAATTTTAAGATGTGTGGACTTCAGCTGTTAGCATTCCCTTAATCAGCATGCTGGCTGGGGAAGTGTGGCAATTGATGTCCACATGTCTTGAGGATGCTAAGGTTCAGAAACACTGTTATAGGCTAAGTCTTAGTATAGTTTGCCTTTCAAATGTTCAGATAAGCAAAAGTGCCCCAACTATTATTTCAGTAGCCAGTGGAATTGCTCTTGCCAATAGTACTCTGTTCTCCAATGAAGAGTAGGGGAAATGCTTGTCATTTTCCAGTTCATGCTGCTCTGCCTTTTGAGAATTCACATCTGAGAGCTTCTAAGCATATTTTTTCTGATAAATTATGTGGTGTACTTTAAATGGGGAGAGGAGACCTTTAGCAGAAAATCCAGCCAAGAGAAAATGAGAAGATAACTTGGTAAGTGTTTCTTTACAGATGGTTACATGGGATTATAAAGTTGCCAGAATGTTTGCCTTTCCCGAGTGAAGTGCAAATAAAGCTGTGAATTTCAGGCAGCCAAACAATTTCTAATGAAACCACAAACTAGTTTAAAGGTATCATTTAAAATGTAAGCAGTAGAAAAGTATTACCAAATACATGACTCACAGGTTTAACATTGTTACCCTGGAGATTTTGTTTTGTTTTAATCTGTCTTCATTAATCCAAAATGGTTTTTTTTTATTCCAGAAGCAGAATTGAACTTCCTCAGTAAGTCTAGAAATCAAGTATTGAGCATAGCACTTTCATCATTGTTGGCTTTTGTCTTTGGCTTTGTTTTGGGAGCCATATGCTGGAAGGTGAGAAATACCAAATATATGATTGGTTAAAGAGGATACTAAATTGAAGTATCATATATTATATGCCCTTGTGTGAAGTATCTTGGTTTCATGTTAAGCAAACATATCAATAAACCTTTTTTATACAGATTTGAGGAAAGAGGTGTTTTTTTAAAACTTTCTATGTTTCTAGAAAGCTTTGTCACTTTACTGTTCTTTCCCTTCCATCCTGTCTAGAGGCAGATAACTTGTTGGCAGAGGATAGTTCTTCAGCATGGAATTAGACTCTGTAGTGAAGAGGAATAGGTTTTGATGTAGAATTGAATGCTAGTTTGGAACTGGCAACAGCAGTGTGATTTTGTAGGCTTGCAATGATAAATATTTTTTAAATGCTGCAAAATTCAAAAGCTTCAAGGATTGCCAGGCCCTACTGATGTAGTATTATCCAGTAGAACAGGGGTCCCCAATCCCCATTCCATTGACCGGTACCAGGCCTCACAAACAAGTGAAGCCCCATCTGATACAGGCAACACATGAAACCACACCCCCTCTGGTCCACAGAAAACCTCTTTCCACGGAACAGTTCCCTGGTGCCCAGAAGGTTGGGGGCCATGGCAGTAGAAGACTACCAAAAAATACTCTTAGCTAATCCACACAATTAGGACTATAGATGATTGTGGGGATTAGCTGAGAGTAATATTACTTTTCCCAGGGTCAAACTACTGTGATTTGAAATTTGCACTGCCTACAGTTATGAAGAATAGTATCACAATGAGTGGTATAATGTAAACCTTCTGCAACAATTAAATAATAACAATACAAACAGGCACAAAGGTTATTTTGCCTTCATATCTTTCTGCTATCAATAAATAGTAAGAAAAAGGTGAGCTGAAAGAAAATTTATACATATTTTATGTACAAAAGCAGTGGAAAACTATTTCCATGCTTTATGGTTGCCAAGAAAACTACATGGACATATGATCTCCCAGAGGTGGGATCAATGCGGGAAAAAAAGGAGATTTGACTTCTATTCTTTTCCTCTTTCAGCTGAGTGACATGTTTTTAGTATTTCATTTTTTAAAAAATTGCAATTGATTATATTGTATTTTTTCTATATTACCATAAGTCCTGTTTTCTTATTTTTCTATAGAAAAGGATTTGCAGGCATATACTACAAATTCACCAGACTACACAATCTAACATCAACCAAGATGATAATGAGATAAGGTATTTTAATTTAATTTTGAGTCAATTGTCTTTTAGGATACCATTTTCTCAACTTCAATATATATTTTGGAACTTTTGATCCTGAAAAATTCTAGGACTCTTAAGATATGTACCTCATGACCTGTGTTAGGCTTTTCTGAAGTTGCAATTCTACATAGGTTTACTACAGAATGGCTACACAATGTAGTATGCAAGCATTATAAAATTGCAAAACAGAGAGTTTAGAAGTCTGCATTGTTGACACTTCTGTTCTCTTTATGTCTAATTGATACATTTCCCCATGCACTATATATTGCTGTATTCTAAAACATTATTTCCATACGAATATATTTTAAAATAGGTCATTGTGGAACGTTCTTAACAAATAAGGGCTGTTCTCCATCTGAAATTATTTTTATAATTTCAAAAACAGATTAGTCACAAAACATTAAAAAAGCACTTCGGTTTTTTAATTTCTTTTTCAGTATGTTGCAGCACAAAGACAAATCGCTTCTACAAGTGTAGCTGTTTCTTTTTTATATATACACTGTTACTGCTTCCTGTCCAGGCAAGTATTGAAACAGAGTATTTGAATTTATCACTGAGGGGTTTCAAGTGACTGGTTGACTGAACTTTATAGTAATTCTTTCAGGGTTTCTCATATAAACATTCAAAACATCAATATGCTCCCATTTTTGACAGTGCAGCCATAGTCTATAAAATAATCTCCTTTCTTACTCTCTTTTAAATAAGCATTTAAAATGATGGCTTATTACATGAACATCTGAGCCTTTGTGCTAGGACACAGTGGCAGGCTGTGCCTCTTAGAAACTATAATTTCATCTTCTGCTGGCAGGTTTCCCCATCACTGGCATCTGTGTAGCTCAGCTATGATGCAAAAGGAATTGCATCATTAGCGTTATTTCCCAACTCGATTATTGTAACTCTACTTAGTACTCTACTTAGTAGTACTCTACTTAGGACTGCCCTTGCATACTACCCGGAGGCTCCAGCTGGTGCAGAATGCGGCCGTGCGGGTAGTGATGGGAGCTTCCCGGTACTGCCATATTACACCCCTCCTGCGCGACCTGCATTGGCTACCGGTTGTCTTCCGGGTGAGATTCAAGGTTCTTGTGTTAACATTCAAAGTCTTACAAGGCATGGGTCCGGGGTATTTACGAGAATGACTCCTGCCAGCATCAAATACCAACCGCCCTGTATGAGTGCACAGACAGGGGCTCCTCGGGGTGCCATCTGCGACTCAATGACGTTTGGCGGTGACCCGGGGGAGGGCCTATTCTGTGGCAGCTCCCACTTTATGGAATCAGCTTCTGCCAGAACTCTGGTTGGCCCCCGATCTCCGCACCTTCCGCCACGACTTAAAAACCTGGTTATTTGCGCAGTCCGGGCTGTGCTGACCTCCTGGGGGCGGGGTTGATGGTTGTTTTAAGTTTGGGGGTTTTAAATTCTGTATTTGACTTGTTTTTGTTTAATCTGGTTTTAGGTAATATTTTTTTTTAATTACATTTATATGCCTCCCTTCTCCGTAGACTCAGGGCGGCTTACAATTTTTGGGATGCAACCCAGTGTGCTCAGCAATAGCCTTCATTCCATTGTATATGCCTGCTTATTACTAAACGGCATTTTTACAAGGTCAGCTAATTGCCCCCAACAATCTTGGGTCCTCAATTTACCTACCCCGAGAGGATGGAAGGCTGAGTCAACCTTGAGCCTGGTGGGATTCGAGCCTACAGCAGTTGTAGGCAGCTGGAACTTAAGTGCAGGCAATTAACAGCCTGAGCCACCAAGGCTCTTTTATTTATTGTTATGTTTTAGCTGTGAGCCGCCCTGAGTCCTTTCGGAGAGGGGGCGGCATACAAGTCAAATTAATAAATAATAAATAATAATTCCTGACAATTTCTGAGCAACTTTGGCTTCTTTTAAGACCTGCCCGTGGGGTATCAAAGTAAATTCACAGTTGCTAATATTTTATTTTATTTATTTATTTTATTCATATTTATATGCCGCCCTTCTCCAAAGACTCAGGGCAACTTACAATTTTGGGATACAACCCAGTGTGCTCAGCAATAGCCTTCATTCCATTGTATATGCCTGCTTATTACTAAACGGCATTTTTACAAGGTCAGCTAATTGCCCCCAACAATCTTGGGTCCTCAATTTACCTACCCCGAGAGGATGGAAGGCTGAGTCAACCTTGAGCCTGGTGGGATTCGAGCCTACAGCAGTTGTAGGCAGCTGGAACTTAAGTGCAGGCAATTAACAGCCTGAGCCACCAAGGCTCTTTTATTTGTTATGTTTTAGCTGTGAGCCGCCCTGAGTCCTTTCGGAGAGGGGGCGGCATACAAGTCAAATTAATAAATAATAAATAATAATTCCTGACAATTTCTGAGCAACTTTGGCTTCTTTTAAGACCTGCCCGTGGGGTATCAAAGTAAATTCACAGTTGCTAATATTTTATTTTATTTATTTATTTTATTCATATTTATATGCCGCCCTTCTCCAAAGACTCAGGGCAACTTACAATTTTGGGATACAACCCAGTGTGCTCAGCAATAGCCTTCATTCCATTGTATATGCCTGCTTATTACTAAGCGGCATTTTTACAAAGTCAGCTTATTGCCCCCAACAATCTTGGGTCCTCAATTTACCTACCCCGAGAGGATGGAAGGCTGAGTCAACCTTGAGCCTGGTGGGATTCGAGCCTACAGTAATTGTAGGCAGCTGGAACTTAAATGCAGGCATTTAACAGCCTGAGCCACCAAGGGCCTTGGTGGATAGTCTTGGACTTATGGGCAATTGTTCAGTGACTGGAGTTACAAAAGAATGCTGAAAAAATGGGCTTACCACCTATGCCACAGTTACGTGATAAAAATTCCAATCTTGACAGCCCACCCACACTTACATCAGGGGCACTTCAACTCCCCCCATCACCTATTTCCCCACTCTCCATCATTGCCCTTTTGGCTGGCTTGCACCCTGTTTTGCAATGCAGCAAGCAGCCTTAGAATGACATGGCTCTGAGACTATTTGCCATACAACAGGAACCCGGAGCCATCCCAGTCTGCTCTAGCAAACATCAGAAAGTATTCATTATATTGCCCAGGTGTCTTTACTTCCCAGCCTCAAGTGCCCCCCACCTTAACCCAGCAAGCACCAGCAAGTATTCATTTGCCCAACTGCCTTCTCTTCCAGTTTCCCGCTTCGACCTTTCACCTTTTGCTACTTCCTTTTTTGGATCCAGCCTCTCGAGGGAACATTGCCTACTTTTCTACTTTTTCCTCTTCATTCCAAAGACAGTGCTTCTTTGTAAAGCTGCACTGTCTTCATAAAGCTGCAATCTCTTTCCAAAGGCATTCCAAAGACAGCGCAGCTTTACAAAGACAACACATTCTTCAGAAGGCTGCACTGCTTTTCCTAAGGTGTTCCAAAGATAGCTCAGTTTTACAAAAACATGCTGCCTTCAGAAGAAGTAAGAAAGGTTTCACTGGAGAATTTGGGCCCAAAACAGTGACAGCAAAGGGTGAAAGATCCATGCAGGGACCTGGGAGAGAAGGCTCTGGTGAAGATATGTTTGCTGGGGTGGACTGGGAGTGAATAAATGCTGCTGATGCTTCCTGGCCAGATTGTACAGTATATGGGTTGGGAGAGAGAAGGTAGATGGGTGAATGAATGCCAGCTGGGGTGGGCTGATGTGATGGAGGCTTCTTTGGTCATGGCAAACAGACATAGAACCACAAGTCAAGCCTTTGAAATGTACTCATTCATTCATTTGTTTGTTCATTTTATTCATTCATTCTTTATTCTTTTGTAATTTTATTTGCCTTACTTTTATATTTTGCTTTATATGTTTTTTAAAAAGATTGATAGCTGCTTTAAGTATTAAATAAATGAAAAGGGTGGCTGTAGGTTGAATAAAGGAGAATGAAATCACATTGTACTTTGAATCAAGGAGTGAGTAAAATTGAAGGCTTTCTTTGGGATTCTTTCATTATCAAGGCACCCTTTGCCATTTCTATGTGAAACATCTTCTACTAATATGAGAAGTTGAACATTTGTCACTAAAATAGCTTTTGAAATATTGAGACTTTCAGCTTTTTCTTCCCTTCCCTCTCTCCAGGCAGCTAACAGTTCTAAGTTTGCTTCATAAATGAAGCAGCTTTAAGCATATTTGTATTCCTTTTGGAGTGACAGACTGAGTCTGCATCTGTTGCTGTTTCCCGTGACTCCATATTCACAATATAGAGCTGTGGATAAAAGCTGTGTTACTGTGAAACCAACGTGGAATTCAACATCACTAGAGAAAAGAGTTTACAGCAAAAAGGATTACCACTTTTAATGTAGAGCAAAGTGTATCTTTGCACCTTGGATCTGCAGTGGATTTTAGTAAATGCAGTAAGAAGATTTATGTGATCCAAAATATAAGGAAGTTTGTATTGGATACACAAATGGAGACTATGAATAGAAGAAATACGCAGAAATGGACAAAAATAGGAAACTTCAGAAATGTATATGTCTTGCAAATAAGTTTATGCAATGGACTAATGTGCTAGTTTTCTTTCATCAGTGGAACTGGGCTAATAGTGAGGGAAAGTTTCATTTAAAATCAGATAGAGTAATTTTGAAAGATATAAGTGGAGTTCAATTTTCTGTCAAAAATTTTATACAGTTTGACAATGTTGTTAATGTCTGTTGAGTAGAAGTGATCTAAATGCAAACATTCTAGGTTGGCCTATTGATAGTTGCAAGGAAGATTATCAGTTATGTTCCAGTATATGGGGTTGGGGGGGGGCAGAACATAAATTGTTATCTGGGATAACTATCATGAAACTGAATCAAAGTACTTAAACTATTCTTGATACTAACAGAAATTAGGTCATCTCAAAGATAGTAAGTTTACTTTAACTTTTTATATATGTCCTTGAATATTTTGAAATAAATTTTAAAAGCAACACCCATTATATCATTTTGAATTCTCCATCAATTATTATTCCTTCAGCTCAAGTGGAAAGAATTATTTGTCCAAATATTTCTCAGCCTTTTGATAATTGTAACAAAACTCTGGACAACAATTCCCAGGTGAAAAATTACCAGTCATGAATATCAGTGAAATACTAAAAACATTGAAACCTGTATATAATGTTAAGTTATTTTTTTCCTGAAAATGGATTTGAAGAATTTTATTTTCTATGCAATAGTTGGATTGCTCTACATTCCAAACCACTAATCCAATAATAAGTTTAAACTATTGTAAGTTTAATTAAACTATTGTTAAATTTTCCTTTATGGTGCATTGATAAAAAAAACCTGTGCTTAATAAATGCTTTATTTAAACTTCCACATTTTTAAATTTATTTATTTTCATATCTGTCACAGTCTCTTAGAAAGCTATGTAACATATTTAGGATTGACTAAAATAACAGAAACCTGGATTCCTAATTTTGGCTAATCTTGAAACAAATGTATATGGCCTGTATCAATATGCTCTACTGGGGAGAAAGGATGAATGATTTATAAACTAAGGCATAGAGCTGTTCTAGTCCAAACAAATAAATAAATAAATAAATAAATAAATAAATAAATAAATATTAAGCAGCATTCTCACAATACCAGGCAGTGTTTTATACTGAATCTAAAGGTATAATTCTGCATATAAACAATAAAATCTTTAAAGATCCAGATATATTTTTCCATGTCATTAATATAATGTTATTGCATAGAAATAGTCTTGGAAACTGAGTAGCAAAGAAATATGTGTAATAGATAAATAAATGGACAAATTCTCTGCCAGTATGTTGCATAACATCTCAGGACTGAGGCTTGGTTAGCCAAAGATTTCCATTAGCTTTTTGGTATTATTGAGCAAAACAAGGTCACCTGCAGAAATTCTTTTCATGTCTGTATTACTAGGAAAAATTATTTCTCCTTATAAATTTCATATGAAGTGCATATGATGATCTAATTTTTATGTGGGATGCAAAAGAGGTAATCAGGTATAGCCTAATGATACCAGTTTCAGTCCGTTTGTTTTGACCCATTGTTAATACAAACTTGTATCAAATTGTTTATTATTTTCTCAGTATCATAAAACTCTTCAGATGATACTTTATATAATCATTAAATAAAAATACTTTTCATACATATTTGAAACTATATTTTTTACAATTATGTAATAATTTATCCACATCCTTTATAATTTTATTTAATTTCATATTGATATATAAAGAGGTTTATATATTATATTTAGGTTAATTAATCTATTTACTTGTCATAGGAGAATGATCATCAGCCATTATAATTGTCCTTTTTCTTGGAGCAATATAACATTCAAAAATCTTGTCATCTTTATTTATCACAGTTATGTGACATTCTGAAAAGAATTCAAATAATCTCATCATATATTGTGAAGAATACATGTATATGGATTGTTAACACTAGAAGCACTTAATAGTTTTAAAAATACATTATTATACAAGTAAACAGATCTCTGCTCATTAACTTAGATCTGCTTGTTAATTCACACAGGATTTTCATTGTTTGATGATTCAGTAGTTCCCTGTAAAGAGCAGGATACAAATGGAGAGAATTGTAGTTGAATGTGATGGTGCAAGGAGGTCTTGTGATGTGGTGGGGCTTACTCTTAGTTTGCTCAGTGGGGATTCAGGCTTTATATAACGTGAGCTTTTAGAATGTGGATTAATTGAATCAACTGTTCCTAGATGGAAAAAGAAACAACAGCATCAAATATTTTACAGCATCTTACAACAATTTACATCAGAATTGCAAGCCTGCTACTCTAGTTCAATAGAAAACAATGTTTTGTAACTGTAACAGAAGGAAACAAATCTAATTTTCCATGACTTCTACATCAAAAAAAATTTTTTTTAATCTGCAGCTCAATAAAAATAGGTACTTTTATTTTAGCCTCAGTCTTTGGATGATGTAAACCTTCCTAACTATGCTTTTTATATTGCTACTTTGGTTTACATTACCTGGTTAAGTGTATATAATTCTAGTTGACACATTAACATGGAGTGTTTCCATATGGGTTATCAGGAGCTGTTTTGGCAGGAAATTAAACTTGAGGGTTTAATTTTATTTCATTGTGGCAAAACCTGTTCAACACTGAAACATAATTAATATGATAACAAACTTAAGATGGTAGTAGTAATTACAGTGTATCACAATCTAGATTTTCTAGGAAGCTGTAAAGATTAGCAAATTTATTTTACTAGTAATTCCTTCAGTGCAGTTTGCCTTTTTCCAACAGCTGTGTGGTTCGTGTAGGGAGATGAAGATCTTCTGGATTCATCAACAGAAAATCAGATTGGACTAAAGCTGGTGCCAAGGGGAAAAGCCCAGTATTATTTCTATTACTCTGAAGTGTAAACAGATGAGATTGGAAGAAAAATGACTTTGAATTTGCTTTGTAGGCAAGGGCCTCAAGGGTAAAACATAAGAGTCAGTAACTCAGTTACTGAACACAACAAAACTTTCAGTGGAGTTGAGAAGAAGCAAAGTATTTGCTTACTACTTTCTAAGTTTCCTCTGTGTTTTACTTCTCAGAGATAGTGTCTTTAATTCAGCTTTAATCACTTGGACACGATAAATACCGAACTGTCTAAATAAGCCTCACTCTATTGACTTGACAATATTTCAGATAAATTCCACAGAAAAAGAATTGAATGACAATACACACACACACACACACACACACACACAAAATTACGTTTTTTCCAGGCATATGTGAGAGGTTGAGTTTCTGGCCAGACTCAAACACAGAAGCAACATTCTGTCTTTTTTGGCAAAGGGAGGCATTTTCTTGACCTCATGAAATAAGATCCTCACTATTACAAATATCTCTTTATTTGCAATGAAATGTGTCATGATGCATGCATTGTAATTGTAAAGTAAGCCCAATTAAAAAAAAATAAAGAACAGAATATTTTTTTTGTCTCCATTTTAACTGATTATTGCAAATATGGCCAAACAGTTTGCATGTTAGAAATTATTTATTTTTATACTCTACAGTACATATTACTTGGTGATTTTTTGTATTAATCTGTCTTGTTCATTCATTTAAATAATAGTTTCAAGACTATAATTCATAGACTGTGTCTGTGTTGTGTGTGTTCTATATTGATGATATAGCTGTGGTATTTCCCTTTGCACCTAGATTAAAAAAGAGAAAATTAAAATCATTTTATTGAATAACTGATTATACACTACTGTTTCTTGCTACTTCGCATACTTCAAATAGAAATTTTTTAAACACTGTTTAATTTTAAGGTCTACCTTTTATTGCTAGTCTTTTAAATATTTTCTTTTGACCATGCTGCAAGAAATTATAACATATTATTATTGTTTTGAAGTGTACCTTTTAATATTCTGTGTATCCTAATCTTTGTATAAGAGCAAAAAAGGTTATTTCATTTTTTAACTTTTATTTTCTCTAGGGATCAGAGTAGGATATATAGCTTTTTGCCAATATTTTATTTCAGAAAAACTCTTTAAGTTCAGCTAAGTGCTCTTCCAGGCAGAGATGCAGTTCTTATGATAGTGAATGACAAAACTCCTATCAGACATTTGACTGATCAAATGATGTTGTGCCTGAACAGTTACCATGGTCAGATTTCCTGGAATATTCTTGTACATTCACAAACAGTGTGCTGACAAGAAAATCAATTTTAAGAAGTTAATACTGCAATACAGGAATCTCCCATTTCAGTGACAACAAGTATCTGCAGGGATGTCTGGCCAATAACTGAGCACTAATTGGTCAACAGTTCTCAATCCTTAGATATTAGAAGAACAGCTAGTGATTGGCTATCTGTTTGGTGTGAGCATGATTCACAAATATCTAAACATAGCATCTTGAAATCTGTAAGTGTCAAACCATTCTGGATGATTCATTGCTGCATTTTAAGGTACTATCAGAAGATCTGGGCAATGAAATGTGGGTTATCTTAAAGTGCTGTAAAAATTACTAGCCCAAGATGACTTTGACTAATAATAGAGTCCTTCCAAGCACATCCAGAAATCAGGATTTTATTTTCAGTTTCAGATTTTTTGCATTCTAGGAACCTGAAATGAAATACTTTGGAATTATCAATTTCAGCCATATTTGTATAACAAAACCCAAAGGAAGGGGCATGATAAATGTGAAGGATACCTCTTGAGATTATATTGACAAGGAAAATAATTGTATATCAGGTCAAGATTATGACTTATATCACTGAATGTACCATGACCCCAGCAGGGAGCCAGAATTAAGCACTGGCTGACCGGAAGTAGCCAAAGCATCTCAGTCACAAAAGCAATCTAATTTATTTCCATGTAAAACAGCAGTCTGAGCTTAGGACTGAAAATATCCTAATGGCATAGCACTTTTTCCTGCCTTCAGAGTTATCAAGTTTTGTTTTATTTTGAATTCTGAAAATGGTGGTGAAAATTGAATGTTTGAGGATAGGAAAGAACACAGGGTCTGAAGCCTGAAAATGGAAGCAATATTTGAACATTCTGAAAATGAACTTGAAAACCTGCAAGATAATTCAAAAGTATGCCTCAGGAAAGGAGGTCCAGAACAAGCTAAGACAAATACATGCGTGCTCAGGAATGAGCAATAATATTTTAATGCTCAGAAAATTAAATCTGAAATCTGAATACTTCTGTATTCAGAAAACGCCAAAAATAGTGTGAACCTTCCTGATGAATTTATCAAAGAACTATTAGGATCATCACTAGAAAATAAATATGCATTAGAGCTAATCCAACTTCATGATGAAGTTTCCCCTGAATATGTAATTGCCAAAGTGGAGGTGTGCCAGCATGATATGAACATGTAACTGAAGGGAATTTTCTAAAACAACTAAAAGGGAGAAAGGTAACCTGCCATTATTATAATAAAAGGATACAATGAAGGTAATGCAGACATTATAAAACTAAAATGCCTACAACAGAAAAACATAATTAGGTCCAATATCTTTATATAAAAGTCATATCTGCACAGAAAGTACAAAAACAATGATATATATACAAAGAAGTAGCATTTTTATAAGCACGTGAATTCTTATTTGATTCTAAAGTAAAGCAATTGCTGGATCATTAATGTATATATCATGTCACTATGCAACAAAAATAATCCTTGCCAAGAAAAAAATAATTTAGCAAATGGAAGGTTGATAGATATAAATGGAAAAGGCAGTATTCAGTGGAAATGCCAGATAAATCATAATGAACACAGGCATAAAATAGTTCAAGAAACATATGGTATGCCTGAACTGGATGCAAATTGGTTCAATGGTTAAGGCATTGGACTAGGACGAGAAAACCTGTATTCTAATCCTGGGCTAGACACAGAAGTCAAATGGGTGACTTTATGTCAGTTATTTTCTCCCACTCCTAGGAAAAAGGAAAACAGTGACAAACCATTTATTCAAAAAGTTGGTTTTGTCAATGGAGTCATCTAGGCATTAGGTCTGACTTGAAGTTACATGCATGCACAATAAACGAAACAAACAAAATGTTAAAAAGTTATGACATTTATGTTGTTACTTACCAAGCACATCTAAATTATATTAAAGTAACCAAAATATCTTTACAATCCCCAAAGCATGTCACAATTTTTGAGCACCTCTAATATTTGGAAATTGAAAGTTGAAAACTTTGACACGCCCTACACTTACGCGTACTAACAAACAAAATGTGGCTTTGAAATTGTGCTTAAGAAAGGACTTTGCACTATTATAACGGGCCATAAAGTAATATCAAAAGGAAAACAGAGTGAAGTTAATTTGCTGGAGCTAATGCTATCTAAAATAAACAGTAGCAGGATGAATATATAAAAATAAGCCTGCACAATAACATGTTAGCATTTAAATTTTGGTCAAACCTCAATGTCCTGCTGCGCTGCCTCATCATGATGGGATGGGAAAGCTCCTGGGGGTGGGGATGAGCAGAGAAGATTGGGAAGGTATGCCAAGAGTAGATATGCCCAGCAGGGTTACCCAAAATGCAAAGACCATGCCAATTGCCTTGCTGAAGCAGGCAGACACCTTTATTGGGCAGTGGTGATACAGGAAAATGCTGGAGGCAGATTATCATTTCAGTGATAAAGGCATGTGTATGGGAGAAGGCCATTCCTGCATTTTTCTAAGGAAAATATGGAGAGAAAATACAATATGATTGGTAATATAGTGCCAGATAATGGATCCCTCAGGTTGGATGGCACTCAACGCTCTCTATTTAGGACTGCCCTTGCATACCATCTGGAGGCTTCAACTGGTGCAGAATGCAGCTGCGTGGGTTGTGATGGGAGCCTCCTGGTACTCCCATGTTACACCCCTCCTGTGCGACCTGCACTGGCTACCGGTTGCCCTCCGGTTGAGATTCAAGGTTTTGGTATTAACATTCAAAGTCCTACAAGGCATGGGTCCAGGATATTTACGGGAGTGTCTCCTGCTGGCATCGAATGCCAACTGCCCTGTACGAGCGCACAGGCAGAGGCTCCTCGGGGTGCCGTCTGCGACCCAGTGTCGTTTGGCGGTGTCCCAGGGGAGGGCCTATTCTGTGGTGGCTCCCACCTTGTGGAATCAATTACCCCTGCGGCTCCATTTGGTCCCTGACCTTCGCACCTTCCGCCATGATTTGAAAACCTGATTATTTGGACAGGCTGGGCTGTGCTGACCTCTAGGGGGAGGGTGGTTTTATATTTTAAATTTGTAAGGGTTTTTTAGATGAATTTGGCTTGTTTTATTTAATACTGTTTTAGTTAATTAATTTATTGTTCTGGTTTTAGTTGTGAGCTTCCCCGAGTCCTTTTTAGAGAGGGGGCAGCATACAAGTCAAATTAATAATAATAATAATAATAATAACAACAACAACAACAACATGCTACTGAGGAGCAGTTGAGGATACTTCAATCAACAAAGTTCTTACTCAAGCCACAAATGACCAGGTTCAAATTATTTCACTTTGGAAACATTATGCAAAGATTTAGCTACCTGGAGAAGACTCTAATACTGGGAAAGGTGGAAGGAAAGAAAAGAGGACTAGAAGCAAAATGAATGCGCTTAGTTACTGTAGTAATGAATGCACTGTTAGAAGACCTGAAATATCAGTTTAAGGACAGATGGAGAAGATCTAGCTATGTGGTTGCTCTGAGTCAACATGGGTAGTCCTTGACTTACAATGGTTCATTTAATGACCAAAGTTGCAACGGCACTGATTTTACAAGCATTGTAGTATTCCCATGGTCATGTGATCAAAATTCAGATACTTGGCAACAGATTCATATTTATGATGGTTGCAATGTCCCAGGATCATGTGATCACCTTTTGTGACTGGCAAGCAAAGTCAATGAGGAAGTCAGATTCACTTAACAACCAGCTTACTAACTTAACGACTAGAGTGATTCACTTGACAACTGTGGCAAGAAAGGTCATAAAATGGGGCAAAACTCACTTAACAAATGCCTCAACAGAACTGCTGGCCTCAGTTGTGGTTATAAGTCAAGGACTAACTAACTATGCCAGCTGCCTACAGTTTGGCAGTTCAAATCCCACCAGGCTCAAGGTTGACTCATCCTTCAATCTTTCCGAGGTGGGTAAATGAGGACCCAGATTGTTGGGGGCAATATGCTGACTCTGTAAACCACTTAGAGAAGGCTGTAAAGCACTATAAAGCAGTATATAAGTCTAAGTGCTATTGCTATGGTACAACTGGATAAAGGAGAAAAACCAGGAAATTAAAAGATAAGGATTTGAAAAATGAAATGGTTAAACTACGAGCATATACCAAGAATAGAAAATGAATATTAGTAAAATTGTTTTCAATTAATGATCACACCATCTTAGCTGATAAGAAATATATATGTTTTATGTCAATATTTGTATTTATATATTGGTTTCGTTTGTAATGAAATATGCTATTTTATACAGTGTATATATTTTTCTTTTTAATCTTTAATAAAGTTTATTTTAAAATTTAAAAAAATTAAAATGGTAACATGTTGCAACTGGGAATTTTAAAAATATTTTGAACAATAAATGCAGAAAACATCAAAAATGTTAATTCCATATGAGTTACAGAATGGGAGCAAGGATATCATACCTAAGGGTATCTGGATGCCAAGTTTATTCATATAAGAGATTATTGAGGAATCTGAAATAGCATCATGTTCAAAAGAGACCGCTAACAATTAGTCAGCCTTGGATCCATTTTAGATTTAATAAGATTTCAAAGAACTAATAAAGGTATTTAAATAAATAATTGGCTGCACCAACAGTGCAATAAAGAATAGAGGGACTTCCAGAAGCTGAAACCTTTAAATGTATAACATCAAAACATTCTCTCTAACAGACAATACCTACCAAAGGGCAAAAAAGCCGTAAGCTGTAGGTGTTGCTCTGATCCAGATATAGGGATTAGCTGGGAATATGCTGCATGAAAACTAGAATGGAATGCGTGCATAAATCATTTAAATCATTGCTGACTTCTGGCAACTTCTGGTGATTGTACAAGTCTTTGCAGTTTTCTTGGAAAGATTTTGATGTGATTTTCCATTGCCTGCTTCCTAGGGCTGAGAGAGAGCAACTGGCTCAATGTCACTCAGCTGGCTTTCTGTCTAAGGAAGGACTAGAACTCACAGACTCCTGGTTTCTAGTCTGATACCTTAACCATTATACCAAATTAGGTCTTCATGGTGCTTCTGAAAGGGAGAAATTGGCTAATTTATTTATATTTATATTTGAACTTGTATGCCACCCCATCTCCGAAGACTCGGGGCGGCTCACAACTAAAAACACAGAACAATAAATATTTTTTTAAAAAACCATTAAACCAAAACAAGCCCAAATATTAAAACATAACAATAATAAACATTAAATCCTCACCAGAGGGGTCCCTCATGCCCAGGTGGAATGAAGGCTATTGCTGAGCACAAGCCTGAGTCGAGAAGGCATAAATGTAATTAAAACCAGGTCTTTAATTCACGGAAGGTGCGGAGATCAGGGGCCAGACGGAGCTCCAAAGGCAGTTGATTCCAGAGGTCAGGGGCTGCGACAGAAAAGGCTCATCGTAGGGGAGTCACCAGCCGGCATTTTTTTTAATTACATTTATATGCCGCCTTTCTCCGAAGACTCAGGGCGGCTTACAATTTTTGGGATACAACCCAGTGTGCTCAGCAATAGCCTTCATTCCATTGTATATGCCTGCTTATTACTAAGCAGCATTTTTACAAGGTCAGCTAATTGCCCCCAACAATCTTGGGTCCTCAATTTACCTACACCGAGAGGATGGAAGGCTGAGTCAACCTTGAGCCTGGTGGGATTCGAGCCTACAGCAGTTGTAGGCAGCTGGAACTTAAGTGCAGGCAATTAACAGCCTGAGCCACCAAGGCATTGACCCGCCGACGGGACCCCGAGGAGTCCTTGCCTATGAGCTCGCACAGGGCGGCCGGCACTAACAGTGTCCTTCCAAGCACATCCAGAAATCAGGAATTTGTCTTCCAATCCAGGATCAGGCTTCCTGCATTCTAGGAACATGAAAAGAAGCATGTTGGAATTATCAATTTCAGCCACATTTGCATAACAAAGCCCCCAAGGAAGAGGCATGATAAATGTAAAGGATGCCTCTCAGAATCGGAACTGTCAACTGTGCTCCAAACCCTGCATTCTCTGTAACTGTAGTCGGCAAAAATAAATTGAAAACATTAAAGAAAGTCATGTTATGGCCCCAATGGAGCCAGGTGTGGAGGAGGAGTTGGAACCGGGACTGTTTGATGAGGATAACATGCCTCCCTGGCAATGCTTGGAGAGGCCAGGAGTTAAGGATGATGCTGTCCCAGACCCCTCAGGCATTGGGGGAGGTGGTTGACAGAGAACTGCTGGTTACAGGGGAGGATCGGCTGCTGACAGGTAGTGGGGCTGGTAGGTAGCAGATCCCCTCTGATGAGTAACAGCTGCCTCCCCCCTCCCCCACTTGATCCATGAAGAGCAGAGCATAGGCAAGCTCAGAGAAGGGCTGCGAGGCTACTCAGGAGAAGGTCACCCCAACCCTTCTCACAAGGAATACCTGGAGTGGATTGACTTAAGGAGAAGCCGTGGAGAAATAGTCTTTGCCAGGAACAATTGTTTGTTTTGGTTTAGACTCCCCGGGCTTTGACTCGTGCCTTTATCTTTTTGTCTTGTCTAGCCTTGTGGACTGCCATTTGCCTTGTACCTTGCCTTTGCTCTGAGGACTGCCTTGTGTCTTGTGCTTTGCCTTTGCCTTGTGGGCTATAGTTTGCCTCATGTACTTGCTTAGCCAGGTGGAGTAGACCATGGGTGGGATTCAAATTTTTTAACAACCAGTTCTGTGGGCGTGGCTTAGTTGGTATGCGTGGCTTGGTGGTCATGTTCTTGGCTGGGCATGGCCAACTTAATATCACTTACATCAAGCTCGTATCTCCTCACCTGGTCTCTCATGACTGTGGGGATGCTGCAACAGTTGTAAGTGTGAAAAATGGTCATAAGTCACTTTTTTCAGTGCCATTGTAACTTTGAGTGGTCACTCCATACAAGCAAAGTACCAGCAAAGGAGGGGAAAAAACTCCAGAGAAGTTCCTGAGACAGGAAGTCTAGTCCTGCCAAGCATGTAATAAGGGTTAACAGAGAGACAGTTTCTGTAAGCAACACCAGAATGTTTCCTTCCTGCCTTCCTTACAGGATTAGGCCAGTAATTTCTTCTAACAACCGGTTCTCCAAACTGCTTAGAATGTTAACAACCGGTTCTAGCGAATAGGTGCGAACTGGTAGAATCCCACTCCTGGAGTAGACTTGGGAACCTGGACCTTGCCCTGTGAGCATGCTCCTACTCTGTGGATTTTCTTTGTTATATATTCTTTACCACTCATTGGAGGGATGTTTGTTGGAACACTTACTTAGAGCAATAAAAGACTCTCTGGAGACCTGTCTTGCCTTGATGACCTGGGTCATAACAAGTCATTCTCTCTGCGAGGGAGAGGTGGGGATCTTAAACACCCCCCACACACACACACACAAAGAGAACTGCATCAATAACATCCAGAAAGATGCAACAAATGTTGCAATCCCCAAAATGGAATCCATTAGTTTCTTTAAAAGAAAGATGTTTTCTTGTAATTCAAGCATAAACCATAAACCAGACCTGATATACAATTATTCTCCTTGTCAATACAATCTTGAGAAACATCCTTCACATTTATCATGCGTTTTCTTTTGGGTTTTATTATGCAAATGTGGCTGAAATTGGTAATTCTAAAGTGCTTCATTTCAGGTTCCTAGAATGCAGATAACCTGAAACTGAAAACAAATTCCTGATTTCTGGATGTACTTGGAAGGACTCCATTATTAGCCAATCTCTCCCGTTCAGGAACACCACAAATCTCTGCCCGCCTGCCTGGTACCTTTCCGTGAATCTGCTCTGTTCAGCCAAGGGGCTCCCTGCAACAGCACAGAATGTCTGGAAGGCAATAGCTTCACCATGCCAGCCTCTTCCATGTTCATAAAGCACAGCAGGCCATATTACTCTGCTTCTTGCCAGGAGAAACAGCATGCTTGCTACCCAACCTTTCCAAGTTTCACTTCAGGAAGCCAAGCCGGTGGGACTGTGTCCAATGGGAAGGCAAAGGCTCATCCTTTGGCACATGGATTGGCTCCTGGGACATGCAACTCTTATCCCATACAGTGAACTGGCCAGGGACAAATGTCTCTCAGCAAATCACCTAGGATGAGGATGTGAGGGAGGAGTGCCAGCAGAGGATCAGCTGAGAATGAATATCCAGGAATGAATACCCAAGAATGAATATCAGCTGCAGTGGGTAGGCCCACAATGAAGTGGGCATGGCTATGGCCTGCCACTAATTGTACCACTCTGCACAAGGAAACATAGAAAAGGTGGTGTTTTAATGAACAATAGAGACTGCTTGTGCAGCATCTTAAGGTATCTTGTGAATAATTTCTTAAGCAGGCACAGCCTCATTTATAGCATCTTTCCCCTCCCACAATCCCTAACCTCAAGCTGTATCTTACCATCCTAGCCAGCAATGGGGGGGAAATCAGGGGTACACAGAAGAGATTGGGGGAGGGGGGAGAAAAAATAGAGAGAAAAAGAGAATTTATTTTCTTGAATCAGGATTTACCATTCATAATCAGAAAAAGGAAAATAAAGTTATCATATAATTTCCAGTAGGATTAGAGATCCTTGAAGAATGGGTGGACATTAGAATGTGTCTAAACTAGCACATCATTGTCAAAAGTTATCACAAAATGACAGCAGTATAAATCAAAATGAAACACAACACAACAAAACAGAGGTCCAGTTAAGTATGTCAACTGCATAGCCTTGCTGCTGAAATTACACAAAAAGCTTCCTTATTCATTTTTCATTTAAGCAGATTCAGTGTTTTCCACTTCTGCAAGTCAGCTCTTTAAAGCACAGGGGAATATACAAACTATGTGTATCTGTCAGAATTTCTTTTGCAGTCAGAATCTTACATGTTAAATAAACTATGCTTGGCGGGATAGTAAAGGCTAGTGCCAAAAAAACAAAGAGTGTTTGAAATATAGGCTGCAAAAAGAAAAGTTGTGTATCATAATAAATGATTTCTTGAGTGTGAATATAGCAATTTGTTATAAAAGAAATAGTAAAGAGCAGAAGATTTTAAATATCCTTTTTGTCACAAAGAACCAGCGATCAACCACTTAAAAAGAACACAATAATAAGGAAAAGACTTCACTGCCTATTTCTGGAGATGGAAAATTAATTGCTGGAAACAAAATTATTTATGTATGTATTTTATTTATAAAATTTATAAGCTGCCCATCTTACTCAAGGTAAGTATATAGAATCAGAAAGTTGTTATTTGAATTCTCCCAACAAAAACTAAGCCCAGCATATTGATATTGCAAAAAATTCAATATATTTACAAATAAAATATCTATAGTTGACTGCTAATTTTAGCAACTTTTTATTGACTTTTTATTGACTGGAAATTGCCATAAAGAGTAGAGGGACCATCTTCACAGAAATCTAGAACGCTTTGTTTTCTTCTGTTCAATCATGGCCAATTCTTGACGACTGGCCAGAGAAATCCCTGCAGTTTTTATGTCAAGGTTTTTCAGAAGTAACTTGTCATTGCCTCCTTCTTAGGGCTAAGAGAAAGTAACTTATCCAAAGTTACCCAGCTGGCTTTGCACCTAAGGTGAGATAACCCAAAGGTGTTTTTTCAAAAGGCAACTGGACTTTCTTTGTCTTTTGAAAAAGCATATTTGGGACAACCATGACCTGATGACTAAGAATCTCTATAGATATTTTTCCTGTCCAGTAAACATTGGAAGAGAGAATTTCTTACCATGAGCTTTAACCAGTATTTAAACATTGATTGATAGATTACATTTCATCAAGTTAGTGTCAATTCTGACTGACTGCATAGCTAGATTTTTCTTCAGTTTGGTCCTTCAGTTCTTCCAACACTGCACTCAATATCATTGTAACTGAATCTATCCATCTTGCTCCTCCTTCCCATTTTCCAACATTGCAGTGTTCTCTATGAGGTCTTCACATAGTATGTTCAAAGTATGATAATTTTAGCCCAGCTATTTGTACTTCATGTGAAAATTCATTTCATTGGCTACCATGGTATCCTCAGAAATCTTCTCCAATATCAGAAGTGTCAATATTGTTTCTATTTTATTTCTTCAAAGTCAAGTTTTTGTTTCTATAAAGCATCAGAGAAAACCATTATTGAACAATTCTTATCTTTATAGACATGTCACAGCCCAGAATCTATCTTTTTCTTCATTGCTATTCTACTAAATGATAGCCTATGGAGTTGCTTTGATGTTGACAGTTGATCATACAGCAAAGTACTTCAATTACATTCAATGTCTATTAAGTCTGCTTCAGAGGTGGTATTCAGCAGGTTCTGACCAGTTCTGGAGAACGGGTAGCGGAAATT
Organism: Naja naja; assembly: GCA_009733165.1. Taxonomy (NCBI): domain Eukaryota; kingdom Metazoa; phylum Chordata; class Lepidosauria; order Squamata; family Elapidae; genus Naja; species Naja naja. The sequence goes on along the minus strand of CM019154.1, from coordinate 13,211,546 downwards.
TTGAGTAGTTTGGAGAACCACCTCTGACTGGAGATTTTACATTATCCTTCCCCTGCCACGCCCACCAAGCCACGCCCACAGAAGCGGTAGTAAAAAAAATTGAATCCCACGAGGTCTGGTTGTGTATCTGTTATCATTAGTTTAGTTTTCTTAAATCTATTTTTCTTCACTGTCCTGCTTAACTTTCATTACTGGAGTTATATAGAACATTTGCATTTTAGCTGTTAAAATAATGTCATCAGCATTGTGCAAACTGTTGCTATTTCTTCCACCAATTTTAAAACCATACTCATGTTCTTTTAAGTAGTACACTCTGCATATACATTGCCTAAATAAGGCAGAGACTTACAACATTATCTCACTCCTTCATACTAGATATTCTGTCCAGGATTTGGCATCTTAACCTGTGTTCAAGTTTTGCATAAAGACAATGAGATGTTCTGGGATTCCCATTTTTATAAGCACATTCCACAACAGTTTTGAAACATAATTATCCATATTCTAGTTTCTATTTGTGAAACTAGTGTTCTACCAAATGATAAAGAGGTACAATTAAACTGAACAGAAATTCTACCTTGCACAATCAATAGGGACAATTATAATCAATTAATTTAACAAGAATGCTAAGACCACATCTATAACAGGAAACAAAACCAATTCTATTAGTAGAGGATCTGATGGTATTTATATATCTTCCACTCTTGATTATATTTTCTAATACTGGAACATCAAAAGATAGGGCAGTCATAGAATCCAGGAAGATATCCGTAGCCAACCTGTTTGGGCAGTTCCTGACAGGTGTACTTTTATTTTAATTGGTTGCCCTTTATTCATTTATAATCTCCTTTCAACTCTTTTATTGATGTTTCTATTGTGTTTTATACTATTTGTTCTCTAGGTTTACAGCAGCACTTTCCAACCATTCTTTTTATACAGACCACTATATCAATATTGAAAATTTTTTGGGATTCCCTAAGTAAGCAAACCTTTTAAAATACGCTCCCTCTTAATTAGGCTGGATAAAATCCATTTATTTTTAGATTCCTGTTTTCTAAAATGTGTAAAATGCATAAATTTTGGTAAAGAAAATCATTTTGCAAATAATAATGTAAACATTAAATATGATACATATGAAGGACATGAGATATTGCTATCTTTGTCATCACGTATTATTTCATCAAATCACTTTGAAAGGACTTTGTTGTCTATGACTTACTGGTTAGAAACCACTTCAGGGAGTGTTAGTTTAGCTGTTAGATGAGCTATTACTGTATATTTTAGTGAAGCCAAACAAATAAATCAATAGGATTGTTTATGCACATTTCCGTTGATAAGTTAAAGTAAGTTGCTATTTATCTAATGAATGAAGCAGTTGGTAGATTGGAGACTGATACAATAGGGAATACAGAGATTTGGTCCAAAGATAGAATAGTAGTTGGCCTACCAATTTAGACTGACTTTGCCCTAAATGCAGCCAATGAATTAGGATATTGTGAGCCAGGATTTTGAAGTCACTGAGTGGGCAATGATCTAGTATCATCCAGGATAATGCTCAGACCATGTTTACCCCCTTTCAGAAATTTGTGGTTTCTTTGGAATATTGGGCAGTCTAAAAGTGGATATTACTTTTTTTATATTAAAAGTTTTTATTTTGATACAAACATACAAACAGGACATACAAAACATAAAAACCATCTTCCATATATACATACAGTTGGTGTCAGTTGGTTACGAATCATTTGTGTCATCCTTTCATATTCATCACTCACAATTTATCAAAAAGAAAATGTCTCATATTATCAATAAAACATTATGTATTTATCAATTATTACTTGTGTACAATTAAACTATTTATTTCATCATATATACGAGATATATTTTTAATCTAAAATTTATGTTATACTTTCATCCAATGGTTATATATATCAACATTATATTTTATATCAGCCTATTATATTTCTATTACAAAATTATATAATCTATTGCATTACCAAGTCTTTTATCCAACCATTGATAAAACAAATCCCATATCTTGTAAAATTGTTTATCTTCTTGTTCTCTAATTTCAAATGTCAACTTACTCATTTCAGCACAGTCCATAATTTTCCTAATCACTTCCTCCTGCATGGGTATTTTATCATTCTTCCAATTTTTGGCAAATACAATTCTGGCTGCTGTTAAAACATTTACAATCAAATATTTCAACTCTTTATTGTAGATATCTGGTATAATTCCCAATAAAAATATTTCTGGTTTCAGGTCTATGTGTTGTTGAATCATTTTTTCCAACCATATGTGGATTTTAGTCCAATATCTTTTTGCATCCGAACAAGTCCACCACATATGGTAATATGATCCAGGTATCTGATGACATTTCCAACATTTATCCGATTTATTCTTAAACATTCTTGCAATTCTCGTCGGGGGTAAATGCCATCTGTAAAACATCTTATACAAATTTTCTTTATAAGCAGTTGACATTGTCATTTTATAATTCTGGGACCATAATTTTTCCCATTTCTCTAGATCAATCCCATATCCAAAATTTCCCCCCCAAGCAATCATTGTTTCTTTAACTTGTTCCTCTTCCATTTTAATTTCTAAAAAATATCCATAAAGTTTTTTAATCACCTTTTCATCAGTACCCATCAATATTTTGTCTAGCCCAATCTGCTTGTTATAAATACCTTCTACTTTAATATCCTTATCAAATCTAGATTGTACTTGCAAATATGAAAACCAATTCATTTTTATACCTTGTTCTTCCAACGCTTGCATAGATTTAAGTTCACCCCTTTCATTCAATATATGGCAAGGCAAAAAAGCAAGAATAAAACTTAAGTTATTCCAGGATGCAAGATTAAGAGGAGGGTTTGCTTTGCCCAATTGGGAACTATACTATCAGGCGGCAAATTTGATGTGGGTAAAAGATTGGATAACACTAAGGAATACTAGATTATTGACTCTAGAAGGACATGACTTGTTACTGGGGTGGCATGCATTCCTTTGGTATAAGGGAACTAAAACACAAGGGTATTTTAGAAGACATTATATATTTAGAAGGAGAAGGTTTTAAACTGGGAGAAGGTTAAAAAACAACATTACTTGAAAATTCCAATATGGATATCTACTATTGAAGCCTTTTCATATCCAGCAATATATAAAAAGGAACAAACAGTTAGATATAAAAGTGGATATTATTCAATAGCACCTTATCTATCTTCCAGCTTTCAAGTTAACCTTTTGTCAAGTTCTGATAAGCTGAAGCCACCAGATTATCTCTTGATGGAATAGTTGCTATTCCTGATAAATAACTTTATATTTCTCAGCAGTTCCATCCAGAACACTCCTTCCTTCAAACAGGAAAAAAATTGCTTTGACAATATGATTCATTTCTAAGCAGACCACATCTGGAAAAGCATTGCATAAATGTAAAATACTTTAAGCAGCATTTTAGATACATAAACATTAAAGTGTTAATGTATTATGTTTATTATACATAAGTGCTACCCCCTCCTTCTGCCCATCTAGTAGCATGCAAATGTGAGTAGATGAATAGGTACCACTTCAGTGGGAAGGTAACAGCATTCCGTGCGCCTCGGTTTAAAGTCATGCTGGCCACATGACCATGGAAATGTCTTCAGACAACACTGGCTCCCTCAGCTAAGAAATGGAGATGTGCACTGTTCACTAGAGTCATACACAACTGGACAGAGGAAACCTTTCTCTTTACCAGTATCTATTATACATCAGAGTTATATTTATTTATATGTTCATGTCTAAGTTTTATAATAAGTACATTTTAAAATTAGTATTATTAAAATATTATTATTGCTTTAAAGCCTTGGGGGTGCAGGCTGTTAAACAACTAGCACTTAGCTCCAGCTGCCTGCAATTAGTGCAGGCTCGAATCCCACCAGGCTCAAGGTTGACTCAGCCTTCCATCCTCTCGGGGTAGGTAAATTGAGGACCCAAGATTGTTGGGGGCAATAAGCTGGCTTTGTAAAAATGCCACTTGGGGGGGGGGGCAAAAGCCCTAGTAATAAGCAGGCATACACAATAGAATGAAGGCTATTTCTGAGCACATTGGGTTGTGCTCCAAAGATTGTAAGCCGCCCTGAGTCTCTAGAGAAGGACGGCATATAAATGTGAATTTTAAAAAAAAATCAATTTATACAATATCTTACTTCTGCAGACATCAGCCTCAAAGGGGAAAAAACTGTTAAAAACAGGAAGTTTAATTACAGATGTTTTATACTCAACAGGCTATGAAATATATAGGTAATGCTCTACAAAGATGTTGTAGTGCTTGGAAGAGTAAAGGAACAGCACCCTTAGATTGAGCTGAAATTTTCTATAAAAGGAAAGGAAGACTTTTGTTTATTTGCTCTTTTTTTCAGCTTGGCAGTACAATGGTGGGAGATGATTTGTTACAACTTTTCTCACAGACCAATCCCTGGGAGTATATTGCTAATGAATACATGTTCTCATGATTCTACAGAAATAGTATCTTTGCCTTTTTTTTCACTTAAAACTATTAGGCTGGACTCCCTCCAGCATTACATTAGTGTAATTTCCTTTTGTTACTGATAATTTTAGGAAGCTATCTCAACAAAAGTAATTTATTCTTTATTATTTTTAGTGATGATACAAAAGCATGGTCCTCAAGAGCCAATGGAGTTAATAGTTCACATTCGCATTCAATTATGTGAAACTTTTTATTTAGTCTTTAAGAAGGTTTTTTTCCCTCCTCTTGTGAAGTGTTACAGCTTAACACAAAAAGCCCTCTCTCCACCAATCATGTTTAATCTAATGCACAAAAAGTTAAGAAATATTTATATAGCTTTGCAAGCCATCCATCAACTTACTGGCACTAATATATACAGTCCATGAAACAGACTGCACAACAGCAAGAAGACTTGGTACATCCCAGAGGCATTCTAGATTCTGTGAATTGTCTTCTAAAGCCACAATAATGTTAGCTGTTTCTACCACTCATCCAGATGTAAACAGATTGCCAAAGTTTTTTTTAAGTTACTCTTTCTCAGGGCAAGAGTTTCATGCTCTTCCCTGTGCACAAACTAATTCTCCATAAATTACTGCTTAACTAATAGAGCATAGGATGTACTAATTTTAGTTCAGTTATTTAATGTGGTGCATGAGCAACAGAAGAAAACAGAGACTAAACAATGACAAATTGATTGAATACAAATGCAATATTCATATAATGTCTGCATTACAAACATGAAATATTTTCCCCATAATTAACTAAGACTGAACAATAAGTGCCCCAATTTCACAAGCCACACTACAGTGATTGATAGATAATACATTGTTTTAATCCTTCCCCTCTCCCATCCTGACTGTTTTGGTGGATCATAAGCTGAGCATAAAACAAGTTCAAATACAACCAATGCAGGGGTGGGATTCTACCAGTTCGGACTGGTTCTATGAACCGGTTGTTATGATCTTTTAAATTGCTATCTTGTTCTAGCATTAGGTATTAATCTAGACAGATTGCACACTTTGATGAAGGGAATCATGTTGCTTTTGGTGAGAGAACTCTGATGCTGGGTGGGGGCATGGCTTAGGGGAGGCAGCAGCAGGCAAGTAGGCTGTCTGCTTTTAACTAAGATTAAATTAACCTATTTTAACTACTACCTGTTTTTAAAGATATTTTTCTACCTTATCCTAGTTTTTAAATTTCCTATTTTAAATCTTTTACATTTTTGAATTTTTTTGCAGTGTGGCCACTAATCCACTTCCAGTTATATTTCAGCTACAGTTTAGCTGTGTTTTTAACAACCTGAGCTGGGCCTCAGCTATGGGAGTGCCTTGTTGCTGCTTCTTTGTTGCTGTTTTATAGATTTTACTCCTTAGCTTGGAAGTCTAGTAATGTCAAGCTCTGATGTGACTTTCTTGTCTGATTTATTTTATTTTTATCTATTTTTATTATTTCATCATTTTGTATTTACTCCCTGCTCCCTGCTCTGTCGGGAGGGCAGGATTCTTGTTATACTTGTGAGGAGCTCTGCCATTGTTTGCATCAGGACTTGTTTCCTTTTAACTCCCGACTCCTCTTCCTCTGGATTTAGGACTCATTTCAGTGATTAGACTCTTTGCTATATTACACAGCTCCTCCTCTATTGTGCTACTTAACATAATGAAGACAAGAAAAAGAAGCAGATCCCTCACTGACCTGGTTCCTCAACCTTCTTTGAAGCAATCCAAGACTGAGGACTTTGTTTTAACTCGGCCTCTCAGTTTGAAAATTCCAGCTCCCTTTTATCTGGCTGCTGCCAGTCATCACGATCCTCCGATGGTTGAGGGTGTCACACCCCCCCCGAGTTGAGAACAAAGGCTCATCAAAAACTATGGCCCCCAACCAATCCTTAAATGAGCCCACCCTTACAGAACTTTTGGCCCAGCAATGTTTCTTGGTTGCAGAAACAACAGCGAGCATTCAGTTCCAGCTTGATAAAATAATAACTACTTTAAACTACTTAGTTTCCTGGGCTACCAGTGGGTGCCCTGGGTTGACCACTCGGCAGCCTGATGCAGCGGCAGGGTCCTCCCTGCCAAGCCTCAGCAAAAGCACTGGCCAATGTAACCTTACCAATAGTTCGAACTCCACACCTCTTGACGCAAACAATCACCTGGTCTTACAATCAAAACAGGTGGCCCTCAATATTAATCCTATTAATGGCAACTTGCCTCATTGGGGCTCAGTACAGCTGGCGAGGGGTCATATACTACAGTTACGGGGGCTGAAAGCTGATGATCTGAAGAAGGTTGAATTTTTACCCTCTCCTGTACACTGCACCAGAGTGCTACTCAGTTTTGACAATCCCAACACCCAAAATTATTTTTCAGGAGAGGATCTCTGTTAAGATCCTTCAGCATTGTGCCAAGAAGAGTCTTCAAAGATATGTCGATTAAGCCACTTTTGAGTAATTGACAGCTTGTGAATGTCAGGAGATTTACTCCCCCAAAAGACCCTCAGCAGCACATATTAATGTGCCAATCTTGAATGCTATCCCGGACACTAGACCACCTACTAATTATACACCCATTCCTGTAAAACTTCCTGATGGTGTCCTCTCACAAGGAGGAAGACCCAGAAGTTTCCTAAGAAAAACAGCCTGGGTTCTTTCAATACAATCCTTGAAGCCCCGTATCCCTATGGGAATTCCGTAAAGGGTTTGGCCAAGGTTTTGGCTTTGTAAATACGCAGAGCAGAAGGAATAAACTGGTCTCCTTGGGTATAGAAGAATCTTAGAATCTGCTGGTGGTTATAGGAGGCTGAATTCAGCACCTGGGTTCGGTGTCTAGTCCAAGCGCCCTTCTCCGAAGTAGTAGGGCAGCCAGTTTTCAAGCTTGATTTAATTTTTTTTATTCATATTTATATCCCGCCCTTCTCCGAAGACTCAGGGCGGCTTACAATTTCTGGGATACAACCCAGTGTGCTCAGCAATAGCCTTCATTCCATTGTATATGCCTGCTTGTTACTAAGCGGCATTTTTACAAGGTCAGCTAATTGCCCCCAACAATCTTGGGTCCTCAATTTACCTACCCCGAGAGGATGGAAGGCTGAGTCAACCTTGAGCCTGGTGAGATTCGAGCCTACAATAATTGTAGGCAGCTGGATCTTAAGAGCAGGCATTTAACAGCCTGAGCTACCAAGGCTCTTGAATACCTAAATACTTAAAGTGGAAAACTTGCCTAACAGCATTACCAATTCCTCACACATTGTAGGTTGGAGTAGAAGCAAGAATTTTTTCTCCTGGGAATCATCAAAGAAAAGTGTTTCCCAAAAATTAGATATTTGATAATACATATATTAATGGCGGCATGAATTGCATTGGTGCAGGCTTGTAAAATGCCCACCACACCATCTAATAATATTATAATCCACAAAATCTTAGAATGTGCGGAGATGGATAGGCTCACGCTGAAATTAAAGGAAAAGGAAGACTCAGAATATTATTTAATTTGGAACATTTGGTATCAATGGTTAAACAGTAAGGTACAATAAAAATGTCACAAAAGGAATTTAAAAAGGAAGTAACAAGGGAAATAAAACTGGAATATGAATAAACAGACAGAATGAGGGAGAAGTGGTAGAACCTGAGGAACTGCTAGGGGAAAATAAGAACTAGATAGACATTTAGACTAGGATTTATAATCATTTAGTTTTATTGTAGAAATGTGTAGTAATATGTAAGGAATGATAAAAATGTGACTGCTCTTTCCCGCTATATCTGTGGAATACTAAGTCACAGCACATAGACTATAAATATCCCTGATGTTCCCTTTAGATATGAATGCATATATTAAATGTTAATTTGATATTCCCTTTTTTTGTATGTGTGAATCAGTGATCGTAAAAGATGATAGTTTTGTTTATTAATATTAATTAAGAATTGAAAATCAATACAGACAATATGTTTTTTTTTAAAAACTGTCAATTTCTATGCATATATATGGTATTTAAAGTACTGTCAAGAAATGATACAGAAATATGATGACATTATATTTCTATTATAGAAACTTTTGTAAATCTTTTTAACATTTTGCTTTTTGTAAACTTTTTAATGTCTTGAACTTTAATAAAGTTTTGTTTTTTAAACTGAGAAAAAGGAAAGAAAGAAACGGCTCCCGGGCAAGCAGAGAAGCAAGCCAGGCTGAATACTGCTTCTCTCTGCTTGCCTGTTTCCGATGCGGGGAGGGCTTGGAAGCTTTCCGCTGTGCTGGGAAACTTTTGCTGTCCCCAAAATAGCAGCAGGAAAAAACACGTGGAGGGGCTTGTGTCAGCAAGGCTCCCCTTGATTGAGTCCGGGACAGCTGACAGCAGCTGCGGGGAGCAGAGCATGGAAGCCCCAATGCACCACATGTGCGGCCACATGAATGGCAGGGTGGACTGGTCCCAGAAGCGCCGACACCACCGAAATCACCATTGTCACCTTGCTGCTGCTGCATCTCTCACCCCCTGCAGGTATGGTGAGCGTGAGCCCTGGGACCGCCTCAACTGCTGCTCACTGACTTTTTTCCCATGCCAAGAGGGGAGGTGTGTGTGAGAGAGAGCAGCCTTCTTGGTACAGAGAAAAGTCGCGCATCTCCCCATATTCCTCTCTCCACGAGCAGCCTCTCGCAGCACCTTTAAACTTAGCGTGCTTCACAAATGAGGAGGGGACGAGGCTGCTCGCGGAAAAAGGAATATGGGGAGACGCACAACTTTTCTCCGTGCTAAGCTGCTCTTGCCAGTGACTCCAGACTGTTTTGCCCAGCTAAGACTAGATCAATAAACTTGCAACTTTAAGAGATTTCTCAGCCAGCTTTGCTGGCTGAAGAATTCTGGGAGTTGAAGTCCACAAGTCTTAAAGTTGCCAAGACCTCTGGACTAGATTATCAAGGAAGAGAGTAACATGCAGCAGATGCCTAGCAAAATTTAGTAATACTGCAGATTGGCTGTTTACATTGAAATCAGGTGCAAGATAGTGATGGTGGGTAAATTATTGGGCAGTTTAGTTTGCTTTTTATTTCAGTAGGGTGATTTTAGAAAGCTAAATAGGATCAGACCTGGTAAGTACTTGGCTGGGAAGCCAACACAAAATAGGGTGTGGGGAGGAATGGGGTTGGGAAGGAAAAAAGGAAGATAGGATAAGATAACTTTTATTGCCATTTTTTTTACTGTAAGTACACTGGCACACATTAAAAGTGAAATATATATACATATCCATACACATACATAACACACATATACACATGCTACACACATACACACACACATAAAATCATTGCCCATTTTGAATACATAACGGAAAGGAAGAAAGAATATTGGATACATATACACAAATGTGTGTGAAAAAAACTGGAAAGAAATAGGATTATAAAAAAACAGCTTCCAATCTTAGCAGTTGTAGATGGGAGAGAGAAAGAGAAATGAGGAACAGAGAGAGGGAGAAAGACAAAAAGAGAATGAGGAAGAAAGAGAAAGAGATGAGAGAGATGAGAAAGAGAGAGGAAGAAAGAAAGACAGAGATAGAGATACCTGTTTAAAAGAAAATAGAAAAATGGCTCTTTGAGTGTTTAAGGTTGCAGACCCCTGGGTTAGACAAACACCATAGTCATTAAGTGAACCTTGTGGTTATTAAGCAAACACTGGTTGTTAAACAAGTCCATTTCCCCAATGGGCATTTTTAACTGGAAACCAGAAGAAATTGTTAGAAACTGGCAAAAACATAGAAAACCTCAGTCACGAGACTGTGTGGGATGTTGTAACTGGTCATAAGTGTGTGTGTGTGTATGTATGGCTGTCAAAACACCAAAAACAGGTCAAGTAGCTCTGGGGAGGTCAGTAGTAAATTAGAACACTTTAAGCAACTGGCCATTAAGCAAAGACCACTTATATTTGGTTTGCCAGTCACATGGCCACCTAGCTAAGCCCACCCCAGTCACTTGACCACCTAGCCACACCAACAAATTAGGCCACCTCCACAGAAATGGTTGTTAAGCAATTTGAATCCCAGCCCTGAACCAATGTACTCCTAGGCTACATCAACAAAAGGGTAATATCAAGATCAAGAGAAACAACTGCTCTTCTGTGTTAAATAACCACACCTAGAACATTACAACCAGTTCTGACTATATTTTAAGAAAGACATTGATAATAAGAGCATGGCTAGGGAAAGTAACCATGAGATAAATGGTCTGGAAGGGGGGGAAAAAACTTAGGAAGAATGATTGAGTTGGTGAGTACATTTGGTTTGGCAAAGAGGAAACTGTCAACGTGCCAGAAAATCTACCATATGGACAAATGGAGCAAACTTATTCAGAATTCTCCCAGAAGACAAGGAAAGAATGGTTTAAGTAACAAAAAAGTTAATTTTGGTTGAACATCAGGAAAATTACCCTAATGGTAAAACTTTATGGAATGTACTGTTTTGAGAGAAGTTGCTCTGGGCAAGGGATTGAAATAAATAATATCTAAGGTATCTTAGATTTTATGAGATGTTTTATGAGATTTTTTCCTCATTTTAATTAATTAATTTATTTATTTATTCGACTTATATGCCACCCCCTCTCCAAAAAGGACTCGGGGCGGCTCACAGCTAAAAATACAACAATAAATAAATTAATTAAAAGTATATTAAACAAGTTAAGCTGAATTAAAAATTAAAACCCATAGTTAAAATAGGACCAACCCCAGAGAATCAGCACAGCCCAGATTGTAAAAAGAGCCAAGTCTTCAAATCGTGGCGGAAGGTGCGAAGATCGGGGGCCAGGCGGAGCTCCAGCGGAAGAAGATTCCACAGAATCTTTTTAACGAGATACTACTTTTATTGTTTGTAAAAAGATGTTTTTAAAACTGTTAGCTTTATTCAAAATTAATGTAGTAGTAACAAACATCAAGAATAATAAACCAAAACAAGAAGAAAGGATAAGAAATGGTTACATTCCACTTAATCATTTAATTAAATTAGCCTTATTATTTCAAAACTATCTTCAAGCACATCCTATAACTATTTAAGACAATTAAATAAATCAAAATAATAAAGAGATGATTATATTTTTGTATTCCTTTGTGAACACTGTTCATTAAAAAGAAATTTCATAAACATAGCTCAGTGATGCAATTACACATGCTTTTTGCTCTAATACAGATTGGCTTTCCATTATTCTAAACTCTCAAATACCAATCTTGTACATCAGATCCAATTGGGTATTTCCAAAATTAGCAATTCCTTGACAAGCAGCAACCATAAAAGATCATGCTAAAGGTTTATGCTTTGAATATTCACTTAGCAATAAATACAGATTTAATAATTAAAGGATCTAGCCATTTATACTTGCATAATTCCTTCAGCTTCTTTAAAGATACATTTCCTGAAATTTATCTCTTATCACTAGTGGTAGTTGATGCCATTTACTCAGTATCCTCTCCATCATGGTCAGGAAATAGTTTTGTTAACAACTGAGATCTGCAAATACGTATTGTGCTACATATGGAAAGCTTTTTAATATGCACTGAGGGAAATTAGTAAATGATCTGATAGAAATGGTATTTTATGATATGGTAGATGTGGTATTTTACTTGTTTTCTATAGTGCATTTCTTTCTTTCCAAAGTAATTTTTCCATAGTTTTGAAACACTCGTAATTCCATTATTTCCATTATATATTTTATATTTTCATGGAAGTTCTTTTGCTGCTCTGCATTTCTAAATTGGGGTAAACATTCAAATAATATATGAAGCCGCTGGGTGAGATCATCCGGGGCTTCAGGGTGAGGTATCATCAGTATGCTGATGATATTCAACTTTTCATCTCCACCCTGACCCATATCAGTGATGCCCTCTCCGTGATGTCCCGTTGCCTGGATGCGGTGTGGATCTGGATGGGGGGGAACAGGCTTTGACTCAACCCAGCCAAGACTGAGTGGCTGTACATACTGGCATCTCGGATTACTCAGGAGATACCACCGTTGGTCATGGGGGGACAGGTGTTACCCCCCGTGAATAGGGCATGTAACCTAGGTGTCCTCCTGGATACACAGCTCAATCTGGAGGAGCAGGTGGGGGCTGTGTCCAGGGGGGCATTTGCCCAGGTGTTTCTGGTTCACCAGTTGCGCCCTTACCTGAGCTGAGATGCCCTGCAGACACTCACTCATGCACTCGTCACTTCCCAAATCGACTACTGCAATGCTCTCTACATGGGACTACCCTTGCGGACCACCCGGAGGTTGCAGCTGGTTCAGAATACGGCCACATGGGTTGTGATGGGAGTGCCCCAATACTCCCATGTTACACCCCTCCTGCGCAACCTGCATTGGTTGCCAGTTGCCTTCCGGGTGAGATTCAAGGTCTTAGTAACAACATATAAAGTGTTGGGTCCGGGGTACTTGCGGGAACATCTCCTGCCGGCATCACACTCCGATCGCCCTGTACGCTCCCACAGACAGGGCCTCCTTGGGATACCGTCGGCTAGACACTGTCGGCTGGTGGTGCCCAGGGGTAGGGCCTTCTCTGTGGGGGCACCCACCCTATGGAATCAGCTCCCCATGGACCTTTGTTTGGCTTCGGATCTCCACTCCTTCCACTGTGACTTAAAGACTTGGCTATTTCAGCAGGTCAGCCTGGACTGAACCAAGAAGGGGGGGGGGGTCTGTCTTTAAAATTTTTTAATAGTTTTAACTGTTCTTGTTCTTAATTAGGCTTGTATTGTTTAATCCTTTTTAAATTAATTTATTGTGCTGTATTTTTATTCTGTGAGCCCTTTTACAGGGTAGCATATATATATATATATATATATATATATATATATATATATATATATATATGTCTTGGTGTATTTGGGTCTTATCCCATGTAAGATTGAGAGTATCTTGGGGACGATTCGACGAGATCCCACTTGCCATCTTCAGGCTGGTGTCTTTGGCTTTGTGCTTGTGCCAGCAAAGCGTGATCGAAGCTGCCTTCTCTCTATAAATACTGGAGGGGAGGTGTGGTGTGCTGGCTCTGTTGTAAGCGGGTTGGTTGGTTGTGTTGTTGATGTTTGCTGATTGGTTGGCTGTGTTGTTGGCTGTGTTGTCGCTTCTTGATTGGTTGATGGAATTGGTGTTTGCTGATTGGTTGGCAACACAGCCAACAACACAGCCAACAACAATAGCTATATATATAGCTCAGGTAGTCTATATTTGTTATGTTTGTTTTTTTCAATCTGGATTTTATATATTTTTTATATTGCTTGTTTTTATATTTGTTGTTTGATTGTGATATGTAACCCAGAGTTACATTTTGTAAGATGGGTGACTATACAAATATAATAAATAAATAAGTTGAAAGTAAGTAGCCTTAGTTCCTGCCCCATCCATGCTCTATTTCCGCTCAAACATCAGATTCTGCTTTCTATCAGATCATGATAATGTTATGTAATTATTTGATAACTGCACACATCTGGACATAAGATTCTAGATAACTACATAGGGATAACAAAGGGCTTACTGTATCGCTTTGCTATCATCTATATTGCAGGTCAATTATAATAAGCTAGCTCAACTATTTGAATGTAGTTAGATGGAGGGAGGGATTTATATATGTATTCCAAATTTATTTTTTACACACATTACACAATTACATACAATGTATGTAAACAAGCAGAAATGTCTTCTGATTTATTTATTTATTTATTTGTTGAACTTGTATGCCATTTATCCATAAATTAGAATATATTCCCATTACACCTATTATATAATCAAATTCATAACAATGATCCCATATAGGACAGGAATATTTGTTTTACTACTTACCTCTCTGTCCTCCAAAAAATTAGTCAATGAACAGTGAGATTCCAAAACAGATAAAACAGATAGATAACATACATCTAGATCTATGGTCTTTAAATTTATCTGAGATTATTGCAGATAGCTAGGGATGTTGTTTTATTTTGAAATATACGTTACTATTTTATTTCATTTGCATCTTCCAGTAAAGAAGTTAAATATGGTTCTACAGTCTAACAATTACAATTTTGCATGGAAGTGTTAATGTGAGTATGATACTGCATATGTGCACCAAACTGGAGTGGAAGGAATGGGTAGGAACTGCTTCAAAAATGATGAAGTCATTTGAATTCTTTATCTGCTGTTTAGATGGTCTGCTATACTTTGCATATGCCAAAGAAGGTGAAGCAGCACACCAGGTCAGTTTTATATTCAGCCTTAGTAATACAGAATTCATAATGTAAATAAACTCCGGTGGAATGAGGATGAATACTTCTCCCACTTGAGAAGAAACAGAGAGCAAAACTGCTAGGGGAGAAAAGCCAAAACAGCCCCCATATATTAGGGGATACCTTTGACTAGCTTTGTTGATTGAGCCCTTGCTTAGATTTATAATGTCAGACCCACTAAACATGCCTCTGCCAAGGAAGTGTCATAGCGCCTGAGAACCTAGGACATTTTACAGTAGAACTAAAGGGGCGGTGAAAACATACTTGTGAAAGGAAGAATTATTCAGCAACTGTAAAACTAAAAAAAAACATGTCCATGGAGATCAGATGAACTTTGCTACTTTGGAAGAAGTTTGCAAGCACTGGTTGCTTTTTGATGAAACACAGAATGTAGGAAATGTATTATCTTGTTTAATTGAATTGTGGCACACTACTCTAAACCCAGTTAAAAGACAGCTTCAGAAACAATGAACAACAATAATTTTACATTCAGAAATAAGGTTTTTCATCTGTCAGAGCTACAAAGAATCCTGGCAATTACACTGTATATAAAATATTAATTGACAAGTGTAGGTTTATATAATTAAAATTGGGTGTTTAATAAGATCATAGTAAAAACTGGTGCTGCAGTTCTGGAATTTAGAATAGTCTGGACTATTATGCAATGTTTTATTCCATAGGGATCCCAAATTACTATTCAGATGTATCGGGTAATACCGGCAGCAACAAACAGCCCAGATCATTAATTCCGATTGTGATCTACCCATCTAATCAGTGGACTGAAGACCTGATTATGCTTGTTACTTGTAAGTAGATTGCCTATGGACATAGAATTTATATGGACAAGTATAATAAAATATGGGATTCATTTATGCAAAATATAGCAGGTTAAAAAAAGTGTGAGAATTATATAAATATATTAGAAATAATGTACACACAATCTTGTATGTTTGCATTAATTATATATAGAATTGTAAATATTTACTTTTGTAATGACATACTAGACTCTATATTTTAATTTTTGTTGCATTTTTTCACTTATATGAAGCACTTGCTATGCATTTTTCATTATGTATCTTTGTGCTTTGTTCCTTTTGTTTTTTATTTTTCCGTAATTATTTTAAAACCAACATTTATATTTTAAAAAATCATATTTGAGCTATCCTAATCTAAACACACTTTGTTTCACCAATGTGGAAAATGCTTGACTTTAGCAGTAAAACAAATGTATTAAAAATATATGTGGGACATGGGTACAGTAAAAGCTTTCCCCCCATATTGTAAATACTTTCTCATTATTTTCTGCTCAAATAGTGTTTATTCTGAAGTAATTCACATGGCAGTCCAAGGGAGGTTCTATCAAAATCTAAGATATAAAGTCTGTCCTCACCATTTTTTGTGGCTATAATCCTACTAGACTCAAGGCACAGATGACCAGACTCAAACTATCCTACTTCCGGTAATTATGTGAAGACTGAACTATCTGGGAAAAGTCCCTAATGCTGGGAAAGGTAGAACTAAAGAGAAGACAACTACCCCTAGCATCAAGATGAACGAAGTCCATGATAGTAGCAATGAGTATACCATTGGAAGATCTAAAGGGCCAGATTAGGACGGATTGTCATGCAAAAAAATCTATCTATGTGATCACTAAGAGCCAACAATGACATGGCACATTATCAATTGTTTTACCAATATTAGGGAGAAAGCAAGCATACAAAAGCCAAATCTAAAGTAGCAGGCACATTGTTATGCCAGTTTCAGATGGAAGAGGTAGTATGTTGTTATGTGAAAGGTAAATCCAAAATCTTTTATATTGTCAGTGGGTATAGGAATAATATCCAGAAGACCATTCCACTTATATGTTCTTGACATCATACTAGTATGTGTTTAATGATTTTTATGGAGACATGTCCTAAGGTTTGCTGGAATAACAATCCCTAAACGTCCCAAAC
Source organism: Naja naja (assembly GCA_009733165.1). NCBI lineage: Eukaryota > Metazoa > Chordata > Lepidosauria > Squamata > Elapidae > Naja > Naja naja. The sequence continues at coordinate 13,194,862 of CM019154.1, read as the reverse complement.
CAGCCTTTTTAGAATTTAGTCTTGAACACTAAATTTATATAATCTTCCTATTTTAATGTAATGATTGTGTTTTATAATTCAAATGCAGTTCTGTTTGCTTGCAATTCTCTGAAATCCTGGGTAGGAGACTTCATGGTGAAACAGAAAGCTAACTGGATACTAATAGAGATGTCAATGAGCTGCTCCTTTCTGAGAAAAGGGTAGTGCATTTGAGCTCTAGACTCCAAGGCAGATGTGAATTTGAGTTAAGCAACAAGGTTTTTATATGATATACAGAGCAATATATGATCTGTCTAGGAAGACAGAGTAAATGATGTTCAGTAAAAGCAGCTAAGCATAAATCAGATGATCAATTATATCTCTGATCTTTAGAAACAGGACCTATTAACTGTACTTAAATACTTCCAGATTCAGTTAGACGTCATTTAAAACTACTCTACAGTAATTTACTCTGGGGACCATTAGCTATAAAATTGCTTTCTAATTCATATTATTCTGACTTCCAAGTAAAGATACAACCTTCAATATTTTTTGCTTTAAAACCTATTAGAATATAATAACTATATAGAAAGGTGGAGGGAGAGATGATTTAAGGGTAAAATTATACTAGATGAAGATGTATACAAATACAGGGGGGAAGTTCAGTCTTATCCTGAAATAAAATTCCAAAACTTAATTAAGATTGAGTATATTTGTATTATTGCCTTAATATTTTTGCCTCTCAGAAAATAACCTTTTAAGCAAAACAAAGCCCCACTTTTTCCTGTTTAGGTGGTTCGTTTTATGCAATATTTAAAAATATTTTTAAACCAAATAAAACAAATGAGTGCTATAAATTTAGATGTACTTGTAACAGATAACCTTAATATCGAATATTAAATAACAAACCTATCCAGAACAATTTAGCATATGTCACAGCCAGAAAATATAGGTTAAAATAAGGTGTAATATTAGTATATTAAAAACTGCTTGTGCTATATGCTTTTACCATATAGAACCGTACATAGGTAGCTGCATTTGAATAGATGCTACTGAGAGCACCATTGTGCTTCCCCTATCCTGACTATAAGTACCATTTTACCTCACTTAATGCCACTTACTGGTGGCCAAGATTCTGCATTGAATATATTTTCTAATTTTCTTGTATTCATTGACTAGAAATATTAGGTAAAAGATGCTACATGAATCATGCCGACTATTAAATTCATGCTTGCTTATTGTACACCCTCTTGCCTTTTTGATGCCAGAAACAAGTACTCTTCCTTATCTGTCAGCTTACCTAAATGGATTTTCCTCAATAGATATGATTAGTCTATTTGGCTGGCCTTTGGAGGGTAAAATCTGCCAGATAGCAGGCCCCACATTACTGCAGAGAGTTAGGAAAATAACCTTGAAGGAGATATATAGGCTCTGTTATCTAAGCAACAGGGGATAAAGTATTTCTTAAGTCCAGAACAAACAGATAAAATGTAGAACACCACCCCAAATTCATTGAAATATAAGAAGGTGGAAGAATAGCACAATCAGACTTGTAAAATTATGTATTATAGCCACTCTAAAAAAACCCAAGTAGCTGTAAATTCCCTCTGGAGTTAATTTCATAATCTGGTCTATTAGTGGGGTTAATAATGAGTCACAGTCCAAGCACTGTCCCTTTGGGACCACATTTAACATCAAATACACATAGCACAAGAAGGGGGATTGTATCATACTCCTATGTACACCATCCTGCCAATTTGGCCCCAATCTTCCCGAGGGGCTCATGCAAGCGCATTCAATTTTCCTTAACTAAAACACCTCTTTTAAAAGATTGACTGCCACGAAATACTCTCTGTCTATGCATGAAACAACTGAAGGTTCACTTTAAAATTTATATTTACCTTTCTTCAAAAATAATAAAATAAAATAAAAAAATAAAACCAGTAGTATAAATCAAATTCGTTATACAATAAAACTAATACAACTAAATAACAAATCTGGTAAAAAATAACATTTAAAAGCTTTATAACATTTTTTGAAATGAAATTTTGGTGTCTGGTCACTGGTGTCGAGTAAACATTCCAATGTAGCTATGGCTAGAGAAGTTTATAAAACTTGAATTTTAAATGAATGAAGTTTTGAAGAATGAAGGCAAATGTAAGTGTCCCAGGATAATATTGCAGGATCCAATCCAAGTGTATATGAACTTCTCAGACAAATTCCCCGAGGATGGGCTCCAGAAAGAGTCTGAAAGCTCAGAAGACTCAATACCTCTGGCTCCAGTGACTGACCCAGATTAGATCCAGAATATTTGAAGTTCTATAAATTCTTTCCAATGCATATTCATTTCTTTCCCTCTCTTTTTTTATGGTTTATGTTTTATTTGGACTTATAAGCCACCCTCTCTCCCGAGGGATTCAGGGTGGCATACATAAAAACAGAGAATACAAAAGTTAAAACAAATTAAAAAATATTAAATCAACACCAAATAAACTTCTGAATTAAAACCCCGATCCCCTGTCAGTCCAGGCCGGATTGTAAGAATAACCATGTTTTGAGGTCGCGGCGGAAGGAGCGCAGGGGCCAGGCGCAACTCAAGGGGTAGTTGATTCCAGAGGTATTTAGAGGTATTTAGAGGTATCTTCTTCTTTTTAAATATATTTTCATTCCTTGGTATCTAAAATTATAACATGTGATAGACATTTCGGATCATGTACTAGTGAAGTCTATAGCCCATCTGAAAATAATTTATATACTTTTTTCAAATACTTTCTGAATATATATTTCTTGAACAATAATGATTTTATTAAGTAGCTGAAACAGATATTTTTAGATCAAAAGCAACACCTTTTTATCAGTGTCTTTGGAGAAGAATACTACTAAAGCGGTGGTTTTATTACTGAATATGCAAAGTAAATGACACAACTATTAGTTAAAATTAGAAGAGAAACTTGTTACATTATGCATATCTTAAGCAATAAGCACTGTTAAATATGAGCTTAACAAATTACTGCATATATATTACATTTTACAAAACTGTGATATTTGGAAAACAGAGAAAAAATCTAGTGACATTTACACTTAAATAAATTAAGCAGCATATTCTTGTGCTTGTGATATTCAGTGCATGGAATAGCGCATACAGATGAAAGTTGTGCATATCTTCAAAGGAGTGCTTTGCTTCAATAATGCATTGAGCAAAGCTTTCTTCCAAGCTGTTACAGGAAGCAAAGTGGTTTCTTGCTTTTAAAAGCAAAGCAAAATGGACACATGGCTCGGCTTTATCCCAATCCTGAAACCTTACCAAGAGCTCTGATATCTGGAAGAGGCAGTCAGAGGTCTCTTCTAATGATTGGAATTGCTACTCAAAGCTTTATATGATATCTCAATAATTGTGTGAAAGAAAGAGATGAAAGATGAAGTTCTGCATAAGAAAACAAGGCACACATTTTTTCTAACAAAGAAACAGCTGTTATTTATTTATTTATTTATTTATTTATTTATTTATTTATTTATTTATTTATACAAATCTATTTGGCTGCCCATTTAACCAGTGGAATTATGGATGGTGAACAATAATAAAAAAATATAGTACACCCAGCCAGAGCTCCATTCTTCCCAACCTTGGGGGCAAAAAACCAGGTCTTTACAGCATTCTGGAAGGTCACCAATATTTATGGGAGCATGAAGTTTGTCATGCCCCAGCATATCACTTTTATATACTGTTGTTGCTCTCTGGCCCCATCCAGTGGCTGGAGAGACAAATACCAAGTATATTGTTTGATGCTGACTCCACCCCATTACCCATCACCCTGCACTCTCAAAACAAGTGCATGCTGGGAAGCCACACTCCATTTGCTTTAGCATTTAGAGAAGGCAGAAGAACAAAGAAGAATCCATCTTAATCTCTGGCACATGGTCATCCAAGGACAAACCCACATCCCACACACAGAGCATTGCTGGTGAGATTTAAATTGGGATTTCACTGCGCATGCCCCTAAAGATGGCCGCTTGTTCATAGCGTCCCGGGGGTGGCGTGGTTTGAAGAGGTCCGTGAGGAGGTGTGGAGGCGTTTCTGTTCCCCCCGACCCCTAGGTTCGGATATTTGAAGACCTGGTGGATCGGTGGGTACTAGCGTGGTCGAGCCTGCCTGTCTCTGAGCGGCAGGCTCTGGCCACGAAGCCGATCAGCTGGCAGGCGGGACAGCTGGCGGCCGGAGAGGGAGGAGGAGGCGAAGGAGGAGGCGGCGAACGAGGCGAGCAGTGGTGTTTTGGCCCTCACCCCAGCGCCTGACTTTCGCTGTGGTTTGGCTTGTCCTGGGGAACCCGCGGTCCCTGGTGGTGGTGGTGACGACAGGGGACAGTGGAGGAGCAGCGGCGAGGTCCTCGGTGGCAGCGGCAACAGGGTTTTGGTGCTGGGGGCGTTGCCTTCGCCCCAGCGCCTGATTTTTGCCACTGTTCCATTTGCCTTGAGAAACCCGCGGACACCGGCGGCAGCGGGGATGGCAGGGGACAGCGGGGGAGCAGCGTTGAGGTCGCCAGTGGCAGTGGCAACAGGACTTTGGCGCTGGGAGCATTGCCAGGAAGAGGGCAGCGCAGGCGCAGAGGAGGACATCAGCGCCAGCGTCCATGACTCAGTTCTCAACCTAGCGCTCATTTCCCGCCAGCGGTCCCACCAATTTTGAGGGCCTGCGAGGTCGCTGGTGGCAGCTGTGATGGCAGGGGAGCAACAGCAGCAGCAACAGCAGGGTCGCCGGTGGCAGTGCTGACCTGTCTGTGGCTTGGAGAGCGCTGTTAAGAACTGGGCGATCTGGGCGCAGATGACAATGGCACCATTGACCAAGATGGTGAGGATGGGGGCGGTGGATTGGCAAATGGCCTCGCTGGGCCTAGAGGTGAAGGTGGTGTTGGCCCGAGGTTGCAGCCGGTCTTGGCCCCCTTGTACCATCAATTTTAGCAGCTATCCCACCACCTGGTGTATGAGCAGTCCTTCCTGGCATTTTTGGGAATGGGCCGGAGGCTTTGTCTGCCCTCCCTTCCCCCGCTCCTTATTCTTTCTGCCTTGTCTTCTTTGGCCTGTTACATCTTTGCCTGGCCACGGACTATGAACTGTGCCTCCCCTTCCCCCTCTTCACCTGATGGATGCTGGCCTGGGGTTTCTGGGTATTCCCTGCCGATTTGCTGTGGTGAGAGGGCAGCATGGTGGGGACCCCGTTAATACGGCCTGGCTTGTGTCATCTGTCCTGATCGACTTTCGGAGAGCCCTGCAGTGAGCGGTGGCTGCAGGCCCAAGCATGGGATTGTATCATCGACCCACAGGACCTTGGCGAGAGGGCAGTCCTGATATATGTCTTTGGTCCTCCGGTAGCGGTTAATTGGACTCCATTGGGTGCTGCTATTACCATTTTCAACATCTTTAACACCTGTAATGGCCGGACTTTTCTTCCAACCACGAACTATTCCCCAGATACTCCATCATTACAGATCGGACCTATTCTTGACAGAGCTGCAGGCCTTAAGGGAGCACCTCTCTCCTGGGTTTGGCCCTTTGGACTCTCAATGGTCTATCTCGAGGATGGGTTATGGAACCCTGAGAGATGGCACAGCTGGGAAGGGTTGGGGTCTTGGGAGGGCAATAAGAGGGCTAGTGGGGCTTTGTTGATTCAGTTTTAGACCGTTTCTTAAGGGGTTAGGGAGGGGGGTGGGTGTAAGGAGGGGACTCAGCACAGCCCAGATTGGGGTCATGGTGGGGGGGTGCTGGGGGGTGCCGGTGGGGCCCTGGAGGACAGGGTGAGGCGATTTCCAGGGTGGTTGGGTTCGGCAGCGAGGCGGGGCCAGATCAAGTTAAGGGAGCATGCCCCCAATGTCTTTATGCGGTGGTGTGCTCCGACCCTGATGCCTCTTCCCAATGTCCTGGGGACCCGGGATCTAGGGCCCCTGGACTCCGGCTGGTGTACTTTAATGCCAGGTCCGTGGCTAATAAAGCAACCCTCCTCCGTGAGGTAATTGAGGAGGAGGCCGCAGATCTGGCCTGTATCACTGAGACCTGGGTGGGCCCAGAGGGGAGAGTCCATCTAGTTGATCTATGCCCCCCAGGTTTTCAGGTGTTGCACTGGCCACAGGCCCAGGAAAGGGTGGGGGGGTAGCTGTTGTTATTCGAGAAGCCCTGATTCCAAGGGAGGTCTCTGTTCTGGAGATAGGCGGGTGTGAAGCCCTCCTTTTGAGATGCGGGTCTGACAGTCGGATGGGCTTCCTGCTCACATACATTTCCCCCAGCTGTGTGGCAGCTGCCCTGCCTGGGCTGCTTGATGCCATCTCGGGTTTGGCGATGGAGTTCCCAGGACTTATTGTCCTGGGTGACTTCAACTTGCCTTCTCTTGGGGTGGCGTCAGCCTTGGCCTAGGAATTCATGGCCTCCATGGCAGCCATGGATCTGACTCAAGTGATTGATGGCCCGACTCATGAGGGGGGCAACATGCTCGACCTGGTTTTTGTCTCAGAGCAGTGGCGTAATGATCTAGGGAGTGGTGATCTTATTATCCATCCCGTTCCATGGTCAGATCATTGTCTCCTACGGCTGGCTTTTCAACAAGCTGCCCCACACTGCTGGGATGAGGAGCCCCTTAGGTGGTTCCACCCCAGGCACCTGATGGACCCGGAAAGGTTCCAGGCAGAGCTGGGGTTTTTTCCTACATCCCTGGTCCACAGCTCTGCCGAGACCCTGACGGCCGCTTGGCAATGGGCTGCCGCAGGGGCTCTTGACAGAGTTGTCCCCATGCGTCCCCTTACCCGTCGCAGATCCCGTGTGGCTCCCTTGTATACCGGGGAGCTCCGGGAGATAAAGCGACAGAGAAGGGGTCTAGAGAGCAGGTGGAGGTCGACCTGCTCCGAATCTGACCGAGCCCAGTGGAGAGCCTATATCAGGACCTATCTGGTAGCTGTGAGAGCGGCAAGAAGGGTTTATTTCTCTGCTCTCATAGCATCCACAAAACCGCCCAGTCGCCCTGTTTGGGGTTGCCCGCTCCCTCCTCCATCCGGGGCTGCGGCAGATCCCCTGCGGGGTCAAGCTGAGGAATTTGGCCAGTTCCTGCAGGATAAGATCGCTCGGATTCAGGGGGGGGCTGAACTCCAATTTGCCGTGGTCTGATGCCGAGGATGCAAGTGGTCTAGCTAATGTAATCTGGACTGAGTTCGATCCTGTTTCTAAGGATGAAGTGGACAGGATTATGCGATGACTGAGTTCCACCACATGTTTGTTGGACTCATGCCCTTCCTGGTTGGTCTATGCGGCTGGCTCTGGGCAGTGGTCAACGCTTCTCTGGGGGAGGGTACCTTTCCCGCTGCTTGAAGGAGGTGGTGGCGAGGCCTCTCCTGAAGAAGCCTGCCCTGGACCCAGCCGAATTGAACAACTTTCGTCCGGTCTCCAACCTTCGCTTTCTAGCGAAGGTTGTTGAGAGTGTGGTGGCTCAGCAATTTCCGCTTTTCCGGGATGAAACGGACTACCTGGATCCGTACCAATCGGGCTTTTGACCTGGGTATAACATGGAGACGGCATTGGTCGCACTGATGGATGATCTCCTCCAGGGGTTTTTCCTCTGTCCTGGTCCTGTTAGATCTCTCAGTGGCTTTCGATACCATCGACCATGGTATCTTATTGCAGTGTCTCGGGGGGTTGGGAATGGGAGGCACTGTGTTGCAGTGGTTCACCTCCTTCCTCTCGGGACACTCGCAATCGGTGTTGGCAGGGGGGCAGAGGTCACTCCAAGGTATCTCACTTGTGGGGTCCCTCAGGGGTCTGTCCTCTTGCCCCTTCTGTTCAACATTTATATGAAACCGCTGGGTGAGATCATCCGTGGCTTTGGGGTGAAGTATCATCAGTATGCTGATGATACGCAGTTATACATCTCCACCCCAGGCCACATCAGTGATGCCCTCTCTGTGATGTCCCGTTGTTTGGATGCGGTACGGATCTGGATGGACAGTAACATGCTTCGGCTCAATCCGGCTAAGACAGAGTGGCTGTGCATACAGACATCTCGACCCAGTCAGGAGATTCCATCTTTGGTCATGTGGGGAGAGGTGTTGCCCCCCCATGAATAGGGCACGGAACCTGGGGGTCCTCCTGGACTCACGGCTCAGGCTGGAGGAGCAGGTGGGAGCCGTGGCCAGGGGGGCCTTTGCCCAGGTCCGGCTGGTTTGCCAGTTACACCCATAAGTCGAATTAATAATAAATAAATCTGGACCGAGATGCCCTGCGCATGGTCACTCAGGCACTTGTCACCTCGCGGCTCGACTACTGCAACGCTTTCTATCTAGGACTGCCCTTGCATACCATCCGGAGGCTTCAGCTGGTGCAAAATGCTGCCGTGCGGGTTGTGATGGGAGCTTCCCGGTTCTCCCATGTTACGCCCCTCCTGCGTGGTTTGCATTGGTTGCCGGTTGCCCTCTGAATGAGATTCAAGGTTTTGGTATTGACATTCAAAGTCCTACGAGACATGTGTCCGGGCTATCTACGGGAACGTCTACTGCCGGCATCGAATACCAACCGCCCTGTACGCGACAGGAGGGGACTCTCGGCGTGCCGCTCGCACTCAATGTCACTTGGCGGTGACGTGGGGGAGGGCCTACTCTGTGGTGGCTCCTGCCCTATGGAATCAGCTACCTCTGGGGCTCCGCCTGGCCCCCGACCTTCGCACCTTCTGCCACGACCTGAAAACTTGGCTTTTTGAGCAGGCTGCTCTGTGCTGACTCCTCTTGGGGGAGGGTGTTTTATAATTTGTTTTAGTAATTTGGCTTGTTGAGTTTAATTCTATTTTAGGTAATTATTTATTGTGTTGGTTTTAATTGTGAGCCGCCCTGAGTCCGTTCGGAGAGGGCGCATACAAGTCAAATAAATAAATAAATAAATAAATAAATAAATAAATAGCTTGTATATAATAATAGTTATGTTCAGCAGTAACTCAGTACTGTTTATCTTGTTTTTGGTTCTCATTGTATGTATCCCTATTTTCCGCAGTTTCACCATATCCTGTTCTTTCAGTAAAGCATTCAGATCTATGCACATGGCCTGTTTATTGGAGGATAGGTGAGTTTATCTGCATGTCGAGCTGCAGACAGACTAATGTGTAGCAAGGACAGAATAATGTTCTATAAGGCAAGTGCCAAAACAGAAAAGTCACTCTTATCATTCTTTGAACATTTTATCACTCCATCTATCGCTGCATTCATAAGGACAGAAATATAGAAGGAACTGTTGAGGAAAGAAAATGTAGGATTTGGTACACAGATAGCATGGCATCAAATAGCATTGACTATAGTTCTAGGCTTGCGATTATTGGTGTCAGGTGCTTTGGAAAGGGTCTGTGAGTTAAGAGGTTACCTGGCTTAAGGGCTGAAGATCCAGTCTTGAAGTGTAAATGTTATACTGGATTACTGCCGTTGTTAGAGGAAAAATATATAAAGTCAGCAGGAAAAAAAAATATGAATAAGCAATTTGGTCAGGTACATATATTTCCGACACTCTCCCATACTAAATAATTTAATTAGTAGGAGAAAACTGGTCATCATATATGTTCTGCTCTTTTTGGACAACTTGCACTATGCCTTCACTACAGCAGGGACCTAGAGGGAAATCGCTGCCTCATATTCTATAAATGGTCTCTATACATGCAAGAAAGGATTGCCCAACCTGCGGCAGCAGATTGCTCTTAGAGAAGCCCAGCTTTCTTTCCAATCACTACAAGAAAAGTCAGCCTCTTTTTTCATGAACAGAGGAAAGAACCATTTGATAAAAGAAGAAGCTGAATCTCCTCTTTGAAGGTCTGATCTATTAACGATGGAATAAGAGCTCCTTGGAGGATTCAGAACCTCCTTCCAGGTATAATATACTGTAACCTTTGGGAAGTATCTCAGAGACACTCCAGCTGATAGTTAAAAGTAGTTCCCAGTATGCAATGAAGAATCAGAGCTACCCTGATGCTAATAATGGTTCCTCAAGGATTGATAGCAGCAGAATTCATTTCCGGAATCAAAGTTGAGTTTTGGCATAACTTTGAATCTTTGGAGCAAGAAACGAAGAATAAGCAAGAAAACTCCTCAACCCCTGTCCTCTTATTGCTGTAATTTACAATAGTAAAAGAATTATGATGAATCAGGGAATCATTAACAGACAAGGGGGGGGGGAGAATTCACCTGAACAAACACTGATGAAAGCATAACATTAATTGCTTCCTCTGGGACTGCAATAATATAGTGCACCTAATAATCTGGAGGCATCTTGACAGCTTTTCTCTCCAATATCTCACTTCAGATTACTGCCGAGGAAATACATAACATCATCCTTGCTTCCTAAGCAGTATTTTATTACCTCCTACGTTTCTGCAAACAATGAAACTGTAAAAGATAGTTGTAGGATTAATGCAATTTCATTCTGCTAATGGTTTGTGAATGGTGAAACATAATTATTCACGCAAAACAGATGTTATTGGTCATGAGTATTAAGCATGGGAGGAAAAACCTGCAGAAGATTACTGATACAAAGGAGAGAGCATAAAGCATTATTTGTGGGGGTGGTTCCCTTCACCACAAGAGATATGGCCAATCACAACACAATCACCGGAGTGGGCAAGGTCAACATTTTCCACCCTTTTAAATGTTTTGGGGACCTGTTTTTCAGTAGCAAATGTCTATTATGCAGCAACCGTAAACTTAATAACATGTCTTTGACATAAGCACTTAGAAAACAAGAGATATATTAAAGATAACTTGAATGCATTTGGTGTAAGGTATTCATGTTTCAAAAATAAACAGCAAGATAGCTTTCAGTGGCACAAGTGGGAACTTTCAAATTTAAGTAGCAGTTATCCATCTCCTTTATTCAGTAGGACACACAAACAGCAGTCTAAACTAACATCCCTTATCTCTCTATAGAAAAGGGAAATACCACTCACACATCATCATGCTGGTAGGCAGAGGCAGAATTCCCCTCCCCTTATTTTCCTCCCCCCCAAAATAAGCCTGACCACATAGTTTCACAGCAAAGCATGGGTATCCAGCTAGTTGCCCAATAAAGCATGACCCCTTCAAACAAATTGTAAAAGCTTACCACAAATAGTTAAGAAGTGCATTTTCCAAAATTCCCAGCCCTATATCAGTCAACATTATTATTTATCTAGCACTACCTAAGCCTTTTCAAAGAAGTTGGTGGTTGTGCCCCATTTTGCTCCATGTTGCCTATGAATTGGAACAACCTCTCTAGAAATTAAACTGATCTTTTTGGCAATGGTGTTCTGGAAACTAAAGAAGCCTATATTTTTCTGGAGGGCTTTGAGGATGTGATTGTGTGCCATCATTACTGATAGAACCTGTGTTATGAAGCCTCAATTGAAGACAGATGTCAATAAAATCTGAGAGAAAACCATGAGTGGTATCACAGAATAACACCCACAGTTATTATAACAATGGACTTCCAGTGCTCCCCTTGTGCTAGACTCTATGATCCCAGTTTGGGACTGCACAACAGCATCTCTTCTTTGAACCTGAAAGACTAGCATACATTACATTTTAACAACATTATAAAAAACCCCGGTGTTGTAGACTATTGCACACCAAAACAACTTGACTCAAGGACAGTTTTTTCCTGCATGCCATCACTCTGCTAAACCATTAATTCCCACAACACTGTCAACTATTTACTCTGTATTACTATTATTTTTCTCATCCTTCCTATTACCTAACTCCTTCTACTTATCACTATAACCTTGTTGCTTGTACCTTTAGAATTATATTGTTTCATTTAGGTTCCTAGTATGATTTTGATTGCTTATTTAGTATCCTATGACTATTACTAAGTGTTGTATCTAATGATTCTTGATGAATGTATTTTTATGTATGCTGAGAGCTTATGCATCAAAGACAAATTCCTTGGGTGTCCAATCACATTTGGCCAATAAAGAATTCTATTCTATACTATTCTATTCTATATTATGTTTTTATCCCTTAATGTTATTGTTAATGTGGGGTTTTGATTCAATGATTCAGTTTGGGATATTTATATTATTAGGGTTATTGATTACATTTATTTTTCTTGGCATGGCTGCTTCATTGTAATCATAATTTTAGCAGTGAAATGATAGAAAAATAGAAAACAAGAAGAATGATTATCAGGAATCATCAGAAATTGTAGGCTTATGTGACTCAGTCATGACTGGATTTAAATTGAAGTATCAAATAGGGCTTGATTTGAGTCATGATTCAAAATTCAAAGATAACTTCACTTTCAACTATTTTGAGATTTGATTTAAAAATGATTTGTCTGTGAACTATAATGATTTATCTGCAGTGGTGGGATTCAGCTAGTTCGCACCAGTTCGGGAGAACCAGTTGTTAACTTTCTGAGCAGTTTGGTGAACTGGTTGTTGAAAGAAATCATTAGGGAAGAGAACCAGCTGTTAAATTATTTGAACCCATCACTGTTTATCTGTGAGTGTATAATGGAAAACCTAGCTTCAGTTGCTTTATTTTAGATCTGTGTGACATGAGAATAGCAAGATGGTAGACCTTTAGGGAAGATTAGTTTTGGCTTGCTATTTTTCTAACCATGTTTCAACATTATATACAATATGTGTATACACACACATACATATATATACACACCAGTACATACATACATACATGCATACATATATACATATTAAAAAAATACCTCATTTGCTCCCTGATTTAGCAGACCTGAAGCTCTACAAAAGTGCAGCTTTAGCACCTCCTACAAAAGACTATCATTGTGTGTTGGTTGTACTCTATTAACTCTGTATTAGTTACTTCATGGAATATTGGTTATTTATCAGAGGCAGCAAAAGAAGCCTGACACAGGAATATGCAATGCAGAAGAGCAAGTGTCAGAAAAAAAGACTGGCACAGGGGAAACAGAATTTACAGGCATAACAGTAGCCAGTGCAGTGAGATGGTCAAGATATTGACTTATGACTGATGCGACAAAGCCAATGTCAACCATAGAAACTGCCTGGGCATGTTTGAGCTAGCTATATTTTCTTGGAAATAGTACAGGATGTATCGTATGTACTATTCTGTAGAGTGTGTGTGTGTGTGTGTGTGTATATGTGTGTGTGTGTTGTATACACACACACACACACACACACACAAATACTGTTGAAGGTTTCTTACTCCAATATTTTCCTCTCCAACATTTTTATTTCTGCACATGCCATCTGAGAAGCAAGCTCCTCTGAAAATAATCCTGTATGTATGGAATGATACAGGTGGAGAACCTCAAACTCCCTTATTTAAGATTTTGTTCCCTGTTTATTTATTTTGAGATAACTATTCTGTGAAGCAGGACAGAAAAGTCCAGCTTAAAATTGTACCAAGGAGGGAGACCATATGCCTGAAGCCTATTACTCACTGACATAGCGGAATAGACATAAGGAACAGCAATAAATCATTTCATTTTCTATTATTCATAACTATAGTATCCCCCTTGTCTCTGCATAAATAGGCAAGATCATTTCAGTTTAAGACTGTCCAACAGTAAGACAGTTCTCTGGGAGAACCTCTTTATATTCTGAGCCTCCATGCAGGGCCTGTCTTAATTGCAACCAAACCTGTTATCTGTATTAGAAAATGAAAACAGCTATAATATGCTCAAAACTTTAGCATCTACAATCTTTTCATTTATTTGTTTGTTTGTTTGTTTGTTTATTGAATATATATTGCCACCTATTTGCCTATGGCAACTTGAGGCGGCTTACAGAATGTAAAACCATATGTAAAATAAAAAAACAATAAAAACTAACAAAAATAATCAAATAAATTAATAAAGTACAATAGAACAAAATCTGGAAAAAAATAAAATAAAATATCAACCCCCAACTCCCACCCACACACACCCTGCAACAGCAAATCACATGAGCCATTTGATGGGCTCCATCCCACTCTGGCTTCCCCAAGCCCACTGGCAGAACCAGGTCTTCAGTGCCTTCTGGTAAAGTATTAGAGAGGGGGCCATTCTAATCTCTGAGGGAATGATGTTCCAGAGAGAGGGAGCCATCACACAGAAGGCCCTTCTTCTGGGTCCCACCAGGTGTATCTCCCTCAGGGATAGTACCCGCAGCATTTCCTGCTTCCCTGCTCTAATGGGTCAGATAGATGTGACCAGCAAAAGATGTTCCCTCAGATAACCTGGTCCCAAGCCATGAAGGGCTTTAAAGGTGACAACCAGAACCTTGAATTGCACCCAGAAGCAAATCGGCAACCAATGCAGCTCCTGCAGGAGAGGTAAAATATGTGCACACCGGGGTCTGCACTAAACCACTCAGGCTGCTGCATTTTGCACCAACTGGAGCTTCTGGATGTTCTTCAAGGGCAGCCCCATGTAGAGTGCATTGCAATAATCAAGACAGGGAGTGACCAGGGCATGAGTGACTGTGAGTAAGGACCGTTGGTCCAGGAAAGGGAGTAACTGGTGCACAACCTGCAGTTGTGCAAAGGCCCTCCTGGCCATGACCACCATCTGCTCTTTGAGCAGGAGTCATAAGTCCAGGAAAACCCCTAGATTGCGCACAGAGTCTGTTTGAGGTAGTGCCACCCTATGCAAGACCAAAGGTGGAAATTCTCCCTCAGCCAACAAACCCCAAACCCAGAGCCACTCGGTCTTGCAAGGGTTTAGTTTCAACCCATTGTTCCCCATCCAACCCCTAACAGCCTCCAGGCACTGTGAGAGGGAGGACACAACAACATTTAATTCACCACAGGCTGAGACATACAACTGAGTATCATCAGCATATTGGTAATACCTCAGTCCATGGAGACAGATGATCTCACCCAACAGCTTCATATAAATGTTGAACAGAAGTGGAGAGAGTACTGAGACCTGTGGAATCCCATAAAGCAGTGGTCAAGGATCTCTCCCCTCCTATCAACACTGACTGAGAGTGGCTGCAGAGGAAGGAAGTGAACCAGGACAACACAGGCCTTCCACTCCCATCCCCTAAAGCCACCCCAGATCAGTTTTCTCTTCGAGGATCAGATCAGCAATAAGCTAGCCTTATTGCAGGCTGATCTGACATTTAAAAGCAGCCATCTAAGACCAGGGCCACCACAGATCTGCTGACCAGGAAAATTAGGTGAGTGCAAGGGGTCAGAACATTATATGCCCCACACAATAAAAATAAGATGCTCCAATTTAAATGTCATCTACTTCATTTCAATAAAAGTGTTAAGTTTGCATGAAGAGTCAGACGCGAAGAGCTTCAGTGAAGAGTTTATTAGTGACTACAGCTCGAATGGACCCATCTTGGCTGGGCTACGGCTGCTACTTATAGCCAGCAGCCGCAGTTGCCAGCCAGAGTGCAGGGTTTTCCCGCACTTTTCAAACCAATCATATTTGACATTTTACAAGAACAATTCAAACTAAACCAATGACATTCAAACCTACATACATAACAAAAAACATGCTAAGATACTTCAGGAATATAAAGGATCCATATGTGATTACCATTAGTTTATATACTGCCAACTTCTAAGAAAGTTAGAATATTACTGTGGTAACAAAAGTAATACAGTGCGAGACCCCAAGAGAAGGAAGTGTTGAAGGAAGAGTTCGGTGAGAGCGAGAAGAGGTAGCCTGGTCCAGATTGAGGCATAGACCCGTGATGGTGAACCTATGGCACTTTTGCCAGAGGTGGCAGGCAGAGCCCTTTCTCTGAGCATGCGAGCCGTCACCACAGCTCGGCTCTGCCATGCATGCATGCGTGCGCCTCTGCCAGCCAGCTGGTCTTCGTGTCTCTGCTACGCATGTGCGAGGTGTGGGGCCTGTGCGGAAATCATTCACCCATGCATAGGGTCATGTATGCATGCACGGGGGACATGGGGGTTGCATGCACATGCATGGGGTGGGGCGCATGCAGGGGGCATGCACATGCATAGGATTTTGGGGATGCGCATTTGCTTTGGGCACTTGGTGTTGAAAAGGTTAGCCATCACTGGCATACTCACTGGGAGTCTATAGTACCTAGGAATTTAGTCTTATAGTTTTCAAAATTATGTTTTCATTACTGACACGCATTAAGCTTTCTAGATAACTATATGGTTCTTGCTTCTGTATTTTGCCAATTACGTAGGGCTTGACATCAGCAGTATAGTCTGATAATTCTTAATCAAAGTGGACAATAGCAAGTCTTTATGATATATATATATAGCCCAAGTCAATTCTTTTTCTCTTTCACAGAAATCAGGAAATGGAGGCCCCAGGGTCCTTAACCTTTTATTATGAACTTTTTGATGACCCTCAGAAAATCAAAATCTTCTATCCTAATTTAGTTTCCCAGTCAAAATAATTAAATCTTTGTAAATCAGTTTTCTTGAACAGCACATACACTATTAATGCTAAATAAATAAGTAATGATCAGTCCAGTGATTGAAACTACCATAGACAACTATATGATTAAAATTCTACAAAAGTATTTTGCTGCCTACTAAGCAGTGAATGGATCAGAGAGAGGCATAAAATTCAACAATTCAACAATTTACTGATGGGAATAACTCTACCTGCCAAAAAATTGAAGAGGATTGCACAGTTGAATTTATCACATAAACTAAAAAGAACAGCTAAAATATTATCTTGTGTCACTTATCTAAATTATCTAAACTATCTATTTGAAATATTATTAAGGTTATCAGCCAAATAAAAAAATTGGCATGAACCCAATTTGATTGTCAAAATTCTTGATTTTAGTTCCTTTGTTTCAATGTAACAACTATCATTAACAATACGTTTTAAGAAGCAGAATTTGAGCTGAAAGAAGATTTATTTAGAAATTAAATGCATTTCATTTTATTGCTCTAATGAAAATGTGAACTTAGTTCACATATTGTTGCATTCATTAAAATGCACCAAAAGTGTTTAAATTTTTTAATATTTTACTCTTGTTGCATAAAGTTGACATTTTTTTAAAACAAAAGAACCCTGGAAATCTATCAAAGAAACAATAAAGATGTTTGCAGTGTTCTTTGAAAAGCAGCAAGAACCAAATATTCTTTTTTGTGGTCTAGTCTGGATTCATGTTCAGAGCGCAAATGTGTTGTCAATTTCCACTGTCCTAGATCTTCGGCCAACGCCAGCCCACAACAATTGCTGCTTGAAGCTAACAAAGGATTAATTCTCTCATACCCTACCAATACATTCCATATGCAGAAGCTGACCAGAGAGACAAATAGATCTTATCTGAACATTGCCAATGATCAAGTTAAAGCATGTGGCATACTTTATCATCCAATGCCTCATCCTAATTTTGGTCATCCTTGAACCTACCATCCACAGATTTTGAAATTATTCATTATATTCTTCTAACTAGTCTTCATTTATAAGAAAATTACATGAGCAACATTTATGGGACAAGTCAACTACTAATAATTTATCCATTCTGTCAGAAAACATACCAGATATGCAATTAAATACTTAAAACTTGCCATGTCCATCATGCATGGTTCTACCAATTCTTTCACATTAACGATTCAGTGAAGAGATATGTTATCAATATTCTCAAAATAATTTATTGCATGTCATTAATTCTGAAATATAGCACAGATTAGTACTAGAGATAATCCTAGATAGCCTAAGACACAATCCAGTATGAATCCTGAGCTTCTGCTAAGTTGTTAGTAGTACGTTTACATTTTATGTTAGTGATTTTGTATTTCCTGTATTTTTGGATTCTCTGAGAACTTTGCTCTTAATATATTAATCCAGCATCTTAATCCAACTTGAAAGGGTTAACAACAGATGTTAAATATTTTTTATTAGAAGCATTCGAGAAGTGGGAGGGTGATCAATTACTAGACAAAAATAGCACTAATAAAACTAATCACATTTCTAGACCAAAAGAAATGCAAAATATTGTTTATTTCTGCTTCCTAAATATTTGGTAGTTTGAACAACAAGAATATCTGTTTGCAATTAACTACAATGTTAAAGTGTTGTTTGTACAATTTTGTAAAATTTAATTCAAATTTGTCATCCGCTAAAACAATTGCTAAATCCCAACATAGCCACGTTATTTGCTAGTACCAACTGTTCTACAGTGAGGGCAAGAACATCCTGCACAAACCTGAAGTTTGTCATTCCCAGCTTTTCCAAGATTCTTGGAGTTCATAAACATCACAAGAGAATTCTCTCCAGCTGGCTGAGTGCCTTCCTCTCCATGGCTGCTCTTCTTTGACCAGCTGCAAAATGTCACAAACTCTCCTCATAAACTCTGGCAGAAGACAGTGTATGTATGAACTCTTCCAAGGATATGGTTCAGCAGCCACTTCATCTGGTCTGGCAGTGATTATCCCTGTCACTTGAGAATGCCATAATAGCTCCCAATCTGCAACCATCCATCTACAATCAAAGTAAATCAGATTTGGAAACCAACGTTACAAATACTAAACCTACTTTTATTATAGGGTTACTGTAACAGAATCTTATGTTTGAAAGCAGCTCCCTGCACTCTCTATTTATCCTAGAGAGCAGTAGGAAATTTCTTCCTAACCATATAATTAGTCTCTAGGGTTAAGTGGGGGTAGGGTGGGGGAAAGAAGATTGGGAGACAAATATGGAGGTCACTTTTTAAAGTATAATATGATGTTCACGTCTGCTTATTTAAAGCAGTACTTTATAATGAAAAACAATGACATTTTACTACTTAACTCTGGTCTTTGCATGGCTGTTTATTTAGGAAATAAAGATGGTAAATCTCCCAAATGAGAAATAAATGATCCCATTGTCATTGTCCAGAGAGGAAGAAAGGTGAAATTTAGAGGGGACAGCAGGGACTAATGGTATTTGGAGAATGAAGAATTGAAGATAATAAAGTAGTATGGTGTGGGATGTGAATAATAGATGGTAGAAAGAAATAGAACAAATGAAAACAGTCGAACTATGGAGAGAAAATGGGGAAGATAGGATTTGCCCTAGACAAGTATATGTCTTGGGTATAAAGTGATAGAAGGGAAAAGGAAAAACTGAAATGTAACATTACAAGCTTGTTATTTTGGGGAAGAAAGTGTTTTATGATTATGCCAACTATGGCAAACATTTTGTGAATGGACACTCTTTACATTAGCTGTATAATACCTTTGAGTATTTGAGAAGTTTGAGAAATTCCAGATATGTCCACTAGAATGTAAACATTTTAATAACATTGCAAAATCTAGCTTGAAATGTCTGTTTGACTCTATCCAGTGTATCCAAAAGCATACATGGAATAAGAAGCAAACATATTCTTAGTTCTACTTAAGTTTTCTAAACAATTTCTAGGCTTGTTTGTGATGTTATAATTTAATTACATCTGTCCAAGACAGTTTATACAGGATAAACTATTAAACTCTTGCTTGCCTACCTATGTTTGTCTGCACTAAACATAGACTTCCATCAAAATAACAATGAAATTTATTTCAGCCAGAGATGTCAATAAACAGAGGAAAAATAGGTGGAAATATTTTTTTAAATGTTCAGAAAAGAGGCAAAGGACTTGAGATCAAGTAACTCACATTACATAGATAACAGAGACAGCAAGATAATGTAAAACGGAAACTTGCTTTACTGATTATAGCAATATTTGTATAAATCATTCCAAAATGTGGAATATATCAAGACTAGAGTGTATAGTGAAATTTATAATTTGATTTATAATTTATGTTATACCAAGATTGGAACAGATGAAGGTTAGGATCAAAATTGGAATTCACAACACTAACAAATTACATTATGTTTAGTATGAGTTATGTGCTAGTAAACGTAAAGGAGACTTAGAAAAGTTCATTATGAAAGGAAATCAATTAATTGTGGTTGTCTTTGTGTGTGTATACGTAAAGAGGTGGCCAGGGAAATATCGGTCTTGTTGAAGACCACAAACTAGGTTTCTATTGATAGGGTAAAAGTCACTAATGTAAATGATGGATCATTCCCTTTCTTATTCCTGTCTCCTTAGCTGCATTGGCCATTATGTCCAGGTTTGCTGAAAGTACTCCTGCTGCCTTCAAACAAACAACAATGGCCACCATCCCCTCTTGCATGAGGCAACAACTCTGCTTACCCCATTCTCGAGACATGGTAAGAGGAATACTGAGGGCAGCAATTTGCATGGAACCTTAAAAATGAGATTCATTTAAATATTCTGCTAGATAAAAAAGAAATATACTGTTTTCATATGTCCTTAGATTGATTGAAACAATTTCCAGCTAAATGCAAAAAACTGGAAATTAGAATCTGAAAGAGACAAGAGCAGTAGAGATTAAGAAATCAGAGATTGGGGGGGTGGAGCCAGCTGTCTAGGGGAGAAGACATGTGAGCAGTTTTCTCTGTGAAGCACAATCTCCCAAACTTCATTTTGCGGGACCTTTAGGGGGTCAAAAGGAGGCTCATAGAGTTTCCGAAGGTGTAGGGGTGTCGAAGAGCCTACACGGGTGGCGGTTCATATGGGAAGGTGGAGAGAACCTGGATCGAGCATGCAAAGGAAGGACGATCAACAGACCATCCATAGAAGTAGACAGCTGGCCATATTATCGGCGAAACAGCGGAATGAAGGTGCATATTAAACAGACAGCCTTAATGTGAGTAAAATAAAAAGGGGTGCTGAAAGTGATCTGAATAGAGAAAACCCGGCAATAAGAACGGAAGGAGTGGTGAACTTAATGTGGGCAAAGAGATTGGAAGAAGATAGGGAAGCCATAAAAAAAAACTCTGGCAAATAGAAGAGACAAGATCGGTGCGTGTGGCTATAAAAAATAAATTGATTAGATCGGTGTCTGGAATTAAAGCAAGAAGGAAATTTTGGATTAATTTTGGAAAATGGTGTCTTTTGAAAGTGTAAAGTGCTGATGCGAGAGAGACCTGTGGGGATTATAAAATGGAGAAAGTGGAGGGGATTTGAACTGAATTGACTTGATTTAAAAACCTGAGAGAGAACTGATAACTTTGATTGAATATTGCGAGGAAATTGGACATTTTTTACTCTTGCTTTATGCATCTTTTTGAACAATCTTGAACCCTTTCAGAAAAAGAAACTTGGAACTAACTAAAATGGATGTTACAAAGACAGTGAGTCAGCAGTTTTGAAGTTGATAAAGAGACATTGTAGCGCTTCATGAGAGGCACCTGCTGGCCATTGAGCTGAAGAAAAATTGTAACAAGAAAAAAAAAGATACTTGGTTTTCCTTTCTCTTTATGTCAAAGCCTCAGTCTTTTGGTTTGTCTTGCTGATTTTTAAATTACTGCATATATAGGTAAATATAAGATTTGGCTGATCTTCAAATCTCTGCATATATTGGATAATATAGATTGATATAGTTATATAAATATAAACCATATATTATATACTTGGTAGCTAAGTAGATTAACTAAAGCAAAAGAGAAGTTTTTTTATTAGTATATACTTAAATATATTGCTACACTATATACTACATCATAGACTAATTAGATATATATTTATTGTCTTTAAGATTTGATTAATTGGGACTACTTTAAGTAATATATCTGTTAAAATTAATTATTATATACTGATTGTTGATATTGCTGATACAATTTAACATACTATTGAACACTAGATATTAGATTAGATCTACCTCTAGATTGGCTTTATTATTAACATAAATATTTGAATAGTTAATATAGCTGTTAGCTGACCTGAAGGGATTTGAAAGAGAAGAGAAAAATTGGAAGAGGTGGTTGAAAAATAATATTATTATAAAAATATTTAGTATGACAAGTAATACAAATATACCTAAACCGGGAGCTGGAAAAAAACCCCCAAACATTGACAACGGCAGCATTGGCAAGTCCCTCCACACAGAGAGCCATTGACGAAATGATAACAAGCGAGAGATCAAACTCAATAAAAGATCTACAAGGATTTATGTTGAATATGCAGGAAATGTTATCCAAAAACCATGAAGACTTGAAGACAGAGATAGGATCAGTAAGATCTGAGTTAAAAGAAAAAATCCAAATTATAGATGAAAAATTTGAAAGCTACCAACAAGAGATGTGGAAAAATCAAGAAAGAATAGCAGAAATAGAGAAAAAAGTGGAAGACCTGACTGATAAGCTGATACAAGCAAATAAAGATCTGGAATCTACGGTAATTCTTTTGGAAGCAGAAAAAGCAGCTTATTACCTGAGATTCCAGATATCAAGGAGGAAAAAGAGGAAGATCTGCAGGAGGTAATGGTTGAGATAATTGCAAAAATACTAGGAACTGAAAAAGAAGAAATTGTGATGGAATTAGACGAGACATACAGAGTGCAGACAAATTATGCAAGAAGGCACAATCTTCCTAGAGAAGTTCATGTCCGATTGATCAAGAAGTCGACTCCTGATGAAATATTGCCCAGAATGAGAGACGACTCAGTAGAATACAGTGGAAAGCAGATAATTGTCCTTAAACAGGTGCCAAGAAGGGTAAGGGACTTGAGAAGACTTTACCACTTTCTGACAGCAAAGCTCATAAAATACAATATCAGTTTTAGATGGTTGATGCTGGAGAGAATTATGGTCAAATGGCAAGAGAAAAGATATCGATTAGACACACTTGAAAAGGCAGAAGATTTTTATGATCAACAATTTGCTAATGAAAAAGAGACAACAGTAGAAGGAAGTGGGAGAAAGGAGAGATTCAGCAGAAGAAAGAGGAGCAGAGGCAGCAAATAAGGAAGAAAACTCACTGGATAATAAGGAGAGAAGATATGGAAGAAGAAAGGCAGAAATATACGAAAGACAAGATGCAGAACTTAGGGAAATGAGAACAACAAGGAGCACGCGACAAAGAAACAGATAAAAAGAGAGAGAAATGTGAGGTAATTTCGATGAATATCAATGGCTTAAACTCTCCAGCAAAAAGAAAAAAAATATTTCACAATCTACAAAAATTGAATGCAGATATAATAGCCATACAAAAGGTACATATAAAGGAAAAGCAAAAATATCTGCTAGATAACAAAAAACTAGGAAATGTTTTTATGTCATTAGATAAGCAAAAGAAAAGAGGGGTAGTATTATACATAAAAGACTGGATCTCGGCTAAAGAAATTTTTAAAAATAAAGATGGTAGGATATTGATGGTAGAGATAGAATTAGAAAATAAAAAGATCTTTTGATACAAATCTATGCTCCGAATGGCCCACAAGAACACTTCTTTCAAAAGCTGTATAATAATATCAAGGAAATACAATATGAAGAGATCTGTATCTTTTTTTAAAATAAACTTTATTAATTTTACAATTAAAATAGACAACACGTACACAAATGTGAGAAAGGAAAAAGAAACGAAGAAAAAAGAGTAGAAAGAAAAGTCAAGAAGTCAAGAAACAAGAGCCTTGGTGGCTCAGGCTGTTAATTGCCTGCACTTAAGTTCCAGCTGCCTACAACTGCTGTAGGCTCGAATCCCACCAGGCTCAAGGTTGACTCAGCCTTCCATCCTCTCGGGGTAGGTAAATTGAGGACCCAAGATTGTTGGGGGCAATAAGCTGACTTTGTAAAAATGCCGCTTAGTAATAAGCAGGCATATACAATGGAAGGAAGGCTATTGCTGAGTGCATTGGGTTGTATCCCAAAAATTGTAAGCTGCCCTGAGTCTCCGGAGAATGCATATAAATGTAATTAAAAAAAAAAACAATTAAAAACAATTTCATCCTCGACAATTTGTGGGACCTTATTTTTATCCTTATTTTATGCCATATATACAATTAATCCTTGATGCGAATATATAATCACTACTACAATTATAACATATCTTCTTTTACAGTTTATTATGTAATCTATCTTTGATCTATCCATTCATACCAGCAGTTCCAGCTATCATAATACATTGATGTTTCTTTATCTTTTAATGCCAAAGTTAATTTGTCCATTTCTGCACAATTTGATATTTTTTGAATAATCATTTCCTCTGATGGAACATGAGGTTGTTTCCAACATTGTGCAAAAGCCAATCTGGCCGCTGTCAAAATATGTAGTATTGTATACTTCACTTGGTGGCTCAGGCTGTTAAATGCCTGCATTTAAGTTCCAGCTGTCTACAATTACTGTAGGCTCGAATCCCACCAGGCTCAAGGTTGACTCAGCCTTCCATCCTCTCGGGTAGGTAAATTGAGGACCCAAGATTGTTGGGGGCAATAAGCTAACTTTGTAAAAATGCCGCTTAGTAATAAGCAGGCATATACAACGGAATGAAGGCTATTGCTGAGCACACTGGGTTGTATCCCAAAATTGTAAGCCGCCCTGAGTCTTCGGAGAAGGGCGGCATATAAATGTAATTAAAAATAAAAAATAAATAAAATAAATAAAGATCCCTTATAGAAAGAATTCTGGTTTAAATTCAATCTGTTCTTTTGTCATTTCCTCCAACCATCTTCTAATTTTCTGCCAATATCTTTGAGCCTCTGTACAAGACCACCACATATGGAAGAATGTTCCCTCCTTTTTTTTGCATTTCCAGCAATTTGGACTCATGTTGGGGTGCATCTTTGCTAGTCTCGAGGGGGGAAGGTGCCATCTATAAAACATTTTATAGGCATTTTTCTTGTATGCTCCCAATTTTGTGATTTTATTATTTCTACTCCAGACCTTCTCCCATTCAGTTAAAATGATACTATGTCCTATATTCCTACTCCAGGCTATCATGTTCCCTTTGACAATTTCTTCCTCTAATTCTGTCTCTAGTAGTTAATTATAAAGTTTTGTTATATTTGTTTTCTCTGGGCCTAATAGAATTTTGTCTAGTTGCTGAAGTTTATTATTGATTCCAAATTCTTTCTTATCCTGTTTGTATCTACTCTGGACTTGAAGATATGCCCATCGATCAATTTGTACTCCCTGGTCTTGAAGATCTTGCCACAGTTTCAAATTTCCTTGTGCATCCAATAGATCCTTATATTTAATCATTTTAGTAATGTCCAGATTATTTGGATGAATCATCACCTCCGTTGTTGAAATCCAGATCAGTATCTTTAAATAATGTTTTTTCCTTATTTTCTTCCAATTAGTCAGTAATGAATCTCTAATTAGGTGTCTGTGGAAATATCACTGGCTAGTTTTCCCGATGTCCCATAAAAAAGCATGCCACCCCCTCTGTAAGTCGTGGCCTTTAGAACTAATATTTTCTTATTAGTTAAGTTCACCCATTCCTTCAACCATACTAAGGAGGCTGCACTATAGTACAACTCCCAGTGGCCAGTGCCCCCCCCTTGCTCTTCATATCTTGCATTGCCTTTAAATTTATTCTCGGTTTTTTTCCTTGCCAAATGAAGTTTGCAATTGTCTTGTTGAGTTCTTCAAAATACTTTTTGTGTACTTTAATTGGTATCATCTGAAATATATACAGGAATTTTGGGAGAATAGTCATTTTAATTGTAGCAATCCTACCTAATAATGAAAGTTGCAGTTTAACCCATGTTTCTAAATCCTTCTTTACCTGTTGCATTAATTTGTCATAATTATTTTCCTTTAGTGTCTTACAATGTGCTGTCAACCATATTCCTAAGTATTTAACTTTCTATCACTTGTAATCCCATAACCTTTTCTAATTCTAGCTTCTGTTTTCCTGTTAAATTTTTAGTCATTAATTTCATTTTCTTTCTATTAATTTTAGTCCTGCAACTGCTCTAAATTGTTCTAGCTCGTTCATCCTCTTTCTATTGGTTCTTCAATGAAAAAAGTCATGTCATCCACAAACACTTGCAGCTTATATTCTTCTTTCTTAAGCTTTAATCCTTTTATATCTGGATTCTGTCTAATTTGCATTAATAATGTTTCCAACCCTAATATGAAGAGCAGGGGTGAGAGTGGACAACCCTGTCTAACTCCTTTCTCTATTTTTATTGAACTCATATATTCCCCATTTATTATAATATTCACCTGTTGTGTGTCATAGGTAGTAGTTATAATATTTTCAAATTTGGTGCCTAAATTCATATTATAAATTTTTTGAATTAAAAATTGCCAATTTAAGTTATCGAAGGCCTTCTGTGCATCTAAAAACATGAGGGTTATTTGTTTTTCAGGGTGGGCTTCATAAAATTCTAAAACATCTAATACTATTCTTAAATTGTTCCTAATATGTCTGTTCGGGAGAAATCCATTTTGATCTTCATGTATATGCTCATTCAAAATTCTTTTTAATCTGTTTGCTATAATGGAAGCAAATATTTTATAGTCAATATTTAACAAGGAAATTGGCCTATAATTTTGTATATATCAGGAGTCCAAATCTTCCTTCGGGATCAGCGAGATCAATGCCCCCTTCCATGAGTCCAGCATCCTGGCTGCCAATAAGACGTCATTAAAAACTTCCACCATAAGAGGTCCTATTTGCTCTCCTATTGCCTTGTACAGTTCCCC
The DNA here is from genome assembly GCA_009733165.1 of Naja naja. Classification (NCBI taxonomy): domain Eukaryota; kingdom Metazoa; phylum Chordata; class Lepidosauria; order Squamata; family Elapidae; genus Naja; species Naja naja. Next base: position 13,168,492 of record CM019154.1, on the reverse strand, counting down.
TGGGATCCCATCTGGTCCTGGAGATTTACTATTTTTCTGGTTCTCTATTTCTGTTTTCAATTCGGACCAAGTAATATCTTTATTTAATAGTTCTTTCATCTCTTCCCCAATTGCTTTATCTTTCATTTTATCTAAATAGTTTCTTATCCTTTCCTCCTTAACCTCCTCCTTTTTATATAAATCTTCAAAATACTTATGGACAATTTCTTTTTTCTGTTCTATCCCCGGTTGTGTATCCCCATTTCCATCTATTAGTTGGTAAATGAATCTTTTTTAAGTCTGTAGGACAGCCATCTCCCTGGCTTGTTGGCATGCTCAAAATAAGTTTGTCTAGTTGTATTCAAATTTATAATCATTCTCTCTTGATCAATTAAATTCAGTTTATGTTTAGTTATTGTCATCTGATTTTGCAATCTTGAATCCTTTGGGGTACTTTGTAATTGGGTTTCTAATTCCTTAATTTTTTTGTTGTAATTTGTTTTGCTGGGCATATTTTTCTTTATTCCTCTTGGCATTATAAGAGATTGTTATACCTCTTATTACTGCCTTCACTGTGTCCCAAATGTTTTGTTTTGTAGTTGCTCCATTATTATTTTCCTTTAAGAAATAGTTTAATTCCTCCTTAAGCTTATTCGTATATTCTTTTTCTCTAATTAACTGGGTATTTAACATCCACCTTTTCTTTGGTTTTCTCCTACCTTGCCAGATTATCTGAATTGGATTGTGACCTGCCCATTCATTGGGTAAGATTTCAGTCCCTTTTATTTCATTTGTTATTTCCCCATTCATCCATGCCATGTCAATTCGTGTCCATATTTGGTGAGGGTTTGAGTAGAATGTAAATTGTTTTTTCTCAGGATTTAACCTTCTTCATATATCAATCACATTTAACTCCATCATCATTTCCATACATATTTTTGGTAGCTCTCTTTTTTTTTCCCTGTTCCTCCCCCCATTACTTTTTGGTAATCAGCAATAGCATTGAAATCCCCTATGATACAAATATTTCTTTTTTCCAGTCCTACTATTTTTTCATATAGATACTTAAAAAACTCTTTTTGATCTCCATTCGTGGCGTAAATTACCACTAAAAGAATTGGGATATCATTGATCCAGATCTGCAAAACCGGAATTCTTCCATCAGGATCTGACAATGTTGAATCTACTTTCATATCCTCTTTAACATACACTGCAATCCCTTTCTTTTTCCCATCATCTGCCAGTGTAGTGAATAACTTCCCTAATTTCGGGCATTCTAAATATTTTTCATCTGATTTCTTTATATGGGTTTCTTGTAGGCAAACTATATCAGCATTTTGTTTGATTAATTTGGCTATTGTCCTTTTCCTTTTTATCATAGAGTTTAGACCATTTATGTTGATTGATAATATTTTCTTTTCTTCTTCCATTATTTAGTTATGTTTCGCTCTTTGTCTTGTGACTGCTCCAGTTTCTCTTTGTGCCTGAAGATGTATCCTAACTTCTTCTCTCTCCTGTTGTAATTGATTTTTTTCTTGATTTCCTAAAGTTCCATCACTATTCTTGTGTTGATCTTGATCTTCTTGGGAGTTTCTTTCCAATTCATCCTTACTGCTCTGTTCTTCTGGGCCTACCAACCACTCATAAAGTTCCTGGGCCTTTTCCATAGAGTCTATTTTGATTTTACTTTCCTCCCACGAAACTAACATCCCCTCTGGGATTAGCCATTTAAATACAATTCCTTTTTGATTTAGATGGGCCGCTAGACATTTATAATCTCACCTTTGTTCTCTTACTCTTCTTGGTATTTGTTTGAGAACCAAAACTTCTTTACCTATATACATGATTGGTATTTCTCTTGATATCTTGTATATGATGTCCCGGACGCTCCTTTTCGCAAATTGTACATGGACTTCTCTTGGGCATTTATGGCATCTTGCATAATTTATACTAACTCTGTAAACTTCATCAAACTCTCTCAAGATATCGTCTTTGTCCTTTTCAATAATGCCACCAGTATTTCTGCCATTACCTGTTCCAGATCTTCTCTTGATTCCACTATGTTCTGAAATCTCAAATATGTAGCAGCCTTGTCCATCTCTAGGTAGACCTATATCTGTATCTTAGGTGATTTTAATGCAATTATTGATAAAACAATGGATTATAAAGGTGAAAATAAGAAAATAACAAGGAAAAAGGTATTACTGAAAAATTTCCATGACTTGGCAAAGGAGGCTAAGATCTATGATGCATGGAGAGAACATCACCCAAGTGAAAAACAGTTTATGTTTTATTTGAATAGACATCAGTCTTGGTTGAGATAAGATATGGTATGGATGCTGAAGAAACTTATCTCAGAAATAATTGAAATAGAAATTGAACTGAGCTTGTGGGCAGACCATAGTTATATCAAGTTTAGCTGGAAAGGCCAAGCCAAGACCTTAAGATGGACTCTACAAAGAAGGATTCTAAAGGAGGAGGAATTTAAAAATAAAATGGAAAAGGAAATGAAACTCTTCTTTAAGGAGAACAAAGAAGAAGATACATTTTATTTTATTTTTATTTTTAATTACATTTATATGCCGCCCTTCTCCGAAGACTCAGGGCGGCTTACAATTTTTGGGATACAACCCAGTGTGCTCAGCAATAGCATCCCTACAAAACACCTGGGACATGGCCAAAGCATTCATGAGAGGGGTGATGATAAATTATATGGTGAATAAAAATAAGAAAAAGAAACTACAATGAAAAGCATTAGAAATGGAATATAGAAACTTGGAGATGAAGTTGCAAGAAGAACCAAAACAGAAAGAGCTAAAACTACAAATGGACTTAATAAAATGTGAAATAAATTTGCTAGAAAAGGAAGATTTAGCCCCAAAAATGAAAAGGATAAAACAAAATGTATTTAGAATGCCAATAAACCAGGAAGGTGGCTAGCCTGGAAATTGAAAAGGCAAGCAGAAAAAAGATGGATCACTAAGCTACAAAATGAACAGGGGGAAATATGCCATCAAGAGGAAATGAAAAGGAATATAGCCCAGAAATTTTTATAAGGGTCGATATAAAGAAGATTACTCAACAGAAGAAAAAGTGATAAATTGTTTAAAGAAAGCTGATCTCCCAAGAATATCCGAAGCGGAAAAAAGCTTACTGAACAGAAGAATAAATCTTGAAGAAACGTGAGCTATAAAACTTTTATAACTATAATAGCCAAAAAATACTAAGCAAATTTATACACACAGACCAAAATGGTTTCTTGCCACATAGGCATCTTAGGAATAATATCAGGACAATTGTAGATATCATAGAGTATTACAAAGACCATAGTGGTGAACAGGTAGCACTATTATTTTTGGATGCTAAAAAAGCCTTTGATAACATAAAATGGAGTTTTGTTTTTCAACAAATTCAGTATATGGACTTTGGGCCAAAATTCCTAAATGTAGTATCAGCAATATACCACAAACAAGAAGCCAGGTTACTCATAAATGATCATACAACAAACAAATTTGAGACACAAAAGGAACGAGACAGGGATGTCCATTATCACCATTATTTATTTTGACACTAGAGGTATTAACAAGAATAATTAGGAAAGAACTGGAAATAAAAGGATTAAAAATAAAAAAAAAGAATATAAATTACAAGCCTTCACTGATGATTTGGTTTTTATTTTAGTAGATCTGCAAAATTCAGGACCAAAATTTATAGAAAAATTAGAGGAATTTGTAGAAGTAGTGGGGCTAATAATTAATAAAGAAAAAATGAAAATACTTACAAAAAATATGACAAATATGCAAGAGGAAAACTTAACAAAGATAATGGACATCCAGATGATAAATAAAGTTAAATATTTGAGATTTGTAATCTCGGCAAAATGTATAACCTCAAAGAGGACAATTATACCCCACTAATTAAAAAAATAACAGAAGATCTCAAGAAATGGAATAATTTAAGGCTTTCCTTTATGGGGAGAATTGTGTCCATAAAAATGAACATATTACCAAAATTATTGTTTTTATTTCAAAATGTTCTGGTAAAATTAGAGAATTTTTTTCCCAATCAATTGGATAAGCTAGTATCAAAATTTATATGGCAGGGGAAAAAGCCCAGAATTAAGCTGAAATTGTTGCAGGATGCTACTGAATGAGGAGGATTTGGTTTACCTGGTTGGGAAATATATTATAAAGCAGCTACTCTGACCTGGGTTAAATATTGGATAAGTGTTAAAAATAAAAGAATGTTAACATTAGAAGGATATAATCTACAGGCAGAGTGGCATGCCTTTTTGTGGCAAGACAAACAACAAATTCATGGCTATTTTCAAAGGCACAAAATTAGGCAGACCTTATTAAATGTTTGGAATAAAACTAAACAACAAATTTATGTTGAAATACCAACTTGGCTATCTACATTAGAAGTGTTAATGTACCCACATTTATTCTGTCGAGGGCAGGTCATCACATATGAGGATATATTAGATGAGAAGGGTGATTTAAAAACAAGACAGGAGTTGAAAATTTGGGATTTGAAATAGAGTGGTGGGCCTATGTACAAGTACAGTCGAGGTACAGTAAAGACATGAAAGAATGGGGTATTAGTAGACGGAAAACAGAATTAGATAAAATATTATTAGGAATGGATGAGAAACTGATTAAAATTTTTTACAAAGTATTATTAGAATGTAAACTGGAAGAGAAAAAGGTGAAAGAAAGGATGCTGGCCTGGATGAAAGACTTTGGATATGGGATAAATTTGGATGATTGATAAATCTTATGGGACAGGAATAGAAAAATGACCTTGGCGGCATCATACAAAGAAAATCTACACAAAATGTTCTACCGATGGCATATCCCACCATCAAAATTGGCAAGAATGTACCCAAAACTATCCCCTAAATGTTGGAAATACAACAAAGAAATTGGAACATACTACCATGTATGATGGAAATGTGAAAAAGCCCAAACATACTGGCTGAAAATTAGAAATTGGTTAGAAGAGATGTGTAAAATTAAAATAGAGTTTAGACCTGAGATTTTCCTATTAGGAATCAATGTGGGAAAATATAATAAAGAGATAATATACTTAATAGTCCATGTCACCACCGCTGCGAGATTAGCTCTTGCCCAAAGATGAAAAGGCAATGACATGCCAGACGAAAGTGAAATAATTAGAAAAATTTGGACGTGCACTGAAATGAATAGAGTAACTCAAGAATTAAAAGATAGGATGGAATCTGATTATTACAAAATCTGGAAGAAGTTTTACCACTGATTTAAAGAAGAAAGGACTAAATGTATCAATGATGATTAATAGCTATGTATATATATGTAAATTTGTATTTTTTGTTATATGTATTATTTGAGGATATAAGACAAATAGGTGTGCCAGGGTGTATGCACCACATTCATTGTTTTTAAATGTCTATTTTTTCTGTTGTTTCATTAATAAAAATTATTTAAAAATTTAAAAAAAGAAATCAGAGATTATTGACATCAAAGGAGGCTGAATCTATGAAAAACTGAAAGAGAAAGGCTATAGAAATAGTTATATACAGAAACTGATCAGCAGATGTTGTTTGTCTTTAAGAAGCTGACAGATTCTGGAAAGACAGCAAAATGAGATGTCTGTGTTTTCTGGTGCCTGACCAGAAAGATGACTTCAGACAGAAGCTTTCCAACCTTTGTCTCAAAAAACACCACCACAATAATGTTTTTAAGGAATTACCCATGAGAACTTGTCAAAGCATTCCAGTCAAACTCATTCATACTCTGAGTAGTATCTGAGAATAGAGGTGGTTCCAACAATATATAAGAACAGAAGCAATGGTCCTGATGGAATGCAGAATTCTTCTGGTCTTGCCATAATATGCAGCTGGGGAGTTTCAATACCAGCTGTGGGAACGGACTGATTAAAAAAAAAAACTTATACCAGGAATATAATAACAGACTTAAATACAGTCAGCTTCTTTGACTCTTATCTTTTAAAGATTTTTTTAAAAAATTATTCAGCCTTATTTAACCTTAGCATATAATCTAAAATATAAGAATACACCATGGAATAAATTGCTTTAATCTCATCTATTTAACACCATAACTCTATAATCCTCGCATCAGAGGTGTGGTAGATTAATGAAGCTCATTAACAAGGGTATGCTTCATAGAAATATTTTTCCTGTCTGCATTGATGTGCAGTGCTTCAAAGGATCATATAGTGATACTCTGTTTTATTTAAAAAATGGAGACCTCTTTTTAGAAACACCTAATATATAGCCTCTGCATTTATTTGAGCCACAAAGCATACAGTTTATCCAGCTCACTTTTCACTTCCTGCAAGCCTCTTTAATAGTATTGTGGATATATGTTCTTACTTCTGAATATATGTAGCTTGTTCTGAGGCTCAGCCTCAATGTTCCTTTTCTACTCCCTTTGAAGATAGTCCAAAACTTCAGTTGGCTCAACATGTAGTAGCAGAAGGATTAAATAGGACCAGACATCCAGAACACATTATATTCTTTTCCATTCACTTCTTCAGCATCCTCTGATTCAAATCCAAGATTAATCCAAATTGTTTGCAACTGAGAAACCCACTTACTTAGGGCTGATTTATTTTTAGTGGTTATTTCATGACATTCACCCTCTAAAGTAATAAAGACGCAAAATGTTTGTACCATAGTTTCAAAAAAAATTGCACACTTTTAGGCAGCATACATGTTTTCCCTTACTGATATTTTTTTTAAAATATACTTTCATTATTTACATATAAATATATCGAACACAGTATGATCATCCTGGCATTTTCTCCACCATTCACACCAAAGTAGAAAACAAATAACATATATTACTTACACAGTGTTATTCTTGTACAATTGTTTTTGACCAGCATAATCATTCTAATACATATATAATGTCTCATGTCTACTTGAACTAATTATTTTGTGTTCCAAATCCCACCTCTTAATTCCAGCCATTGGTAAAATCTGGTCCATGTGTCGTAATATTCTGTTTCCCCTTTGTTTTTTAGTTCTAATGTTAGTCTGTCCAATTCTGCACAAACTAATTATCTTCTTTATTATCTCCTTTTCTGAAGGAGTGTTTTCACTTTTCCACTGCTGGGCATATACCATTCTCACTGCTGTCAGGATGTGTAGTATTAAGTATATTGACCCTTTACTATAACCCTCTGTGATAATTCCTAACAGAAACAGTTCTGGTTTAAATTCCAGAACTGGAAATGATTGTCCAATCATTTTTTCTAGCCACATCTGGATTTGTCACCAAAATTTCCTTGCTTCTTTCCAAGTCCACCACATGTGGTAGTATATGCCTGGTACTTGCTTACATTTCCAGCATTTCAGGGATATGTTACTAAACATTTTGGCCAATTTTGCTGGAAGAAGATGCCACTTGTACAACATTTTATAAAGATTCTCTTTGTATGATGTGGCAAATGTCAATTTCCTGTTTCTCTCACAAAGTTTTTGCCAACTATCCAGCTCAATATTGTATCCCAAGTTTTTAGCCCATACAACCATTGTCTCCTTAACTTGTTCTTCCTCCATTTTATAGTCTAGTAAGTATTTATATGTTGTCTTTATCAATTTATCATCCGTCCCCACTAATAATTTATCTAATATCATTAATTTCTATAAATATCCCTTACTGATATTTTTAATCACTTAAAGAGCTGAAGCTAACAATGATTTGAATTAGTTTTAATTTTGGGCCATAGCATTACATTTTTAATAAGTATTCTTATTCTATTATGTCAATTATGTCACATTAATGCATATCAGCTTCCTTTCATTTAAAAAAATGGTAGCAGCACCAGAATGACCGTCTCTGGGTTTCAAGATACAACTTAGTTAATATCTGAATGCAAAAGGTCATGTAATTCCAGATCTATGAACTAGACAGGAAGGGAAAGGAAAAGGGAAAGGAAATACACCCTGGAAGAAATCAATGACAAACCACTTCATTTTTCCCCAAAAAACTGCATGGATGTGTCCATATAATTAATGGGAGTTAAGTTTAACTCTCAGTAATTATATTTTTAGATTTATTTTCTTTTGGGTGGGAGGAAGATATATCTATTTATATAAATATATATCTTCATTCATAAATATATATTTATAAGATATATATTCCTCTCTCTATATTTCATCCATAACTAACTCAGACCTTCACTTTTCTGCATGTTTACCAATTCTATTTCATAAGATCAGACTCTTCACATCATTACTTCATTCCTCATTTTCTTAGTTTCACAGACACATTAACTTGTTTATTTTACTTTCTTTTATTTCATTTCTTAGCTCATATTATTTATCATTCACTCTTTGTTACATTTCAAGTTAACATTTCATGTACAACATAATCTCTACGCTGCCATGTATGAATAAATATGTGGTGGAATCAGTGTTTCTTACCTTCAAATTTTTCCATTTGTTTGAACTATCACAACTCTACTTCTACACTTTTACTACAAGACTACAAACCTGATATCTGATGTTCATCTTTAAGAGATGCTGGCTTCCTAAGGTGTCTTTCTATACTTCTCAATCTTGTGATGCTTGAAACCAAGTATGAATAAATTATTGGAATAACTTGCAGTGTGTAAAAATCTATGCACAAGACCTTGTTTGAATTGGAACAATTGCTATCTGAAGAACTCATTTAATACATACTGTTTTGGAAATATGGTTTATAAAATATAGAAACTCATTGAAGTTGAGTGCTCCTCAAATAATCCTTCAGTTCCTAAACTTTGACTTTTGAGCTGTGGTGATGGGATGGAAATAGATAGAAATAGCTGGGAACTTCACAAAGATCAACTCTCTGGAGATTTCATTTAGTTTCTGTTCATGATTGAATAAGCATTGTTGCAAGTACAAACTAAGAACATTGCACTGTCGTAATTTTTTCCACTCCTTACCAAAGAATATGAACACACACACACACACACACACACACACACACACAGAGCACATTTTATAAAAATAACCTATTTAGTTAATATATATTGATTTCACTATAAGGAAACAGATATTAATTCTAAATACCATGGGGAATTAGGCAAATACAATGGTACTCCCATTGCCTTTAATTTGGATCCCCAGGTCACTCCTTTCCATCTAAAACCTAGAAGAGTGCCATTTGCACAAGCCAAAAGTGGATGCAGAAATTGATAAGCTCCTGGCTCAAGGGATTCTTGAATCAGTGGACTATGCACATTGGGAAACCCCAATAGTGACTCCCGTTAAGCATGATGGTTCAATTTGTCTATGTGGGGACTTCAAAAGTACAATTAATTTAGCTTTACAACAGAGTGCTTACCCAGTGCCAGTGGTTCAGCACCTTTTACATTCTTTGGGCAGGGGGTCAATCTTTGCCAAGCTGGATCTGGCTCAGGCTTACCAACAACTGCCCATGGATGAGGCCTCTGCCGAGGCACAGATGATAGTGACCCATAGGGGAGCATTTAAGTGTAAACCCCTGCAATTTGGCATCAGTGCTGCCCCTGGCCTATTCCAAAGCTTAGTGGAGTGTCTTCTGCAGAGTATACCAGAGGTTATCCCTTATTTTGATGATGTTCTGATATCTGCTGCAAACATAAATGAGTTGATGGATAGACTTAGAGCAGTACTAGGACAATTCCAAAAAGTAGGGCTCAAATTAAAGAAGGAAAAATGCCATTTTGCTTTACCTCAGGTAGAATTTTTAGGATTTTTGATAGATGCTGACAGCATTCATCCTACACCATCTAAAGTCCAAGCTATATGAGAAACACCAGCCCCTACCAACAAAACACAGCTGCAAGCATTTTTGGGACTTGTGAATTTCTATGCCATGTTTATTCCACAAAAATCTTCAATAGCTGAACCCTTACACAGACTTTTGGACAGTAACACACCATGGGTTTGGGGGAAGAAGGAATCAAGACTATCAAAAGTTTGCTTACATCTGACAAGGTTCTTATCCAATATAGTGAATCTATTCCCCTCACACTTGCCTGTGATGCATCACCTTATGGGGTGGGAGCAGTGCTTAGTCAGAGGTTACCAAGTGGAGCTGAATTGCCAATTGTGTTTTTGTCACGAACATTATCTCCTGCAGAATGCAGTTATAGTCAGTTGGACAAAGAGGCCCTGGCAATTGTAGCAGGTGTTAAACATTTCCATGTATATGTGTATGGTCGCCCCTTTGAACTTATTACTGACCACAAGCCTCTTTTGGGACTACTTGCTGGCAACCGCCAGAAACCACAAATCCTTCCTCCACATTTGACAAGGTGGTCGGTATTTCTTGCTTCATATAAGTCTAAATAAATAAATAAATAAATAATAAATAAATAAATATAATTATATACTAATCCATCACCCAGGTAAACATTTATACCACGCAGATGCTTTGAGTCATTGCCCAGGTCTTACTCTGGTTGAAGATCCAGCACCTGCACTCCAGATCTTGCTCATTAAACATCTCCACTCTCCACTGTAAGCTATTGACATTGCCAAACACTCTGCTAAAGACCTTGTTTTAGACTGGGTGCACAGGGGGTGGCCACAGGGATCAGTGAATCCAGAGTTCAGGCCATTTAAGATGAGACAGCATGAACTTTCCACATTAAGGGGGTGTTTACTATGGGGAAATGGGGTTGTTATTCCTCCCAGGTTACAGGAACCAGTGCTAGAAGCCCTGCATATTAGCCACCCAGGGATCGTGCATATGAAGGCATTGGGGTGGAGCTATGCTTGGTGCCAGGCATGGATCAGGCCATTGTGGAATGGCTGGCTGGGTGCAATCGCTGCCAGGAATCTAGGGCTGCTCCACCCCAGGCCCCCGTTCGACAGTGGGAAAAGCCTAAAAGCCCCTGGTCTCACATACATGTGGATTTTGCAGGCCCCTGCCAGGGCCAGAGTTTCTTAATTGTCATTGATGCCTTTTCTAAATGGTTAGAGATAATCTTAACGCCATTTACTACAGTGGAAGCATTAATAAAGGCTTTACGAAAGTTGTTCACTACTCATGGGTTACCTGATCTAGTGGTCTCAGATAATGGCCCACAGCTTACCTCAAAACACTTTGAGTTGTTCCTAGCAGAGCAAGGTATTTGCCATGCCCTGATAGCTCCTAATCACCCTTCTAGTAATGGTATGGTAGAACGAATGGTGTGCTTCGCTAAAGAGGCACTGGCTAGACTGGGACCAGGGGACTGGTTACCAAGATGGACCAATATCTCTTAGCACAGCATACCACACCCTGTCCATCCACTAATGTTAGCCCTGCTGAAGCATCGATAGGCAGGCAGTTAAGGACGGTCTTAGACAGACTGCATCCTGAGTATTCCCCAGAGAAACTCCTAGACTCTGCAAGAACCACAAGACAGTTTCAGGAGGGGGACTGGGTATATGCAACAAATTTCATAGGGAATCCTTTGTAGCTACCTGCCACCATTGTAGAGGTAACTGGGCCATGCTCTTATAAAGCTGAATTAGAGGATGGCTGAATATGGAGGCGGCATATAGATCAATTGCGAAGGAGGGGATTTTCCAGACCACACCAGCTAGACAACACACCCATGATCACCAAACCGTAAGCACGTCAGACGCACAAAAACAGACTGAACCAACACTGCCCCGGCCGCTGACGCAACCAACTGTACCTGTTGCCCCAAGCATGACTCCAGCATCTCAGAGTCCACCCAAGGAGGAAACCCAGCTGACAGCGCGCCCCAACATCCAACACAGAGAAGTTCCCCTCTGGAGACTGTGCTGTGAAGATCAGGGTGAGTCCGGTGCAGGCCTGCACACTTACAAGACTCTGCTTGCATGATCAAGGTGGAAAGAGGTGTTGTGTCCGAAGTCTTCACTTCGGACTCTATCCTGAGAGCTGATTGGCTGCCTGGCCAAAGCAGCTAATATATAAGAGGGGACAACTAAATATTTAGACAGGTCACAATAGAAGGATGTTCTCTTCTTTATCTATCAGGAAAGGAATCACTATTGCCAACATACATTCAAAAGATCAACAGATTGGTGAAAGCCCCATACATATACCTGAGGTTTCAACTGGCTGGTCAGCAATATTTCTGTTTCTGCTGGCTGAAACAATGATGGAGCCAGTAAGAAGAAGAATTGCAATAAAAAGATTTGCAATAGTAGAGTAGCAGTGATGAAAAGGGAAAACAATAATAGGGAGGAAAAAAATAAAGAGGAAGCTGGCTGTTAAATTATCTAGCTCAGTAGTTTCCAACCTTGGTAACTTTAAGACTTGTGGACTTCAACTCTCAGTATTTCCCAGCCAGCATGGATGTCCAATTCCTGGATGTCAGAAATTGAAACTGATCCTGTCAAACCATACAAGAGGATTTACTGGACACCTTTTTAATTGTCTTTACATCAGTGCAATCAATGAATTTAGCTTTGATCATCTAGTATAGGTCCAATTGAATCTACCTTTGTTAATATAAAAGCTGCCAAGTTGATGTCTCTGCTGTTTTCCACTAGCCAAGAGATTTGTGGATCTTACATATAATGGAAACAGTTTAATCACCACAGCTGGGATACACACACACACACACACACACACACACTGAGCTTTGAAAAGCATATGTTTTCTTGCTTTGTGTCAGCAAGCTTTGGGAAAGACTCAGGGGTGGGATTCTACCGGTTTGGACTGGTTCTATAGAACTGGTTGTTATGATTCTGTGCAGTTCGGAGAACCGGCAAATTGTGCCCCTGGCTGGCCCTGCCCCTCTCTGCCCGCCCCTCTCTGCCCAGTCAGTCCTTATTGCACATGCCCGACATCGCACACATGCCCAACATCGCTGATTGCATTCTCCCTCACCCAATCAGTCCTTGAGGTATTTCTTCCCCCCCTTCCGACAATCAGCTGTTCCGATGGTCAGCTGTGCCGGGATCCCCTTGCTGTCTTACTGCTTCGCCCAGGAGGCTTCCCTAAAGCCCAGGAGGCAAAAAGGGGCATTCAGGGGTGGGAATGGGGGCAGGGGAGTGCTGCATGCCCCCCTGCTCTGTTTTTTGCCTTCCTGGGCCCCAGGGAAGCTTCCTGGGAGCAAAAACGTCCCTCCCAGAAGGCTTCCCTGAGACTGAGGAGGCAAAAAAGGGGGGCAGTGCTGCAAAAAGAAGAATCCATGCCCACTCAGTCACATGGCCATGCCCACCTAGCCACGCCCACAGAAAGAGTTGTTAAAAAAATTTGAATCCCACCCCTGGGAAGACTTCCTGTATTTAATGCTACTTTCTACCTGGTAAACCAAGCTTAATATCCAAACTGAAGGTTCCTCATTATATCACTCAACAATTTAACTTGTACAGTTATGGTTGCAAAACCAACCACGTATTTCTTCCCTCCCTCTTATTTTCTAACTAAATTGTTGTGAGGTGTGCAGCAGCAATAATAACACCAGACATTTATCAGTAGAATGGTTGAAATTAAAAGCTGTAATTGAATAGCAACGTTTTCATAGCTTTCCTCAAAAAAAAATTTAAAAATCAAGAAACAGGAACCATTCAGATTTTTGGTGGAATGATTTTCACAAAAGGAACACACACATGTGTACCACTGTATATAATGAAGCTTGAACCAGCCATCTCATCTTATCACCTTAGTATCATATTGCCTTCTATTTACTTTTAAAGTCTTCACTCTGCTTATTCTGTTGGTTTTAATCCTTTTCTTTTAATATAATTATATTATTAATTTTGAATTGGGAGGCATAGAATACATAGGTAGTAATTAAATGCCTATACTCGTGGTGGCAAACCTTTGGCATGGGTGCCGGAAGCGGCACGCAGAACCATCTCTCCGGGCATGCCAGCCATCACCAGTTGCTCTTCCGGGTTCTGGCACGCACATGTGTGCCGGCTAGCAGGTCTTCACATGCATGGGAGCACCAGAAACTGGAAGACCAGGTGGCTGGCGTGCATGCCTGCACTGGAAACCAGAAGCTCAGCTTCCCAGTGTTCTCAAGCGCGCACGTGCCGGGGAGCAGCTCTTCCAGTTTTCAGTGCTCCCCCACGTATGTATGTGTGCTCTCATTTTGGCACTCAGTGCCGAAAAGGTTCGTCAACACTGGCCTATACAATCTCTATTTTTTGAGCTTGTATAAAGGGCTGTAATTTTTTATGACAGCTAGGCTGTAGTATTTTGTGCAAGGATTTCCTAGGAAACAGAAATAAACATATCAGTGATTCTGCGTGTGACATGAGACATCTGCAAGAAGGGCTTGTTATTTTTTTTAGCTTCCTTCATGTGCCAAAAGTTTTCATTGCTCTCCAACATCCAGTTTTGCAGATCTCAAAAGCAACAAGAAATTGAATCATTTCTTAAATATGTGCTTTTTATAAAATTCCCGAGGAGTACAGAAACCTAGATTCCTTTTGAGTTTACAGTAAATGGGAACAACCTTTATCTTTCTCACTCTGCACTATCCTATAGAATATGTGTCTTTCACTATTTTATGTAGATGCTTAATTGTGGCACAGTTGTGAATGCATTGGTTTTCACTAATCATACTGAACTTGACATTTGACAAAGCCTGATGAAATAAATGTGCCTTGTTGGCACAATGAGGAACTACATCTCAAATACTTCCTGAAGAGACTTCCTGAGTCTTTGTTGAAACAGTGACCGAAAATATAGTATGCCACTCTGATCCATTAGTTTCTTGGATTTAAGTTTCATTTCAGTCAATAAGTCAGTTTAGTCTTGCAGTCTTACAACATAGTATTATCAATGGCTAGATTCATAGCAGGTACAAGCCCATTGTTTATCAGGGATTTGTTAAATAAATTTAGGTAACACCGAGTTCATAAATCACATCTAGACTCCTATATCACACTAAACTAAAAGCACACATTAGAACTTAGCATGTTAATTAACCTATCCTGTCACACAAAATCTGAAGTTTATCTCATACTAAAGTAGGTTTGGGAATCAACTGTTTGCTAGAGCAATTTAAAAAAAACATTAAATATAGCCTTCACCATTTTATTCCCTGCTGCCATTAATAACATAAAAAAGACTGAGTTCAACTAAATCATATTACTATGTCTTTCAATTATGTGAATCCAATTTGCTACAATAAAAAACAATATTCAGTTCTCCTAAAAAGAAAAGAAAAAAATGCAAATCCCAAAATAATGGAGAAAAAAATCCAATAGAGCCACCCCATAGTGACATCACTGCCAAACTATTTAAGGTATCAGGAATCCCCATTCCCTGTGTGCTCTTTAGATAAAAAAAATTACCTAGTCTGGCTGTAATCAGGCCAGCATTGGTTGCAGGATTTTTCCATTGATTGTATGAACCCGGAACATATTCTTGACACACCCTAGTTTACATTGCAACTTGGTATTTGAACTTCAACAATTAAATTACTGTATGCCTTTTTAAAAAGTATAAAATTCAGATGGCTTTTTTGGTTCTATCACTTATTGTTTTTAGGTCCTTTTAGATTGTTTCATCTCAGTATGTATGAAATGGCAAGCAAAAGGGTTGCTGCTGTTTCCAAGCCAAGAAACCTACCATTTATTCCTAGCGGCGTTTCTCCAATTTCATAATGCATCAAATTCTATCCAGGCAAATGGTTAACTGACTAATTTTTATTATGGATTTTTTCCTTATTATTTTACCTATTATTGTTGATATTTTTATTAATTTATATATTGCCATTTCTTCTAAAAAAGTGCAGAATAGCATACAACTAGATAAAATAATAAACATAGAAGCAAATCAATATTTAATTGCACAATGAAACAAGCTTATCAATGCTAAAACATACATGTGCAGTGCTTTCTTTTTAAAGTTATGAAATGCACTTTTGAAAGATGTGAAAAACCCAGCTTCATTATTTTTATGTGAAGACAGAACCCAAATTAATATGCAAATAAGGAAAAGTTTTAAATGTCACTTGTTAAACAAATCAAGATAAGTAGCAAGATTTATTTCTGCAAATGAAGCAACTTTAGTGATGCCAATATTTTATATTCAGAGTGCCCAAAAGGAACATAGGGTTCTCCTGCCTTCTCCTGAATGCTATCATTGGCTCATCTAAATTGCTGCTGTCAATGTTGTGGAAGCCATTGTTAAATATTCCAAGATAGAGAAGCACATTATTTATTGACTTTTTTATAATTTATAATAGAACACACTTTTGAATATCCAAAGAGAGTCTCTAATTTGCAGAGAGATTGGACTGCCATTTGTCAGAAATGGTGTAGGGTCTCCTGCTTGAGAGGGGGGCTGGACTAGATGACCTGCAAGGTCCCTTCCAACTCTGTTAATCTAAAAAAAAGCAGAGGTCCATCTACTATAGTATTAAGATATGGGAAAATTTTACTGAAATAAAACTGTTGCAGCTCCATTAGCTGGCATAGCCAATAATGTGGCATGACAGTAATTGGCATGACATGTTCAGGAACAACTGCAGGCCCATAAATTTCTATCTTTGTTCTTCATTGGCTGAAATTAAACATCTATTCAGACTTTAGAGATTTTAACACCGATAGAAGAGATATCAAGAATGTTAGCTTGAACAGCTTGTATTCAGCCATTGAATAAATACATAATTTGAATAAATAAATTTGAATAAATATATAATCACTTGAGACTTTCCAGAAGAGATTGGACTGCCAGTTGTCAGAAATGGTGTAGAGTCTCCTGCTTGGGAGAGGGGTTGGACTAGATGACCTACAAAGTCCCTTCCAACTCTGATTATCTGTTATCTGTTATAATTGTTAGTGTCCCAACTGTCTCTTGAATTCAAGATAAAGCTTAAATTACACCTTGCAAAAAAGAAAAAGAAAGAAAGTTAGAGCTAATCAGGAAGCTTCTTTTAATCTGCAATTGTAGCACTAGGAAACAAATTGAAATACAGAGAAGAAACACTGCATCCAAGTAATGCTAAGTTTGTATTTTGCTGTATGCAACCCAGCACAAAATACCTAAAGTAATTTCAAAGTGAACATTATATTAAAATGCTAAAGTAAAACTCAGATAATGTAAATTAATATCTGTCTCTCTGAAACTTAATGGTCAGGAAATTGTTGGCAAACATCAGTAAAATGCCATTTATTTAATGAATCAATTCCACCAAAAAAGATATGGATACTTACAAATTCTTTGTTTATGGATGTGAAAGGAGACCAGAACAAGAAAATGAAGGCAGATTTACCTTTCAAAGTGAGACTGAATAATGTCTATTCTAGGAAGTGCAATGATTTCTGAAAATCTTCTTCAACTGGATTCCCTGTCCCCCTCCCCTAAGGACAAAAGATTGTGTGCTACGCCATTTAAGGACAAATGTAAAATCTGTGAATTTGGAAAAATTACAGAGTCCATAAAAAAAAGGAAAGGCTGTTTTAAGAATTATACCACAATTTGAAAGAGAAATTACTAGGAAATTAAAGCTTCGTTTTAATGAAGAGTACAGACAGAACACAGTCTCAGTGCCAACAAAAGGATTAGGTGAAATAACAAAAGATCACAAGGAGAGGCCTGGTGGATCAGTCAGAGATCTATCTTGTTTTGTATTTGGCTTCCTTCATTGACTAAGCAGCTACATCCAAGAGAAATCAACAAGCAGGCATTACAGTAATCCACTTCATTGCATTATAGTTGCCAGAAAGAGAAATTTAAAGCAACATTCTGCTTCTGAATGGGAGATTTCATATCAATGATAGGACTATTAGCCATTGATAGATCTATGAAATATTGGCCTGATCCACTTTTGCAATCACATAAGCCAGATTAGGCAGATTTAAGCACATTAGGAATTCTGGGTGGATGAAGTTGTCAGGAATCAAGATTTGACTCCAAAGCATGTAATAAGATATTACAAATAAGATGTAAATGATGCAATTTCCCTGAACTTTGTAAAAAGGTCAAGCTTCTTTAATATAGTAGAATGTCAACATGTTTGCATTTGTACAAAGTATTTGTACTAGAGTATTTCTTGCAAATTCTTTTCAAAGGATACATGTTAACAAGGTGATTCAACTGTCTTATTTATAAACATCCAGATGTACTAACAAACTTTTGACAATCTCCTTACTAAATAATAATTTATGCATTTCTAAAACTTAAGAGATTATAATAATATTGGTGATTTTGATGTTTTTGCCCAGAATGAACATTGCTTTAGAAAATGCTTGATATCTGTCATTACTATTGACTGTTTTTTAACATTACTATTACTATATACATGACTGTTATTCCATCCATCTGCCTCTCATTACTATTGTATTATCTGTTAGATATTTACATAGTCACCTCTGATTGGTTGGTCTGCAGTGGGGGGAATTTAAAGAGCCGTCACTGATTGTAGCCAGGAGCAGCTCCACTGTAAAAGGAGCTGCCACAGCTGCTGTTTTTTGTTCTGAACCATGCAATAAAGGAGTTAAGCATTTCTCATCCACAACTTAACATTATCATAACAAAAGAAATGCACAAGTTCAAAAAATGGTGTGAAAAGAAAGCCATAGGATCTCATTTGTGCATTTCTAAGGTGGGCTGGATTGCAAGATTTCTCATGTAGCAATTAGTGCTGAAAGCATGCAAATATGTCTATCTGTTGGTACCAGATATTTTAATTGGCTCAAGGAATGAGAAGAAAATTGATGAGAAAGGAAGATATTATGGTGGGGAACATGAAGTGATACAAAAAGCTTGAGGGAAAGTTGTGGGAGCCAAAATCGGAATTGCGTTGATTTTACAGGTTTGCCTGAGGCCCAGGTTGAGGAGTTTATGTGTGCTAAGAGTCAAATGAAAATGTGTCAAAGAAACCAGGAAGTGCTTTAGTTACATCCTTGACAAGGAAATTTCCAATACACATGGAGCATTTACACAATAAAGTTTTTATTGGCAATTCTGAAATATTGTGAAGCAATAAAAATAAATACTATTGTTATCAGCAAGCATGTTGGTCCTTTTTGTTCTGGTTGGAGGGTGGGATCTCTCCCAAATAGGGACCAGTTAAGAGTTAAAAAAAGATTTTTAAAAAACAAATTTGATATACATACAATTCTAAACCAGTCAGTATTTTCTGAATACTGTAATGAGTACAGATCATTTATGCTTTTTTGAGCTTTTATGATGGACATTTAAGATGGAAAGATGCTGCCTCAGACTAATGATACAAAACCCAAAAGTGTTGAAATTGATGGATTACTGTCACAAGGTTACACCTGAAAAAAATCAAGGAAGCCAACTGCATGTAAGTTGGAATACTTTCTTGTTACTAAAATAATCCTAGGGAAAAGTAATTCCATTGATGGTGTCCTGTTGTATAGATCATGGATTTTACCACTGTCTTTATCTTTGCAGCAGAGAGCTGTTGCTTCCTTTCCAAGAACATTTAATTCATCCCATTTTTGGAGCAGAAGTTACGTAGAACAGATAATTGAGTAACTCAAGATACCACAGAAACACAGCTTCTGCTTTAAGTATCTTTTCCACTTTTGGCAATGTTTAAACAGACAGTAGATAGCTATCTTTCAAGAAAGTGTTGTAAATCTACACTGTTATTTAATCACCAAACTCTTTCCAGTTCTGAAAATCTATAGCATGAAGTTCCTGAACAGAAAATTCAGTAACAACTAACATCAGTCTTAACTTATAATGCATGAATCATGCAACAGGTATGAAATATTTAAAAGTTTGAAAAGGGAAGTAATTTTGCCACAAAAGCTTGGATTGATTAAAATGAAATGTTAAATCTATATTTATTTATTTATTTATTTATTTATTTATTTATTTATTTATTTATTTATTTGACTTGTATGCCACCCCCTCTCCAAAGGGACTTGGGGTGGCTAACAACTAAAAAACCAACAATAAATAATTACCTAAAAATGACATTAAACATTACAAGTCAAATAGAACTAAAACCCACCAATCCTAATTAAAAATTTAACCCCCACCCCTGGAAGTCAGCACAGCCCAGCCTGTTCGAAGAGCTAAGTTTTTAAATCATGGCGGAAGGTGCGGAGGTCAGGGGCCAAACGGAGTCCCAGAGGTAGTTGGTTCCATAGGGCAGGGGCTGCCACAGAATAGGCCCTTCCCCGGGGCACCGCCAAGTGACATTGAGTCGCAGACGGCACCCCAAGGAGCCCCTGCCTGTGGCCCCACACAGGGTGGTTGGTTCTCGATGCTGGCAGGAGATGCTCCCATAAATACCCCGGACCCATGCCTTGAAGGACTTCGTATGTCAACACCAAAATCTTTCCATTTTTTAATTTAATATATATTTCCAAATGTAAAACAACAGAACTGTGAAATCTACAAATCTTATCAAAATTTCATATGCATTCTAATAAAAGTGATATTAATTTGAAAGTTATTTTGACAGTGCCATGTAGGGAGCAACATCTTAGAAAATATAGAGATTTGGGACTACTACTAACTTACTGGAGTAATAATGAGTATTAACTTAAAACTATTTTATATTGTATGCATGTTTTGCCATAAATAAAAAACAAACTGGAATTTTGTAATTGAAAATAAGCTGGATTCTATAAATTCAGAAGTCTCATCATTCCTTATCACTATGAAAATTATCTTAAATTAGGAAGGTATATTTATTTATTATTGTATCAGTTTCTATGGCCACTCAACCCATGTTCAACTCAGAGTGGAGTAAACAAATAAAAGTAGTAAACAATAAAAAGACATTGACATAACAAAGCATATTGCATTGGAGGCAGTTTCAAACAACTAAAAACAAGCAAAAATAATTTTTAAAAATCCAGCCAAGAAGGGTATAAAATCTCCTGATTCAGGGGAAAAAAAGAGGCTATTAGATGTTCTAAAAGGCAGGTGGGATCAGGACTCTGATGTCCTGGTCCATAAACCAGCCCGGTATGTTCTGTTATTACCATAGGGATATATTTCAAAAGGCAACTGGACTTTCTTGTTCAGTTATCAAGAAAGTCCAGTTGCCTTTTGAAAAGCACGTTTGGGACTCACTTACTTCATTACGGTATGGTATGCTGGCTTGACAGCCGTGGTTAGAAAGACATTGCTGAGGGTGATGAGCATAGCACAAAACATCATAGGCTGTCCCCTGACACCACTGGATGAAATAGCCAGGACTCGCTGCCTTAGCAGAGTGAGGGAAATTCTCAGGGATGATTCTCACCCTGGTCAGCACTTCTTTCTTCTCCTACTGTCGGGCAGGAAATATAGAAGCATAGCCAGTGGTATGAACAGACTGAATAATGGCTTTTAACCATGGGCTGTCAGACTCCTGAATGCAACATAACATCATAACTATGCAGTATGATAGACTTGCAGGGCTAATGCAATGTGCAACATGTTCACATTGGTGCAATAATGTAATATTATGCACATATATGTATAGAGGATTGTGTTTGTTACTATAATTTACTGGATTAGGGATTTTCTTTTTCATTGTGAGTCACTGAGATGTATTGTGTTGGGGGGGTGCACTAAGGGAGGCTCAGCCAATTTCATTGTACACATGTTGTGCAATGACAATAAAGGTTTATTATTGGATGACCTGTGTGATAGAAAATTTCCATAGATGCTAGGATACATATAAAGATTCAGAAAATCTTTTTGTCTAGCTATTAGAAATTTTGTTATCATAAAATTCTCTTTAATTTCATTTTAGCCAACATTCATTGCCACACAGCTTATCATACAGCTATTTTTGGAGGTTGTTGATTTGAATATTTAGTGAAACCATTGAAAGATGATTTGGCCAATGAAGAAAAAATATGCCTAGAATAACTCATCTTCTTGCTTTTTTCCTCTTTGTTTTTGTTCTAACCTAGCGTTTTGTAACTGCTCTCTGAAATATCAGGTGTTAGAAATGCTTCACTTCATTCAGCCCAATCCTTCTTAATCTAGATTTGATCAAAATGCCTTTTATCTCTAGTTGGTATATAAATTGATCATAGATATATGCTTGTTAAAGAGGGATGAAGCAAATTCCAGATAAGGGTTTTAAATATTTTTCCACTGGGGAAGAAGTCTGCTCTATTTTGTGTGTGTATATAATTAATAGTGGTTTTTCTCAGCCTAAACTGGCATGCAGTAGGAAGTGATCTGTGTGAGAATCCTTCAATACATGGAATAGGGATTTTTGTGAATGAGAAAAAAGTGGAACTGGGGAACTACAGACCAATCAAATTGACATCAATACTTGGGAAAATTCTGGAAAAGATAATCAAGCAGCACATTTATGACCACCTAGAAATGAACAAAGTAATTAATTGAAGTCAGCATGAGCTTGTTAAGGTTGTTTGCCAAACGAATTTATTGCCTTCTTTGATAATGTGACTAAATTAGTGGAGCAAGGAAATGCTGTGGATATAATATAGTTCCATAAGGTAAGAGTAGAACACAGCTTACTTTTTGGTAAGATAGAACAATGTGCAATACTGTAGATCAGGGGTGTCAAACTCACATCGTTGTGTGACATATCGGGACTTTTTTCCCCTTCACTAAACCGGGCATGGGCATGGCAGCATATGATGCATCTGGCATGACGCAAACTGGGAGTTTGACAGCCCTGCTGTAGATAGTATCACCACCAGATGGGTTTGCAATTGGCTTACTAACCATACTTAGCATGTAGTCCTCAATGGAACTATATCTACATGGAGGAAAGCATGCAGTGGGGTACCTCAAAGTTCTGTGTTGACCCCAGTGTTTTTCAATATCTTCATAAATGATCTAGATCAGCGGTCACCAACCGGTGGGCCGTGGCCCACTGGTGGGCCGTGAGAAAATTTTGGTGGGCTGCAGAGAAATCTCACCCCCAGAGCACCCCCAAAACAATTAATCCAGGCTAGGCTGCGCCGCCCACATGGCCTGTGGGAACCCTCCCTGCCCACGCACTCCTTACCTGGCAAACTTGCATCTGTTCTGCTGTGTGGGGAGATTTAGATTAGCAAGGAAGCAGGAAATGGTTGGATTTCTTGCTTTCTAGTCTTTAGATCTTCGGCTCTGCTTTTAAGCACAGCCGAACCTCCCTTAGGATTGAAGGTTCTATTATTCAGTGCAGACTCATGGCAAGCAAATTTGAGAGACTGAGCTAGCCGATGGCAGATAGATAGATCACTGAATGATTCTGTGAGCAACTCAATCTGCCTGCCTGCTTTGCCTGATTTTGGGTAAAAGTTGCTCTTTCTTTCTTTTTTTATAAAAAATCAATATTTATATAAATATTTATAATATTTACATACAAGCCATGCCAAGCCAGTCACATGACCACCAAGCCACACCCACAAATTAGGTAACACCCACAGAACCGGTTAGTGGTCCCTGGGATTTAAAATTATGAGTTTGGTAGACCTTGAGGTACAAAAGGTTGGTGACCCCTGATCTAGATGAGGGGATAGAAGAAGAGTTAAATTAAAAATACTGGTTTAAATAAATATAAGCAACAATTTCCAAAATTTCAAGAAAAGGAAAAATACTGATTACTGGCTGGGGACAATGGAAGGGGAAGGGAAAATTAGTTACTAGGAGTTCCTTCTTTAAGATTTTTTTATGTTTTATTTTTTTAAACTTTGCTTCAGTATTTCATTTTTCTATATCTATACTACTTTTGTTATCAGCTTAAATGTAACAATGTAAAGTTGTATTTGTTTAATATGAAACTTAACTATATGTTTATAGTAAACATAGTAAAGTTTTATGTTAAAACAAAAACAATCAAGGAAAACTACTTTAAACATTTCATCAGCTACTGTGATTTTCTAAAATCGCTGCTTGAATTAGGACAAAAGTATCTATTCATATTCTAGGAATATTTGATCTGACAAGAATGGACAGAGAATGCAATATTTTACAGACTAGATTTTGAATTTCTTTGGAGGATCTGTCTATTGACAAGAAGGCCACTCACCTAAGGGCCAAGTTTTGGACATTACCATCTAAATAATTGTCAAGAAACAAGTTGCCTCTTGAATCGAAGCTGAACCCCCAAGAAAAAAATTGAATCGATGATAGCCAAACTACAGATTTGATTCTCCAGCACTGTGACACCTGATCTAACAGAGGTTTAGTAAATAATATATTAAAGTATACTGGTGAATTAAGGATCCCAAGAGACATATATAAACAGATTCTCAGGTCAAAAGATATAGAGGTATACTTGCTCAGTTGAATGAAATAAATCTGAATCAACATCACCTGAAACTGTATGCATATATTGTATAGTAGAGATTTCCAGCCTTCTAGATGACTTTTCATAAATCAACATGACTTAGAAATCCACTTTTTTGGATCTTAAAATTGGAAGTGAGTTGTTTCTAGATTAAAGGATACCATAATTTATAACTTGCAGAAAAATTACTTCTTTTCTGATATACTAAATATTTATAGGCAGAAATATGATTAGATCCCTTTGAACCTGCATAACTAAATGTGCAGTTCAGAATAACTTCCACTTCTTTTGGAGGAGAAAGATTTCTAGAACCCATACAAATTTGATTCAGTCAGATCAAGGAGCTTATGTGTTAGCTGCATCACATATAACATTCTGATTTTAATCCTTTTACAATCCTGTTCTTATTTGTGTTTAATTATTTAAGTATTTTGCATGGTTTTATGTTTTAATTGCTTGTTTTATTATATACTGTCAAAAGTCATTTTGTGTAAGACGGGCAGCAAGAGAGAGAAGATAAATAGAGTACATGAACTCTTGGTAAATTTGGTAAGCAGTTTTACATTATATGACATCATGACAGTAACTACTTTTAGCTGATTACCTAGATTTTATTGTAGTATTTTATTAATAGACTTTGGTTTCCTTATTATTCTTTTTTCCTGATTTTATTTTAACATTCCAATTTGTAACTGTTCACACTTCAAATACTCATAATAGCATAGAACAAAATCAGTTAATTCTAAAGTACAGAACATTTGAAATCTATGTCTAGTTTCACAGATATCTGCTAAATTAAAAATATAGGGAGAAAAAGATAGACAAAGTGTTAGAGAATTGGACTAAAATCAAACCATTTATTTATGAAGTCCATAGCTATAAGATATTGCTCTACCTCAAAAAATCAGTAAAAAGTAGAAGTGAAAGAACATGTAATTAAACCTGAAGTATTATGAAGTAGAATGAAATAGAAAATAACTATTTGTTTAATAAACTAGAGAAGAAACCATCAAGCATGTAATTATTTTCAACCTTTTTTCCTCCCTGTACAACAATTTTAGACTTTCTCTGTATGAAAATATTGTTCTTCAGCTTTTTCCTGATGAAATGTCATGAAATTAGAGTATAGTAAATAAATGATTACCACACACTTCTTAAACAGAAGCTTCCTTCACCACTCTTTTGTTCTTTTTTAGAAAAGGAATGAATTGCTGACTATGTTTACTTATTTTAATATGACATGCAATAAGAGCCTGCCAAAAATTTGACCTTTAAGAATGCGTCATGGTCTGTTAAAAACTATAGAACTGTCTCTATAGTTTTCCCTCAGAACAGAGTTCCATTCTGGTGAGGCTTTAGTATCTTCATTGAAGGCCAGAATGAGTAGAAATGCTCACATTAAGATTATTTAACTTAGCACAACCCATATTGCTTCTGTGGCTCTTACTTTCTTCAATGTCCTGCTATTATAATATATAGTATATTATATCACATTGTAGAAGAGCCAGGAAAAAGTAGGTGCATCTTTTATTAAGTATCTGGAAGTGCAGATAACTAACCATCTGAATTGGTCTGTCCACACATCATCCTTAGTGAAAACCAGCATCTATATTTCCTGCATTGGATGAGGAGAGCACATCTTCTCCTTCTGTTCTGGTCACTTTTTATAGAGGCACAATTGAGAGCATTTTAACAAACTGCATCACTGTTTGGTTTGGTTGCAGCAGTGGCTCAGATAGAAAGTCCATACAGAGAATGGTAAGGACAGCTGAGAAGCAGAGGTGGTATTCAGCAGGTTCTGACCAGTTCTGGAGAACCGGTAGTGGAAATTTTGAGTAGTTCAGAGAACTGGCAAATACCACCTCTGACTGGAGGTTTTATTTAGTCTAAATATACTGGATTTCTTTCTTCTCAGGGGTTAGTTTCTTTTTACCATCTTGATGGCCCTGCTTTGACCTTGCTGAAGTTGTTAACGTCCTTTTTTAAAACACAATGCTCAGAACTATTCATGGCTTTTCAAATGAAACTTGGCAAAGTAGTGGGTGACAACTTTTCATGATCAGGAATCCATGCTTCTGTTAATACATCTTGAAATAGGAGTTATCTTTTTAAGCAACTGCATTATATGACTGGCTCATATTGTAAATCTGTTAGAACACCCAACTGTTTTTCACACATATTACTGCCAAGTCAGGCCTCTCCTATTCTGTACATTTGTTTAGTATTTTTCTTCATATTTCTCCCTATCAGTGGTGGGATTCAAATTTTTTTGCTACCAGTTCTGTGGGCATGGTTTGGTGGGCATGGCAGGGGAAGAGTACTGCAAAATCTCCAGTCAGAGGTGGTATTTGCTGGTTCTCTGAACTACTCAAAATTTCTGCTACCGGTTCTCCAGAACTGGTCAGAATCTGCTGAATACCACCTCTGCTCCCTATTAAATTTCATCCTGTTCATTTTAGTCTTGTATTTAGCTGTACCTAGATCTTTTTTCAACTTCTAAAGTGATATTTTAGAAGTTCTTATCCAAAGAGATATCAGTTCCTCAGAAACAAGGGCATTTGCATTCTAATGAGAAAGAGCAACTTTTAATTCATATAGTTTGTAAAATGTTTCCAGAAAATACGTTCTTACTTGTTTGGGGTGAAGAGTGTTCTAGTGACATATGTTCCAACCTTCTGTGAACTGGGTTAAAAACAATAAAATACAAAGAAATAGTTCAGTAATATCCAGAATTGAAATCTGCCAAGCCTTAGTTTTTGATTGAAGTATTGAACTGGGACACTTTTAAAATTGCTTCCTTTAAAACTTAGAAGCCAATGTTTTTTAAGAAATAATGCTGAGAATGCCATATTTCATAGGATAACTACCAATTCTAATAGTTCTATTCTAAAACTGATACTGTATAAAAATACTTTTTTTCTATTATGAAGATAGGAAATGTATGTAAATACTTTTTAAAAACTACAGTCCAGAAACAGTTTTACCCAAAACTGCTTCACTAAAATTATTTTATGAAAAATAAAGTTCAGAGGATAACATCTGTGGCAACAAAGAACAGCAGCAGAGTAAAATGTAGAAGTGTACAGATAGAAGCAAAGGATATGGATGTCAGTGGTGGTATTCAGACTTTTTTACTACCGGTTCTGTGGGCATGGCTTGGTGGGCAGGGTGTGGCTTGGTGTGTGTGGTGTGGCATGGTGGGCATGGCAGGGGAAAATCCCCATTCCTTCCCCACCCCACCAACCTGCTTTCCAGTTCCGTTCTCCTGTGCAGGGCAACAAAGAAGACCCAGCCAATCATCTGGAATTCAGATCAGCTGGGACTCGGGAGGCAGCAAATAGTTGGGGGCGGGAACAACCAGAGGTGGTATTTACCAGTTCTCCAAACTACTCAAAATTTCCGCTACCGGTTCTCCAGAACCTGTCAGAACTGGCTGAATACAACCTCTGGGGTATGTGCAGCTATGTATATAAACTATATTTAAGTACAGCTATTTTCCTATGAATATTTTGATATGTGGAAAGAAGTTTGGTAGGAGGAAAAGATAATTATATTTCACAAAAAATTGCAAGACCAGTTCCAACATAATAAAACATTACTGGACTTTGCTACTGAACATTTGCATTCTCTTCCCAAAAAACTGGAAGTTCTCTGTGTTCTGCTCTACTGAAGTTACTTGCAACATGTTTCTGACTTGAGTTTGCTCCATGTTGGAGAAATCTACAACTGGCTTGTAAAATCTACTTATGTTTATAAAGACGTTAAATGAAGCATCAGCCATATGTGTTTATTTTTCTGGTGCTGAATTAACGCTGCAAAACTCTGAATATTAATGTTTAGTGTAGCCAGTTTGGTCTGGAGGTTAAGGCACTGAGTTAGAAATGTAGACACTGTGAGTTCTAGTTTCACTTTAGCCATGAAAGCCATCTGGATGATCTTGGGGTAATCACTGCTAATACTGTAAAGCTATCAGAAACATGAGTGGATTTATAAATGGAAGACTTGATCTGCCTGTAAAATTTCATAAACAAGGCAGAGTACAAAATGCAAAATAGTAGCTGTTAAGTTTGCATGAAGAGTCAGACGCGAAGAGTTCCAGCAAAGAGTTTATTCAGTGACTACAGCTCGAATGGACCCGAGTTGGCTGGGCTACGGCTGCCTCTTATAGCCTGCAGCCATAGTTGCCTGCCAATGGGAGTGCAGGGTTTCTTCCCGCACCATTTAAACCAATACCATTTGACATTTTACAAGAACAGTTCAAATAAACCAATAACATTCAAACCTACATACATAACAGTAGCCATGTCCAGAAGCACTCCTGAAGATGTTAATATGCCATCTGCTTGACATTTAATTTAATTTAATTTAATTTAATTTAATATTGGGATTTCTATGCCGCCCTATCTCCCAAAGTTTTTTAAATTTTGTATTCCTGTTTTTTATTGTTGTGAGCCACCCTATCTCCTGAAGGACTCAGGGCAGCTCACAACAATAAAAAACAGGAATACAAAATTTAAAAAACTATTAAATAAGAGAAGCCCAATTACAAACATTAAAACATTAAAAACCAACAAACAAATTTTAAAAAACAATTAAAAAAACCCCATCAGTCCAGGTTGGCTGATCAAAAAAGCCATGACGTCAGGTCATGACGGAAGGATCTAAGGTCAGGAGCCATCCGAAGCTCCACGGGTAGTTGATTCCAAAGGGCAGGTGCACCCACAGAGAAGGGGGTCGCCAGCCGACATTGTCTGGCCAATGGCACCCTGAGGAGACCCTGTCTGTGGGAGCGCACAGGGTGATGGGAAACCGTTGCTAGCAGTAGGTGCTCCCGCAAATACCTCGGACCTAAGCCGTGAAGGGCTTTATAGGTGATTACCAGCACCTTGAATCTCACTCAGAGGGCAACCGGCAACCAGAGCAGCTCATGCAGGAGGGGTGTAATATGGGAGTATCGGGATACTCCCATCACAACCCGTGCAGCTGCATTTTGCACCAATTGAAGCCTCCGAGTGGTCCTCAAGGGCAGCCCCATATAGAGAGCATTGCAGTAGTCTACACGGAAGGTAACTAGCGCATGAGTAACTGTACGCAAGACATCTCGGTCCACCACTGTCTCCTGTCATCAGTTGAGACCTATTTTGAGTCTATTATAGCTCAGGATACCAAAGAGAAAAATAACTAGAAGTTTTTAAGAAGAGATTGGACAAATATTCTTCTGAAATGATGTAGGGTTTCCTGTCTGAGCCAGGACTAGAAAATCTCCAAGGTCCTTCCAACTCTGTTATTGTTTATAATATCTCTACATTATGCTTCAGTTGGAATGCTCATCATCTAGAGCATTTCACTACGTATCTGCTTTGGTGTCTTTATTTGGAGGGCATTCAATTTTTGAATTTATTTTAAATTAATTTTAGTGATTGGGCTTGCTTGGTTTAATTCTTTTTTAAATATTTATTGTTGTCTTTTAATTGTGAGCCGCCCCAAGTCCTCTCAGAGAGGGGGCGGCATACAAGTCCAATTATAAATATATATAAATAAATAAATTCAAGTAGTAGATTCCCTTTTTAAATGTTTTCCTTAACTTGGTGCCTTATACTCCTTGGGTTGGAGTATAGTTCTCAGAAATTTCATACACCCAGTTTCAGGGAACGTAGTTCATATAACTGGAAATCACTAAGCTGAGATGGGGTTGTTATAATTTCCTTATCAATTGGCTACATTTTTATAATGTCTTGCCTGGTTTGGAGTTTCTTTCTCACAGATTTTATAAATAACATGGACCAAATCTTTATTTTAGGATAAGCAATTCAGCTTTTGCTAATATTTCTATTTCTATTAGAATTTTGGAAAGCAAATAATCAGCTCTCTCTTTTTATTTCTAAAGTCACACTATACTTTTCATTTTAAAATGGGAAAAAATTGAATTTATTAACTCACTTGACTTCATTTGACCATTGGTATCCCATATAATAGACATCTGAATTACATCATGTCTATGTCTGCTAGTGTAATAAATGGAGAAACAATTGGCTCTTTAAACCAAGGAGCTCGATTTCCATTAAGATATGGTATAAGTATTTAATAAAAATTGTCTTTTCCCTAAAAAAATGCATTCCCCATTAATATTGTTTAGTATATGTCTACATGTTTCCATCATTTTATGGCTGCCTAGAATAATACATATAATAAATCTGCAGTTCCTTGAACAAATGGAGGAAATATTGCCCATAAATCTTAATTGACCCATAAATAAAACTGTGGTATCTATTACCCATTGGATGTTTTCAGCCATTCAAATGCTATTTGAAATTTTATGAACTGAGGATGACCTCCCAATGTTCCCTTCTGTTTGGATGGAGAATGTTTGTCTGAAATCATCCTTACAGGATTAATGTCCTGGTAATATAACAACTGTATGATCTGCTGGTTTTAAAAGATAATTACACATAACAAAGGTAGTAACCATATATTTTCCTAGATTAATTGGCTTATAGTGAGCATTAAGTTTGCAGTAATTGTACTTTAGGAACAAAAATTATTCTCAGATTGGTTTATGACAATATTTATGATCTATAAACAACATGCTTTCTTAACATTGCTATTTTCTCTCATAACAATAATAAATTTTTTAAAAAGCTTACTCTTTTCTATGTTAGAGGCAAGAATCTCATATAGAAAAATCATGCATTTGTCCTTTATGACTAAGCTTTCAAATATCTATAATTTAGATGATCTGTTCAATAAAAATATAGTCTATTGAAAAAATGTGTATTTAAAATTAAAAAAGGAGTAAATAGGAAGAATGTTTATTCATAGCTCCAAAAAGACAGGGCAGGGTGGTTTATTTCCTTTATGTTATGTATGCAGGTTTGAATGTCATTGGTTAAGTTTGAACTGTTCTTGTAAAATGTCAGAAATGATTGGTTTAAAAAGTGCAGGAAAACCCTGCACTCTGATTGGCTGGCAACTGCGGCTGCTGGCTATAAGTAGCAGCCGCAGCCCAGCCAAATCGGGTCTGTTATGAGCTGTAGTCACTAATAAACTCTTCACTGAAGCACTCCGTGTCTGACTCTTCATGCAAATCTAACACTGGCGACGAAGGTGGGATCCTTCCCAAAGAGAAGACAACGCAGAGAACAAGCTGAGAGAGATGGCTGTGCTGAACACCCCCCCAGCCCCGTTCGATCCGACGGCATGTATTTGGAGGGAAACGATCTCGCCGACATTTCCGACAAGCGGAAGAGGGCCGTCTTTCTCACCCACTGGGGTCCGGCCATTTTCAAGATGGCGAAGGCATTGGCGGGAGCTGCAGACGTGAAGGTAATGGACTGGCCCGACTTAGAAAAGTTATTAAGAGCCCTTTACGCGCCACAAGTATCATGCCTCATTAAGAGACACGAATTCTACCGTCGGGATCAAGGGGAAAGCGAAAACGTTAAATGACTTCGTGGCAAGTTTAAGGGACATTGGGGGTGCATGTGAATTTATCAACTTAGAAGAGGCCATGCGTGATCGATTTGTTCTAGGCCTAAAAGAGAAGGTTTTGCAGAGCAAATTATTAATGAAACCTAAGATCATGCTTAAGGAGGCCATAGAAGAAGCTTCTTCAGCGGAAGCTACCAAGTCCTCAGCAGCAGCCATGAAGAAAATTAACAAGGCCGCAAGCCATCCTGATGTGGAAAAATCCACAACAACCCATTGCGAGCAAATAGATTCTGATTCAGACTGTAGTGAGGTGGAGGAAGGAATTTATAGACTCAGAATGGAGAAAAAAAGGAAAGACCTTGGAAGAAAGAGGCAAAACTTTTATTGCAGAGGTTGTGGGGGGAGCCACCCCTGCACTGAATGCAAGTTTTTTGATACCATCTGCCTCCGTTGTGAAAAAAGAGGTCATCTAGCAAGAGTCTGCAAATCATCCAGAACTCCACCAAGCAGAAAGAAGTTTCCTGACAAAGAATTCAAGCCTAACAACTTCAATGAGAAAATGGGGTGCAACACAGAAGCAAATGGGAAGAATGAAACTCATCAAACAGTCACTATTGGTCATTCTTCACTCTTAAGAAGCAGCAAAGTACATGTGAAGATACTTACTGAAGGAAGGCCTTGCCAATGGAAGTGGACTCAGGCTCCTATTTATCTATGGTGTCATGGGACACTATTCACAGGCTACTTCCCAACATTCAGAAGAAGCATTTCCAAAAGCAAGCACTGACTCTTAAAGACTACCAAGGGAACAAGATTCCAGTAGTTGGAACAAGAGAATTCAACGTGAAGTTCAAAGGCCACACCAAATGTTTGCCCCTGACCATCGTGGACAAGGACCGCCCAAGCTTGCTGGGACTTGAGTGGTTCAATCCACTAGGCATCGAGGTGACTGGCATCAATCACGTGAGCAACACTGAATGGGAGGAGGCCTTGAAGTCTGAGTTTCCAGAGGTCTTCAGCGACGGATTGGGCAAGTATATGGGGACCCCTATCACTTTCAACCTAGATCCCAAAGTGCCCCCAATTCATTTAAAGCCCAGAAGGGTCCCATTTGCCTTAAAGGAAAAATTGATGCACAATTAGATAAACTAATAGCTCAAGGAGTTTTAGAGCCCACTGACCACTCCAGATGGGAGACATCCATAGTCACACCAGTCAAGACTGATGGGTCAGTAAGAATCTGTGGAGACTATAAGGGGACATTGAACCATGCGCTTCAGCAGAGCGCATATCCAGTTCCAGTGGTGCATCATTTATTACATTCACTTGGCAGGGCACAGTCTTTGCCAAATTGGATCTGGCCCAGGCATATCAACAACTAACAGTTGATGATGCCACTGCAGAGGCCCAAACCATTGTAACTCATAGAGGTGCCTTCAAATGTAAAAGGTTACAATTTGGAGTAAGCGTGGCACCAGGCATCTTCCAAAGCCTTATGGAAAGGATGCTCCAAGGACTGCCAGGGGTAGTGCCTTACTTTGATGATGTGTTAATCTCTGCTGAAAATGACACTCAATTACAAGAGAGACTCAGAGAAGTCCTTACCAGATTCAAGAAAGTGGGGTTAAAAGTCAAGGAAGAAAAATGCACTCTTACAACTGACAAGGTTGAGTTCTTGGGCTATATGATTGACAAGCATGGCATCCACCCTACAGATGCCAAAGTTCAAGCAATCAAAGAAGCCCCTAGACCAAAATGCAAAACAGATTTGCAAGCCTTCCTTGGACTTATTAACTTTTATCACATGTTCCTACCTCAGAAGGCAACCATTGCAGAACCATTACACAGATTACTTGACAAAAAGTCTGTTTGGGTCTGGGGCAGGAAGGAACAATCAGCATTTAACAATATTAAAAGACTAATCATGTCTAATGCTGTACTGATACAGTTCTCTGAGAATTTACCTGTTGTACTGACTTGTGATGCATCCCCCTTTGGAGTGGGGGCGGGGTTTGAGACACAGGCTTCCCAGCGGGAGGGAAGCCCCTATTGCATTTTACTCTCGCACCTTGACCAAAGCAGAGAGGAATTACAGCCAATTGGACAAGGAAGCATTGGCAATTGTTGCAGCTATCAAGAAATTTCATGAGTATTTATATGGGAGAACATTTACCATTGTCACAGATCACAAACCTGTGTTAGGCATTGTGGCAGGAGACAAACCTACAACCACTATCCTGTCACCAAGAATGCTGAGGTGGACTGAATTTCTTGCTGCTTATTCATACAAACTTATCCACAAGCCTGGCAAGGACATTGGAGATGCTGATGCCTTGAGTTGTTGCCCACTTCCTTGTCACAAGGAGGACTTTGAACCTGAGGCACACACCTTTTTCCTAGAAACTGTTGCCAAGCTTCCAGTACACGCTGCTGAAATTGCCAGAGAGACTGCCAAAGACACTTTATTGGCTCCTATTATAGGCTGGATTAAGAAAGGTTGGCTTCTTCAAGATCTACCTCACCTCGCCCAACCTTTTAAGTCCAGGCAAACTGAATTATCTGTATTAAGAGGATGTATTTTGTGGGGTAACAGGGTGGTTATTCCTGCAAAACTGCAAAGAGAGGTTTTGGAAATGTTACATGAGGGTCATCCTGGTATTGTAAGGATGAAGGGATTGGCCAGGAGTTATGTATGGTGGCCAGGTATTGACAAAATGGTTGAAAACTGGGTTGCATCTTGTCCCAACTGTCAGGTAGTCAGGCCTGCCCCACCTCTCGCCCCCAAACAGGAATGGGAATGTCCTAGGGGCCCATGGTCTAGAATTCACATTGATTTCGCTGGCCCTACCAGAGGGCACACCTTCCTTATTATAGTAGATGCATATTCCAAATGGCTAGAGGTAATCCTATGGCATCCACCACAACTGATGCTGTCATCAAGCAGCTTAAAAAGCTTTTTGTAACCCACGGGTTACCTGATGTTCTTGTCTCTGACAGTGGCCCTCAATTTACATCCAACCCTTTTGAATCCTATCTAGCACAACTGGGTATCAGACATGCCCTGACAGCCCATGGGCACCCTTCGGCTAACGGCCGGGCTGAACGAATGGTACGTTTTACCAAGGAAAAGCTTCAGCATTTGGGTCCTTGGGACATCACTGAGAAAGTTGAAAAACTTCTTAGTGTTCAGCACATCACTCCTAACCCATCAACTAACTTATCCCCAGCAGAGTTGTTGATGGGTAGGAAACTTAGGTCTTCCCTTGACTGCCTTCATCCCACTTACGCACCCAACGCACCATTTGATTCCACTAGCAAAGTTCGCACGTTCAGTGTGTGTGATTCTGTTTATGCTAAGAACCTTATGGGTGAACCTTCATGGATTCCTGCAAATAACTGAAATCACAGGCACTCGTTCTTACAGGGTACAAACAGAGGATGGAGTCCTCTGGAGCAGGCACATTGATCAGCTTAGATCCAGGTTACCTCAGGAACATCGCAATTGTTCCTCTCTAGTTTCCATACCTAATGCCTTTTCTAGGGTTGAGGGGGAGGAACATGAGGATAATCAGCAAACAAGAATCAACCCCATGTGTAACGAGCCATTACGACAGGAACCATCCCAAAACCTGTCACAATGCCAAAATCCATCCTTACAAGTGGAAGATTGCACATCACTACCTGACTTGGGTGCTGACATTGGGCTGGAGATGGGTTGGGAGGAGAGACCAGATTCTAACAATCAAACAGGGTCTTCTTTCACAGGAAGTCCAACTAGGGAAATGTCAACAGACACATTTCCCCTCTCACTGGGTGAGAACGTTAAAACTTCTGAACCACGAAGGTCTCAACGTACACGTAAGAGCCCCACCTATTTAAAAGAATACATTAGATAGGTTGGGGTTTGAGTATGGATTGAACCTAGTGGGGAGGGGTGTTATGTATGCAGGTTTGAATGTCATTGGTTAAGTTTGAAATGTTCTTGTAAAATGTCAGAAATGATTGGTTTAAAAAGTGCGGGAAGACCCTGCACTCTGATTGGCTGGCAACTGCGGCTGCTGGCTATAAGTTGTTATTGTTGTTATTGTTTACTCAATTATCTTCAGAAGGTGAGATGATACAGGCAGAGAATTTATTAGTCTCATCTTGGACACTGAACTGATTTTCAAAGTTCAAAGATTTTCACTTTTATTTTCAAAGAAATTGAATGGTATTTCATAAAATATAGTTCATCACACTTACTGGTGAAACGTGTTTTAATAATTATGGACATATTAAATAAACAAAATCTAGCTAAGGCCAACACCTTGGAAGCACAGACTTATAAACCTAACCCCCATTTTATTAAATGATTATTTTGACTTGAATTGAATGCAAGCTTTTGCACCTTTCTTTCCCCCGACCTCCGGTAGCCCACCCTGATTTCTGTTAATTCTGTGCATCTTAGTATGGAATATTGCCTAACAGTTTTGTTCATCTGTGACTGCTTCCTCTAGTCGCTCACACCCCTGCAGTTATGCACATATTATATCCAGACCTCTGCTGACTACTAATGAAAGGGTGCACACTTTTAACAATAGTGGAGAAGTCATTAAATGCTTCTAGATTTGGCAGAATTGGTATTTTTTAGCTGATTCACAGCAATACACCCACACACCAGAAGCTGCTATGCAGCAGTTGGCAAAGAGGAATTAGCTTCAAAGATTCTGAATTAAATAATTTTTAGAAATAAAGAGCATGCAAAAGCCCCTAGGTTTTCAATTTAGATGTCTTCTGTTCTACCTAGGCTTTAGGAGACATTAACTTTGAGCCTTGACAAATATTTTGTTTGTACATGCTAGGTTTCAAAATTACAAAATAGATACTAACAATTCAAATCAAACAAAGGTGAGAATACTTTTAAAATTATTTGGAACCCCAAAGTTCCATACACAATATGCAGCTTCCTAGAATTGTGATCCTTTCCTTTCCTTTCTTGAGCTCCCCTATTGTGCGTATGAATAAGCACAAAAATAGCTGTACTCTTCTAACTACAGCTTAAAATACTTCATCTCACAAGATGCCGATGAACATAAAAACAGCATGCTGGGTAGATGCAAAGTACAATGTGTATTATTATGACTCAATTCTTCCAGCTCCCTTTTATCCCTCAGTGAAGCATCTACTTTGGGAAGTAAGTAGAGGCACAGAGCTGCCTGGGAAGATATGTCTTTTAATCCTCTACAAGTCTGCAAAATGTATGGCTAGTAAAAGGTATTCTCTTTACACTGTCCAGTTGGACTAGTATTGTAATGGAGCTATTTTGTCAGGGAGCAAAAGCGCCTGGACTTAAAAATTGCATTAGCAGGGATAATAGCAC
Organism: Naja naja; assembly: GCA_009733165.1. NCBI lineage: Eukaryota > Metazoa > Chordata > Lepidosauria > Squamata > Elapidae > Naja > Naja naja. The sequence goes on along the minus strand of CM019154.1, from coordinate 13,131,564 downwards.
CATCTACCACCCTGCTTAGCCTTCCCTATTTCTTAAACTTGGCTGCATTCCTCACAGTAGCTGGAAACAAAATAGACAGTACTTATGTCTAAATACTTACAAGTTATTCTTGCTGCAGGCATAGTTACGTATTGAATGGGAATAAAAGTTACTAACAATTAAATTAAAAAAATATTTGAAAACCCATTTTTTTCAATGTCCCAAATGTTTTCTTATCCTAAGGAAAGTGCCTCATTTATTTTTCTTTAAGAGTTTCTACCTTTTTCTCATGGTGACTAAGAATTTCTTTCAAAATTATCTAAGTGGTATTTTTGAACTTATCTTGTTGATGGAAGAGATTAAACAAGTTAGAACTGGCATTGTTTTGTTAATGGTCTCTCCATCATTCCTCTCAGTCTGAAAAAAAATGTGACAGGAATTCCCTTGAATATGTTCCTTTAGATGTAACTAAACCATGGAAGCCAGGAAGGAGACAAGACGGTTAGAAAGAAGTCTGTGTAATAAAAACCAGGACATTCACACACCCAGTTACCCACTATGAACTTAACACATACGAAGGATTATACTGTCCCAAGAGGATTTCACACATATTTATTTCACTGAAATAAAATAGAATAACTTTATTGCAGTTATTAAATAGCACAAGAATACTTAAATTTTGAAACCACAACAGCTGTCATTAATTTACTAACATGGAGCTGGTAAAAAGTGCAGGAAAGAATATACCGTATTTAATAACTCTAATTAAAACAATTAAACCTACACAGTTGTTGGGAGTCAGGTGGCATATAAATTTAATAAATTATAAACTTACTATTATTAAAACATTGGGAATTGTCAGTGGTCAGTCTAAGATTAATGCATGGGAAGATTCTGCAGCAGACTATAAAGAGGGGGATTTAAAAATATTTTGAAAACAACTTTTTAATTAGAATTCACCATGGATTTCTCAGGAACAAGACTTGCCAGATTAATTTTATCTCATTTTTTTAGTGGTAACTTCTATGATATATTGTAAGCATTCTGTGATAAAGGTGGATAGAAGATATACATTTTTCACAAAGATCACATACAGGTATTGTAAGAGAATCTTGTGACCAATATTTCTGAACAGTTGATTGCATAATGTTGAGCATTTTGAAGTGGCTGGAAAAAAAAAGCAAATGCATCCATAGAAGTGTAAATCTTCAAACCCAAGGTAAGGATTCACTTTGTTTTATTCTAAATTGATAGATCCCATCACACATTTTATGTTCAAGTTTGGGCATCACATTTTAAAGAAAATTCAGACAGACTTCTAAAGATTGAGATGATAAAGAAGATCTTACAAGCCTATGAAAACTTCAATGACTTTCAGTTGGAAGGACACTTGGCGGTCAAAAATTCAATTGTAGTATGTTGTCTGAAGCACAGGGATGTGCACTAATTCCAGCATACCATTTCAACAGCAACACATTTTTTCATATTAATTTACTGTCAACTGAAGTAATGTGAACTGTGATCCAAAATACCCTTTATGTTATAATAAATGGGTTATCTATAAAGTAATTATTTAAAATCTGCTGTTCACTTCAAGTTGACATTAAAATTTTGTTATCTATTAAGATCAACTTGCAAGATGAATTTGCTACTAGTTTGCAAGATACAAATATTGGAAAGCCATTGCATGTTTTGATAGTTTGGAGGATTTTTCGGGATTTCTGTGATATACAGCTGTTTTCCAACTGTTAATGTACTTTGAATAAAGCTTAGATGTCTATTATTATTTCACTAGCAAGAAACTGGGAAGAAGTATAGCAAAGCTTTTGTGTTACAGAATTTGATGACTGAGAAATATGAAATACTGATTGGACAAAAATTTCTGATAGACCAATGCACACATAACTCTTTCATTAGGTAATTTACCTACATTTCCTAATATTTCCTTTTATTTGAGGGTACTGCTTACTTTTAGTACACATTCATCATGTCTTTTTATATCCGCCCTTTTTAAATAGTCTGTGCTAGTAAGTTGTCAACTAGAAAACAGTATCCCCACACAGAAATTATGAACATACCAAGCCACTGTTTATTATTTCACAGACATTCCAATTTATGTTTAAACATATACAAATATCTCAAGACTGGGTAGCAATCCACATGCACAGTAAGATTTTCCTTCCCCACTATGGCCTCTTCTGCACATCCCTCCCCAGAACAGAATCTGGAATAACACGGGATGAAGCCAACCAGCGGCAAGAGGCAGAGAAACTGGATGATATTCAGAGTGTTGCCTATGGGTAATGTCAGGTTGTCTATGGATGAAACCAAGTATCAGTGAAGATGACACAGTGATATATGTCAACATTCGACTGACACATCTTTCACAATCCACCTCAGTGAGATGCTTTGCCATCAGGGAAATTGCTGATTTTGCCAGCTTTCGCTTTGTATTTAAGCATCTCTTAGTACGTGCATAAAAGTGCTTTGTTTTGTACCAGAACCCAAATGCAAATTTTGGTTAGCCTGTGTGGCTCCTTCCATTCAATATTTTAATAAAAAACTGAAACCTTTGTCCTGTAGAAACTACTAGGATTTCCTGAGTTTGTGACACATTTTTAAAAAGCAACAGTTCTGATTGTTTTGGAGTTCATACTAACCACAACCTATGCTAAGACATGTTATGAAAAAAGGGATAAAATAATGAAGAATTCAGCAAGTTTGCTCATGTAAACATTTCTTCAACATCCATGGAGTTAACATAATTAAAAGAATGATTAAAAAACCACAACTAAAACACTCTTAGGTGATCCAAAGACAAACTGAGGAAGAATATATAGCCACAGATATAAAAATGATGAGCAAGTTTCACATAAGAGATTTGGTTATCTTATCCTAACAAAGCTGTTAATGAAAATCATAGGGAATTTAGCAAAACAAGTATTTTAACTGTAATGCCCAAATTTCTGCAATAAAAATAGGAAATCATTTTTGGAATTATACCAGAAACTTTCAAGCTGAAAACAAGTTCTGAATTTATATGACGATTTAATGCAGTAAGTAATCCTTGTGTAAGTCACAAGTATGATTGTCACATGACAATCTGTTATGTATAACATGATGATGGGAAGAGGAAGTACACCTCCAGCTACTAGTTTGCTGAGGCATCTAAAGAAAAGATGCTTCAGGGCATGTATTTACCTCAAATATAAGGCCGCCTTTGCAGTTATCATATGTTGTGGACTCAGTCCCTACAACTTCTAATTGTAAGAAATTCTTTTTGCTTATTAGCAGCTGAGACATTTTTTCATGTTTTTCTTATTTTCATTTTGTTTCTATGCCTGTTTTGTTTCTTCAAGCAGGAACACAAGTTGTCTTATACCATGTTAGATTATTTCTTTAGCTAGCTCATACCATGATAAAGCATTTTTTCTTTTGCAGGTGTCCCTTAAGATCCTGAGACTTCCAAAATGTCAAACATATGGTTTTTTGTTGCAAATGATTTTATTCATTTTCGATATATCCTGCATTTTGCCACGGAGCTGAAGCATTCCGTTCTCTCTTTTCAATCTTAATCTCCATAGAAGTCACCTAAGCAGTTGGTGGCTGATATTATGTGGTACAGGTCTACATTTTATATATTAAAACCTAATTACCATGATTGCAAATAAAACTGCAATGGTTTGCCATTCCTTATAATGCATTATCACAGGAAGGCAATTTAATCAGCGAGGAGCTGAAAAAGATACCTGGTTTATATTGTGAGATGTTGCATTCAACCATAAAATAATTTTTAAAAATCCACCATCTTAGAAATGATCCCATAGGTTTTGCATTGATTTCTTAACAAATGGATGACAGTTCAGAAACAGTTACATTTTTCCTATATTAGAAATCTCAGAGGATGGTGCTGGTAACAAAAACAAAACAAAGAAACAGGACAAAGCTTTTCAGTAGGGATATCTTTTGGGGATGAGAATTCCTGCTTGTCCCCAGGATACAGAAAATCACTGTACCTTTTGAGTGATTTATTAAAAGTTTTTTTTTAAAAAAAACATCAAATGCATGCATGCACATACAGCAACACAAGTGGTATTTGCTAATTAATTCCCAATGCATTCTGAAACGTTAATACTTACAGGGAAGCAGGAGGACAAAATGGGAATATGCCACATACATTTATATAAAAAATGATTTGATGTATGAAATAAAATAATAGTCATCCAAATTAATTTGTAATGCTTAAATACTCAGACCAATGGTTTTCTCTAGTAAAATTAGTCTGGTGACCAATAAACCTGAGGCTCTCTTTAATATTTATCTATCAGCATTTCAACTGTTCTTTGAGAACAGAAAGAACTGAGCAAGTATTTTGCAGCCAAGCTCTTACATGCTTGCTTTCAAATAAGAAGTTTAGTGAGATTTCTTTCTGAAGCAATAAACTATTCTTCTAACCAGCAATATTAGAATATAGCTTCCATTGCTGGAAAAGTCCTTGTGTGTCAGTTATGTGCAACTCCGTAACCAAGCATCCTTGGTTAAAAGCCATGGCTTTTCCTATTCATTGTGTAGCTTCTTCAATTTTAGTTAACATTTCAATATTCTTTCCAAATTCAAAAGCACCCGGTGATCACTTTGACTGAAAACACATGCAATGCACATGTAAAATCTGCAAAATAGATGCCAGTTTCCCTTACAGTGGTGCTCCAAGCAATTATTCACCATTTAATATACGTTCAATCTCTTCCAGTCTTTTCAGTGCAGCAACTCTTTTTTTCTCTATCTCTTTTATTTCTTTTGTTGATTTCTTTTTTGTCTCTTTGTCTGTAGAGTTTTTATTTCCATGTTTTTTGGATTTCTTCTGCCCCTTGCTGCCATTAGTGTTTGTAGTCTGAGATTTTTTTTGCTCATTTTTTATCTCTTTCAAGTGTTCAGACGGAGTTTTTTTTTCTTCCACAGATGCTACTTTTTCTGTATGAGTCACACTTGAATCCCCTGGTCTGAGGGAAGCAATTTTACTTCGGACAATGCTTAAATGGCGTTGGATGTATTCCTCATGTGGGGCTAAGGCCAGTGTTTCCACTAAGCATTTTTCTGCCTTTAATAAGTCTCGTTCTTCAAAGTAAACCACACAGAGGTTGTGTTTTCCTTGCACATTGTTTGGATCCATTTTCAGAATTTTCTCAAAACATTGTTTTGCTCCCTGTATATCTTTCTTTTGGTTCATCAAAATGTCTCCCTTCAAAATCAAACCTTTGGTATGATCTGGGTAGTACCTCAGCAACTCTTCCAGCACGGGTAAAGCTTTCAGCTCTTTTGCAGTCTGAGAGTAGAGCAAGGCCAAGTTGAACAAAGCACTGCGAAAGCCTGGAAGTAGCTTTATGGCTTTTTTCATCCACATCTCAGCTTCATCATCTTTTTTATCATCCATTGCAAGCATGCCTAAATTAAAATAACCATTTGCATCTTGAGATTCTTCTTTTATATAACTTAGAAGTCTCTTTTTAGCTTCAGGCCTAAGGCTGGCCTCACCTAAAGCAACAAATGAACATTAATATGGACTATTCAGAGCTGTGTAAACAGGACAATATCAACAGCCTTTATTACTTATGCTTGTAGATTTAGATTCATGATACTGTAATTTTACAATTTGATATAGGATCTTTCTTATAGTCTGAAAGATTTAAAAGTCTGAAAGATCCAGGGAAAGTGTATTACTTACGGGAGACCCTGCTGCCACCAACTGTTTCCCATTGTCCTGTGCGCTCTCACAGACAGGGCCTCCTTGGGGTTCCGTCGGCCAAACAATGTCAGCTGGCGACCCCTAGGGGTAGGGCCTTCTCTGTGGTAGCACCCACCCTATGGAACCAACTGCCCCTGGAGCTTCGGGTGGCCCCTGACCTCCACTCTTTCCATCGGGGCTTAAAAACATGGTTGTTCCAACTCGTTGACCTGGACTGAGGGGGAATGGGAGTTTTAATGATTGTTTTATTGTTTTAGACGGCTAACTGGGTTTCTTATTTCTTTTAATTGTATAATATTTTGTATTGTTTTTATGATTGTACGCCACCCGAGTCCTTAGGGAGATGGGGCGGCTTAGAAATCCAATCAATCAATAAATTACATACCTACTTCCCCCACAACATCCATTATTACAGAATTTTTTGCCCAACTGAGGTAAAGGATTTGGAAGCCAGAATGCCTATATAATTTTTGGATTTCAATTGATTAATTTCATTGATTTGAATGGAAAATAATAACTGATCCTTTCAAATATTGAAAAATAATTGGATGGGGCCCAGGAAAATTGCCCCACCGATTCCATCCCAAGGCTTTTAAAATTATTACGATTTCCTGCTTCAAATCTTATTTGTATCTCACCTTTCCTCCAGAACTCAAAGTGAAATATATACTACTTCCTTCTTCCTACTTTTTCCTGTAGCAGCAACCCTATAGGGTAAGTTGAGCTAGAAGACAGTGATTTTCCATGACAAAATGTGGCTTTGAAACTACATCTCATAGTTGTCTATTCAGTACCTTAACCACTGCACCAAAATCACATCTGAACATTGTAGAAAAAGCACTGAAGACACAATTCACAATGCAAGGACACGATCTTGTGTTTAATTATAAGGAATACTTTTCTTATAAGGTAGAATCTGACTTAAGAGGGAAAATTGTAAATATGATGGAACTCGTTTTTGCAAATGTATTCTTCAAATCACTTTAGACAATCCATCCTGAATGGGGAATATTGAACTTGCTTATAATTTGTACTCCTGAGTCAGCATTGTGTGCTAGAGATATGTCTTACCCTTTTCTTGGAAAAGCAATCTTGACTATTCAGTAAAAAAAAAGATTTTCTATGGCATAGATTTAATGATATTTCATGATGTCATGTTGTGATCATGCTAGAGAGTCATTGATTATTACTAATTTTGGTTTGGTATTTTGTTATTATGTGACATATGTTGTTTTGTTTTGGGAGTTCTTTATGTATTTTTCCTGGCCTTTCTTTTCTGTATTTCTTCCCCATAGAGCATATTAATAAATAATAATAAAACATAATACAACTTTTAGAATCTTGCTTTAAAGCTCTAGAGACACATACCAGATTCTTGCATCAATAGTGCAGAATTGAACAAGGCTAGTTTGTGATTAGGATTCAGTTCTAATGCCTGATTGAAGTTCTTCAGTGCTTCAGAGGGATCTTTCAGTTCAATATAAACAATTGCCAAGTTATACCACAGGTCTGCATTGCTTCGGTCCAATTCAAGAGCCCTTAGGTAAGCTTCTTTAGCTTGCAGAGGTTTGTTCATCTTTAGAAGCAATTCACCCCTGTTGAGAATCAAAACTTTAAATTATGTGCTTTCAATTCACTCTATTTTCTTGCTATTAAAACAGCTTTTGTCTTAGACAGTAGAGTTGCCTACTCACATTTGGCATTTCACTATCGATATATAAGGTTATAAAGTACCTGCTTATGTAGGCCTGTTTGAAATCTGGCCTCATGCTAATGGCTTGACGATACAATTGGTCTGCTTCTTCAAGACGAGACTCATTTGCCCGAATCAGGTTTGCAAGGTTTATGTAAACATTCAGATGGTTAGGAGCGACTCGCGCAGCATATTTTTTACCTGGAATAATCTGACAGCAGAAGAAATTATATTAGGCTTGGAAGAGTATTAACCATAAATTTATCAGAACTATAACACAATGAAAGTTGTGTCAAAGACTGTAGTTTTAAAATGAAAGGCCTAAATTATAATTACTTTGAACTAAGTACAACTTTCATTTGAATTGAGAATACACAGTTCTAATACAAAAGCAGGCTGAGATATAACTGTAGACAATTAATAACCTACCATATACATTTTTAATTTTTAAAAATATTAAACATTAAATTAAAAATATTAAAAACTATGAAAATACAGACAAGAAAAAGGCTGACCTAGACTGATTGCTAAAATTTCCAGCAAAGTAAAAAAGAAGATTCCTGTGCTACAACATCTTTTGCTAAAAATATTCCAAGTCTAATGAAACTTCTCAAATAAGCCGTGTATTCCACTTACCTGTGGCATCAATGATTTTGCAACTAAGTAGGATTCTTCTGCTTCTCTGGTTCTGTTTAAATTTTTGTAAGTTCTTCCTACATTCATATGGGCACCAATATCATCTTCAAATTACAAGATAAACAAGACCTTCAGTACTTTCTTTCCCTCTAAAATTCCAGCTTCAATCACAACAATTTTAAACTAGACATCAAATAAATATTAAATCCTCTCTGCTTCCACTAATTTTTATCTGAAGTGTGACTGATACATGTGTTGTACAATTTGTCAAACCAAAACCACAAGCATTTAGCAAAGTTTGAAGTACAGAACACACACACATATTGCACCCATTACAGAAAAAAATGGTTTATCTTTGCTTGGGCCACTTGGCTGTTTAATTCAGAGGCGGCTAAGGATGCTTTTAAGCTACCTCTGGATTCTGTCAGTCTAGGCCAATATGGCAATGATGAGGGATTACAATCTGGCAGCAATCGGCCTCCCAAGCTACTTCCAAGCACAAGCTACTTCGATAAATACAATGTTCCTAGAATCTCATGCAGAGGACTTTTTTTTGTAAAACGTTACCTGATTCTTTTTAAATAGCATTGTTAAGGACTGAGCATGGAACTTTTTGCACGTAAAACATGTGCTCTGCCCTTGAATTACAGAGCTTTCCCTTAGAAAAATCAGCCATGGAAGATTAATATGCAACTTAATAATAGCTAGATGGAGCAGGAAGTTTCTTTAAACAGCTTCTTAAAATATTATATTTAGGGAATCAGGACACAAGCAAACTTTCCATACTTATATAAATTCATAAAATTATATACATTTTTAAGATTTCACACTAACATTTATTTCACTTACACAATTTATGTATTACTCCAAAGTATCACCCTGAGTAGTTAACAGAAAAACATAAACTAACATTTCATAGTAAAACTCAATACTCTCAGACCAAAGTAACCTTGCTAAGAAGAGCCAACTGTCATATTAGCTCAGAACAAATTCCTGTTTAAAAAGAGGAATTTGCAGGACTTTCTGGAATGCCAAGAATGGGAATAGCCTTATCTCTGCAGGCAGCAAGTTTTCCAATGCTGGAGCAACCAAGGAGATTGCTTGTCCTTCTGGACTATGGTCCTTCCACCTCTTGCAATTACAAGAGGAAAAAGAAACCTGTCTCTCAATGGTCTTATAGATAGGGTAGAACACATGGTTAAAGCGATCCCCAATGCAGCCTAGTGTAAGAATCATAAAAGAGGTCCTGTAAACCTCTTATATCCGTGCTGATTACTGAGTTGTCTTCAAAGGCAGCACCTCAAAGAGAGCACTGCAATAGTAAAATGCATAGGGGATAAAGACATGAGCCGTTAAAGCTTTCTGATCTGTGCTGATAATACCGACTAGTACTAGGCAAAGGCTTTTCTGGTCATGGGGAAAATATTATGCAAAGAGAGTTCTCATATCATTGCCTTCCATGCTAGCTATCTTTTACAACTCACCTGGCTGCACTTGGGTGGCCTGTATGAAGAATCTCAACGCTCTTTCAAAGTTCTTTTCATTTTCTAAAGCATGACCCACATTATTCCAGAGTTTGGCATTGTTCTTATTGACCTGAACACAGAAAACATGTACATGACATATCAGAAACAAACAAGTGCTATGCAAATTGAATAATTCAGTTATGAAAGCATAATCTATTGATGTGGAATGTTTAAGAAAGTATGTATCAAGAACTTGCGTATGCATGGACTAAGGGAATGAATAAAAGCTTTATGGGCACACCAATAATGTTAGGGACATTTGGAGCTGAACTCATTTATTTAAAATCTAAAATACAAAAGACTTATGATAGATGATAGTAAATTCCTTAATTGCTCAGGATAGATTCCTCCCGCATGAATGTCAACTCCCAGAATTCTCTACCTGTCATGGCCATACTGAGAATTCTGGCAGTTATAGTTTTCATCTCCTGAGACATCGGATTTGGAGACAGCTGCTATAAAAGATTGAAATGGTGTGACAGTGGATACAGTAAGAAAAATTGTGAGAGGAATCAGGACAAAAGGTAAATTTGATTTTCAGTAAGTTAATATTACTGCACCAAAGATGGAAACTATTATCATATTTGTTTTAAAATGTAAGACACTGTTGAAACAAAATAAAAATAAAAATAAAAATGTATTGTTAAAAAAATAAATTTCTCAGTATTACATATAATGTCTTAGGACTTGTATTTCAGTAGTAGAATAACTCTGATTTTTCATCTACAGACAGTCCTCACTTAATGACCACAACTGGGACTGATAATTTTGTCGTTAAAACGATTTGATTATTAAGTGAAACATCATGTGACAGCACCCAACTTATATCCTTGGTGGCTCAGGCTGTTAAATGCCTGCACTTAAGATCCAGCTGTCTACAATTACTGTAGGCTTGAATCCCACCAGGCTCAAGGTTGACTCAGCCTTCCATCCTCTCGGGTAGATAAATTGAGGACCCAAGATTGTTGGGGCAATAAGCTGACTTTGTAAAAATGCTGCTTAGTAATAAGCATGATACAATGGAATGAAGGCTATTGCTGAGCACACTGAGTTGTATCCCAAAAAATTGTAAGCCGCCCTGAGTCTTCGGAGAAGGGCGGCATATAAATGCAATTAAAATAAATAAATAAATAAATATCCGCTGTGGTTGTTCAGCAGATAATCTGAAGCCATTAAGCATGATGTCATATGACCGTTAAGTGGCTTTTTCCTGGCTTCCCCATTGACTTTGATTGTCAGAAGCCAACTAAGAAGGTCACAAATGTAAATCACATGACCACAGGATACTACAGCTGTCAGAAATGCATGCTGGTTGCAAGGTACCCAAATAATGATCGTATGACTACAGAAACACTGCGACAGCCATAAGTTCGGGAACCAGTTTTAAATCTACTTTTTCAACACTGTTGCAAATTCAATGCTGAATGAGGCGGTTGTTAACCAAGGACAACATGCATCTACAAATTCCCAGATCCTTCTCAGACAGGAGGGAAGAGCTCTGAAAACTAAGGTAAACTAAGGCTGTCAATACTGGAGTACTTTTTTCTGACATAAATCCTTCAAGAATGCATTATTATCAAAAATAAGAGTTTAGAATAGTAATACTGTACCTTTAAAGCAGACATAAACAATGTGTATTCCGATTCCCAATCCCAGTTCCTCTGCAATGTTTTTAAAGCATGAATGAACAAAACCAAAGACAAGCAAATCCATGATAGCTTTCTCAGGGTACTAGTAAGAAAAAATGAAGAAATATGTGGTTAATGTAATTCATGATTTCCCAGGCTAACATAGCGTATTTCCCCAATAAGGGCATTTAACTCATGTAAGCTCAGTTTACAATTCTGGATCCAATTTAACATTAACCACATTTGCACAATTAGCTGCTTCAGGAAGCAGAACAGATGATAGCAGGAGAAAAAGTGCTAAGGCAGTTTTGCTACATGCAATTATATTTTGCATTTAGCACTTTATTATAAATAAACAGTGATAAGATACAAAGAGATCATGAACCCTATTTAGACGGAAGTTGCTTCTGTATAGCAACTGACTATATTTGTCATTCAATCCATTGATCTTAGCATGTTTGAAACACTAGGACCTTATTGAATCCTACTAGTAACTAAATATCGCTATTTTGCAAAATGGGACTTATTTGAAATAATTGGAATAGACTTAATTGCCAAAATGACGAAATATAGGCTGCTTATATGTGACCATTTGAAACTGTGGAACAAGTTGTCTGTCTGTCTGTCTGTCTGTCTGTCTGTCTGTCTGTCTATCTATCTATCTATCTATCTATCTATCAACAATTATCGTTTCAACATTCATTTCTGGTTTGCTACTATGAGGCATAAAAGTAATGGAGTACAAAACCATGAAATTCAATCTAAATTATTATTATTATTTTTTAATTACATTTATATGCTGCCCTTCTCCAAGACTCAGGGTGGCTTACAGTTTTGGAGCACAACCCAATGTCGCCATTTTTACAAGGTCAGCTAATTGCCCCCAACAATCTTGGGTCCTCAATTTACCTACCCAGAGGATGGAAGGCTGAGTCAACCTTGAGCCTGGTGGGATTCGAGCCTACAGTAATTGTAGACAGCTGGATCTTAAGAGCAGGCATTAACAGCCTGAGCCACCAAAGCTCATTTTATTGTATGAAGCAATATTTATTCTCATTCTTAAGAAGCAAGCAATGCAAAATAAAATATTCATCTCTTTGACAAAAAAAGTCAAACAACTGATAGTCACTTCCCTCCAAAGGAATATCAAGACTCTACTTTAAGCCCTGTCTGTGAACTTAGTTTGGATGTTTAATATAACAATTTGCTCAGCTACAACTACGGTTTACGTTATACAGGAACCTGAGAGGACAAAAAGAGCAAATATTTTATTTAAGGAACACATCTGAGTTGACAGACCTTATGTGTTAACAACAAAACATAAAAAGAGTGTCATAATTACAAATTAAATAATTTGATAACTAAAAACAGTACAAATTATTAACAATGAATTATTCAGAAAAGAAGGCTTCTCCATTTTTAAAAGAGGAAGCAAAAGCAAACTATATAAAATTTCAAAAATAGAAAACTACAATTGCTGAAATATCAAAGCATTTTAAAAACCCTGAATTTCTTTCTCAGGTGCTTTAAATCTTTAAAACAAGCAGATATAGAAGAAGGAAGTACAAGAAAGAGAAACTAATGAATTTAGAAAATCCCTCACTTAGTCTCAAGTTAAGGGATGCCCTCAGGCTATTTTAAAATATTTACATAAAAGGAATGATACTATGACTGAATTGTTGATAAGTAAAATAAGAGGCTAACCATTTGGAAAAGTCATGCAAATCATTGCTTTCAATAAACATTTAAAGTAGTATTGTAGAATGTTACGTTTAAAGGCTCAGATCCTGAATACTTGGGAAAATTTCAATTCCAATTAGTTTATTTAATTGTTAAAACATTAATGACAACTTTAAAAAATGTAATGGCTTTTGAGATATATTTTCCTCCCTTTCCCAAAAGAAAATTCCTACATTTTGCTGATTATGATGTGGGAAAGATGGTAATAGCAAGTAAAGATATTAAGCCACTCAGACAACTCTTCCATGCAAACAATTTCACCTTTAGTTCCCATTCATGCCCCTCCTCGATCCCTTTTCCCCAAGCAGTAATTTTTGTTTTTGAAAAAGTTTTTATTTTAAGACAGACAAACGAACAGGACATATAAAAAACAAAAAACCCATCTTCCATATGTACATACAGTGTGTCAGTTGGTTACAAATCCTTTGTGTTATCCTTTCATAGTCATCACTCACAGTTTATCAAAAAAAAGAATTCTCATATTAGCAATAAGACATTCTTATATATTTATCAATTATTGCTTATATACAACTAAACTATTTGTTTCATCATATATACGAGATATCTTTTGGATTTAAAATTTATGTTATACTTTCATCCAATGGTTATATATGTCTAGATTATATTTTATATCAATCTATTATATTTCTATTACAAAGTTATATAATCTATTACCTTACCAGGTCTTTTTACCTAACCATTGATAAAACAAATTCCATATCTTGTAAAATGGTTTATCTTCTTGTTTTCTAATTTCAAATGTCAATTTACTCATTTCAGCACAATCCATAATTTTCTTAATCATTCCTCCTGCATAGGTATTTTATCTTTCTTCCAATTTTTAGCAAATACAATTCTAGCTACTGTTAAAACATTTACAATCAAATATTTCAACTCTTTATTGTAGATATCTGGTATAATTCCCAATAAAAATATTTCTGGTTTCAAATCTATGTGTTGTTGTATCATTTTTTCCAACCACGTGGATTTTAGTCCAATATCTTTTGTATCCGAACATGTCCACCACATATGGTAATATGTTCCAGGTATCTGATGACCCCGCCCCATTCCCAAGCAATAATTTTTAACCTACCTGTTACTTGACAGCTTTTTCCACCCATGAGCAACTAGCATGCAGAATCCCATGCTGGGAACATATAACACTCGTTCTGCTACTACGGCCAACAGGAAAAAAGGTTTGACGCTGGGATGAATGGCAAAACTATTAAACAAAGTGCCTAAAAGAGCAAAAAAAGAAAAAAAACACACAAACACTAGCTAGTAACCCAAAGCAGAAAAATACTTAAGCATTATATAGACCTACAGCATACATGTCTGTGAAAGAGGCACTGGGTTTAATTTACATTTAGATCCCTATTTTTTTTCTCTAGAGTTCTGATGGAATTAGTAACTTGTTATTCACTTATATGCATTCACCATATTTAGATTTATCTTGTGTCCCTTCAAAGTATATCTAGAAAGCATGTCTCCAAAGCTACTTTAAAAGCTATACAAACTCTATTACTTTAAAACTATATGCATAGTCCTCGATTTACAACAGTTCATTTATTGACAGTTCAAAGTTATGACACTGAAAAAAGGAACTTATGACCATTTTTCACAATTATGTTCCCCATGGTCACATGATAAAAATTCAGATGCTTGGAAACTAGTTCATATTTATGACAGTTGCAGTGTCCTGGGGTAACATGATCAGCTTTTGCAATCTTATGAGGAACAAAGTCAATGGGAAATCCAGATTCACTTAACAACCATGTTATTAACTTAAACACAATGATTCACTTAACAACTGTGGCAAGAAAAGTTGTAAAATGGGGCAAAACTCACTTAACAAATGTTTAACTTAGCAACAGAAATGTTGGGCTCAATTGTGGTCAAGGACTACCTGTATACATCTATGCATATAAACAATTTGTTATGTACATTAACCAAATCTAATTAAACTGAGCAGGCGTTTAGTTGAACTGGATAACTATAGTTAAATAGCAATAGCACTTAAAACTTATATACTATTTCATGGTGCTTTACAGCCCTCTCTAAGCAGTTTACAGAGTCACGCATTGCCCTCAACAATCTGGGCCCTCATTTTGCTGACTTTGGAAAGAATCTGAGCCAGTCAGCATTAAACTGCTTGGCAGAATTAGCCTGCATTCTAATGCATGTAACCACATGCTCAGTTTAAGTTAAGATTGGTTTTAAAGGTTTTAAAGGTTTTAAACAAGCCAAAAAAGCAAATTCAAAAATTGCAAGTTGTGAGCAATAATAGATTGAATAAATTTGTTAATAACAGGCCCATACAGGGCTTATATCAGTTCAAAGATTTATCCATTATCTTAACTGGAAATGATCTTGGGTTAGTCTAGAGCAGTCTGTGGCAAGAGAAGAAAGATGCATGTGCCTGTATCAGACTGTCAGAATCAATTATAAACAAATGTATTATAATTATTTATCTTCTTGTTTTCTAATTTCAAATGTCAATTTACTCATTTCAGCACAATCCATAATTTTCTTAATCATTCCTCCTGCATAGGTATTTTATCTTTTCTTCCAATTTTTAGCAAATACAATTCTAGCTACTGTTAAAACATTTACAATCAAATATTTCAACTCTTTATTGTAGATATCTGGTATAATTCCCAAAAATATTTCTGGTTTCAAATCTCTATGTTGTTGTATCATTTTTCCAACCACGTGTGGATTTTAGTCCAATATCTTTTGTATCCGAACATGTCCACACATATGGTAATATGTTCCAGGTATCTGATGACCCCGCCTCCATTCCCCAAGCAATAATTTTTAACCTACCTGTTACTTGACAGCTTTTTCCACCCATGAGCAACTAGCATGCAGAATCCCATGCTGGGAACATATAACACTCGTTCTGCTACACGAAGCCAACAGGGAAAAAAGGTTTGACGCTGGGATGAATGGCAAAAACTAAAACAAAGTGCCTAAAAGAGCAAAAGAAAAAAACACACAAACACTAGCTAGTAACCCAAAGCAGAAAAATACTTAAGCATTATATAGACCTACAGCATACATGTCTGTGAAAGAGGCACTGGGTTTAATTTTACATTTAGATCCCTATTTTTTTCCTCTAGAGTTCTGATGGAATTAGTAACTTGTTATTCACTTATATGCATTCACCATATTTAGATTTATCTTGTGTCCCTTCAAAGTATATCTAGAAAGCATGTCTCCAAAGCTACTTCTTAAAAGCTATACAAACTCTATTACTTTAAAACTATATGCATAGTCCTCGATTTACAACAGTTCATTTATTGACAGTTCAAAGTTATGACACTGAAAAAGGAACTTATGACCATTTTTCACAATTATGTTCCCATGGTCACATGATAAAAATTCAGATGCTTGGAAACTAGTTCATATTTATGACAGTTGCAGTGTCCTGGGGTAACATGATCAGCTTTTGCAATCTTATGAGGAACAAAGTCAATGGGAAATCCAGATTCACTTAACAACCATGTTATTAACTTAAACACAATGATTCACTTAACAACTGTGGCAAGAAAAGTTGTAAAATGGGGCAAAACTCACTTAACAAATGTTTAACTTAGCAACAGAAATGTTGGGCTCAATTGTGGTCAAGGACTACCTGTATACATCTATGCATATAAACAATTTGTTATGTACATTAACCAAATCTAATTAAACTGAGCAGGCGTTGTTGAACTGGATAACTATAGTTAAATAGCAATAGCACTTAAAACTTATATACTATTTCATGGTGCTTTACAGCCTCTCTAAGCAGTTTACAGAGTCAGCGTATTGCCCTCAACAATCTGGGCCCTCATTTTGCTGACTTTGGAAAGAATCTGAGCCAGTCAGCATTAAACTGCTGGCAATTGGCAGAATTAGCCTGCATACTGCATTCTAACCACTGTGCCACCACGGCTCAGTTTAAAGATTTAAATTGGCTTGTTTAAAGGTTTTAAAGGTTTTAAACAAGCCAATCAAAAACATATTGATTTAATTGCAAGTTGTGATAGGAGCAATAGATTGAATAAATTTGTTAATAACAGGCCCATACAGGGGCTTATATCAGTTCAAAGATTTATCCATTATCTTAACTGGAAATGATCTTGGGTTAGTCTAGAGCAGTCTAGACTCATGTTCAAAGAAAGATGCATGTGCCTGTATCAGACTGTCAGAATCATATTATAAACAAATGTATTATAATTATTTGAAAAAGAGAGAAGAATCCATTGAAGCAGTGTAATGCTCATATTTATCTAACTCTACAGAACAGCTTTTGCCAGCATAGGCATCCTACAGATGGATGTATTTCAAATCCCAGAATTCTTCAATTGGCGCTAATTATCACAGAGAATTCCATGAGTTGAATTCCCCATATTTGGAGGCCACTCAGGTTGTAGGAGATCCAAACCAAATTCATCTGTAGCAGTGCCAATATTGGAACAGTTTATTCACAACCTTTCTAATTCCTTGAAGTTTACACAGCTAGATCTGCTTAGCTTTAGCAAAACCTTACCAAAGATTTAATTGCAAACAACACACAAGCAAGTGGGTCAGCTACCTCTTGTTGCACTCCTAGCTCTTTGTAAGGTTATCTGTCTCAATCTGCTTAAAGGCAGGAGTTGTCCTTATGCTTCCATCACTGCACATTTTACTTAAGTTACATACTGCTTCTCAAAAAGCAATGTTATAGCAGGATAGAATATGTGCAAGTTTATTAGACCCCATGCCCAGATATGTCATACTCAGTATGGCCAGTACATAATGTACATAAATTACACTGGGTAATATCTCCCAACGGCCAGCACCATCGGTTGTGATGTCCAAGGCACTATAACTTATGACTCAGACTGATTTTAAGTTCTGCCTCCTGAAGTAACTCAGGTCCTCAGATAATGTGTTTAATTTAGATCAATAATAATTCATAAGCTTCTTCCTGGAGCACAAACTACAAAGCAGGCTTTCCTGGAAAACTAATGAATTACTTGTTTTCTTCTTCATAGTAAAATACCCAGCCAAATGTCTTTGGATGCATCTCTGCTGGGTTTTTTTTCTTTCTTTTTGCTGAGCCACATCTAAACTACTCCCTTAGGAGAGTGAAGGCAATTTATTCATAATCCTATTGAGTCATTATGAATTCAACAGTCAACATAAAAGCCTAAGCTTTTAGGAAATGAAATTTGAAAGTATTGCAAGTGCCTAGTTTTATAATAATGACACAACAGAAACATTGGCTAAACTTATCATTTATTTATTTATTTAAAAGATTTATATGGCAGCCACCCTAAGCAACTCTGAATAACTCACACAAGACTCACAGAAATCCATTCTTAATGTAGGCAACACTAAATGTTTAACTTTTGGTGGTATATTCCAAATCAAAATGCTACCTTTTGGTGCAGAATTCAGTTTAAAAAAAACTTAAAGCATTCATATACCTTTAAATGAAATCTGCTGAAAACCAGATGGCCTGGAAAATGGGATTTTCTAATGACATTCTAATGTTTTGTGATGCTGCTGACTGTATGTAGCCCATATATCTTTTTAATGTAACAAATAACATTACTATTGGCACAGGGGTGAGGTGGTCCTGGGAGGGGTAGTAAGAGGGTTCCGGGCTTCTTTGATTAGGTGTTTAGATCGCTTTTAAGAGGGCTAGGGAAGTGGGTGGGTGAGAACGGACTCAGCGCAGCCCAGTGCAGGATTGGGATGGGGTGTGCGTGGTGGGGCCGGTGGGACTGAGGTGAGAGTGGGAGCGACCATCTCCAGGGTGGTTGAGCTCGGCAGGGGATGACAAGGCATGGGGGCCACATCATGTTAGGGGAAGCACGTGTCTTCACATACGGTGATGTGCCTGACCACCTCCTCCCAACTCCCTGGGCCCAGGATCTAGGACCCCTGGCCTCCACTGGTGTACTTTAATGCCAGGTCCATGGCTAATAAGGCAACCCTCCTCTGAGGTATTGAGGCTGCCATGGACCTGGCTTGCATCACTGAGACCTCAGGCCCAGAGGGTGGAGTCCCTCTGGTTGATATGCCCCCAGGTTTTCGGGTGTTGCACCGTCACACAGCCCAGGGAGGGGTGGGGGTGGCTGTTGTTATTCGGGAAGCCCTGATTCCAAGGGAGGTCCCTGTTCTGGAGATAGGCGTGAGGCCCTCCTTTGAGGAGTGGGCCGGGAGTTGGGTGGGCTTGTTGCTTACATACCTTTCCCCAGCTATGTAGCATCTGCCCTGCCTGGCCTTCTCATGCCGCCTCGGGGTGGCGTGGAGTTCCCTGAGCTTATTGTTCTGGGTGACTTCAACTTGCCTTCCCTTGGGCGCCGTCTGGTTTGGCCCAGGAATTCATGGCTCCATGGCGCCATGGGCCTGACTCAGGTGATTGATGGCCTGACTCATGAGGGGGCAACATGCTCCACCTGGTTTTCATCTGAGCAGTGGCGAATGGTCTGGGGTATGGCATTTTTCTATCCATCCAGTTCCATGGTCAGATCATTATCTCCTATGGCTGGCTTTCCATCAAGCTACCCCACACTGCTGGGATGAGGAGCCACTTAAATGGTTCCACCCCAGACACCTGATGGATCCAGAAAGGTTCCAGGCAGAACTGGGGTTCTTCCCTACATCCTTGGCCCACAGCTCTGCTGAGGCCCTGACGGCAGCCTGGCAGCAGGCGCTGTGGGGCACAAAATTACCCCAAGGACTCCCCTTTCTATTTAATTGTGTTTGTTTTCCTAAATTATTGCTAGAACAGCAATGGTTGTTAGGAAGTAATTAAGTGACTACCAGCATTTTTGCTCATGGCAGATTTCATTTCATTCATAGATCAAGCATTGAATGGGAATGGGGAGGAGGGGAAAGTCCTTTAATCCAGAATCTACCCACAGTGCTGTTACTGTGTTGTTTTAACCTGGCAAAAAAGCCCTGCTGTCAATAAAGCCCACATTGCATGCATATATTACCAGACCCTCATAAGCACAGAGGAGCAGATACAAAGTTACACTGTGAAATAGACGCTCCATGAAATACTTTTAAAAATTCAGCAAAGAAGTAGAATATGCATAATACAACCCATTCTTGATACATCCAATGTTCCTCACAATTTTGACTACAGATAATATACAATGTACCAGCTTGATGAATGCCAACAACATTTTGCTGAGTGCTGAACTAACGCAACTCAAAGTGTTACAACATTCAAGGGCAAAAAGTAATGTAGAGACACAGAGGGAACAATAATTAACTCCATACCTACAAAAAATAATTACTGCAATGAACCTATGCAAGTATAGCACAATAGAACATGCAACAGAACTTAGCTAATTCAATCAAATGTGGTGATAAACAGGATGTATGTTTTCATATATGCAGCAAAATCGACTTGGGAACATTTCTATCACTTACACTGAATTGGGACTGAATTGTAGCTGCTGAAAGAAAGAAAAATGAAAAGAAAAAAAAAGTCTAAAGAAAATGTGCTGAATGCAGAATAATCTAATTTAGCATATATTTAAATCTCTCTGTCCAGTTGCAAGTAATACAAGAGGAGTTCCATCTGTGCCGAGTGTGAGTGCTTAAGTACTTCAGGTCTCACCATTACCCCAGGCTCACTGTACCTGGGTTGTATGTTTGGGATGGAGGATCCCTAGGGGCGGGATTCAAATTTTTAACAACCGGTTCTGTGGGCATGGCTTAGGTGGTGGTCATGGCTTGGTGGTCATGTTATTGGCTGGGTGTGGCCAACTCAATATCACTCACATCAAGGCACGTATCTCCTCCCCTGGCCTCTCCTGACTGTGGGGATGCTGCAACAGTTGTAAGTGTGAAAAATGGTCATAAGTTACTTTTTTCAGTGCCATTGTAACTTTGAATGGTCACTCCACACAGCAAAGTACCAGCAAAGGAGGGAAAAATAACTCCAGAGACATTCCTGAGACAGGAAGTCTAGTCCTGCCAAGAATGTATAAGGGTTAACAGAGAGGCAGTTTCTGTAAGCAACACCAGAATGTTTCCTTCCTGCCTTCCTCACAGGATTAGGCCAGTGATTTCTTCTAACAACTGGTTCTCCGAACTGCTTAGAATGTTAACAACCGGTTCTAGAGAATAGGTGCGAACTGGTAGAATCCCACCCCTGAGGATCCCCCAGGTAGGGGAACCAAGAGGCCAGGGTTAGGGAATGCTGCCTCTCTTGGCCCATCTCTCCTGCTGCTCCCTGTGATTTACAGAGGAGTTGAGAGGGTTGAAAAAGGGTCAGGAGACACCTAGAAGAGCACTGGAAGAAAACAAAGAATGAGCTTGACCAAACACAAGCTAAGGCCGCTATTAAGGTTTACCTCATGATGGCAGGAACAGAGAAGTGCCAATACTTCTCCACTCCGCCAACCAGCACCCTGTTTAGGGTTACCTGGATTTTCCTCAGAAAGGGGAGCCTGAAGGCCCATTTATAGGGCCATGCAGAGGAATTTTCTGTGCACCTGTAGGATAAAATCGCTTGGATTAATTCCCAACTGGTTACCAAGCCTCATGTAAGTCCTGTGGAGATGCCCAGAGAATAGACTTACCCATTTATTTGGGAATGGCTTGATTCTGTTGGACTTGAGGAAATGGACGGGATCCTCTGGAATGTAAATGCTACCACCTGTGTATTAGATCCATGCCCCTCCTGGCTGGTTAAGACTGCCCAGGAGATAGATGGTGAATTTATCCTTGTTGGCGGGGAAATTCCTGGATCTTTTTAAAGAGGCACTGGTGTGCCCCCTCCTTAAGAAGCCATGTCTTCATACCATTCCGGACAATTTTTGCCCAGTCTTCAACTTCCTCTTTTGAGGGAAGATGGTTGAGAAGGCGGTGTGTTACTGAGGAAATAGATTATTTGGATTCTCTTCAGTTAAGTTTCAGGCCCAGTTTTAGGACTGAAATGGTAGTGGTCACAGTCATAATTAATCTTGGGTAGTATCCATGTTTGTTTTGACCTCTTGGTCACTTCTGATACCATTGACCATGCTATCTTTTTGGGCTGACTTAGTGAGCTGGGGGTGGGAGGCTCACCTCCTTCCTCCAAGTCAGTCTCAACCAGTCTTGACAGGTAGCCCCATAATGTCACTTACCATTAATACAGTCTTGGAGGAATCCCCAGGATATCGGAGACTGAAGACCACCAAAGTGCCCAAAAAGCAGAAGAAGGTGACAGTGGCAATATTTCTTACATCTAGCATGGATTCTACCAATGGGATGGTGCCCATTGTCCAGTCACAACACAATTCAGAAGGATTTAGAAGCAGCCAAGCATTTACTGGAAGGAGGTAATTGAAAGTCAGCTGCCTCACAGGAGATGGACTTACAGCAGCTGGGTTATCAAACCTAGAAAGAAAAAGTTGAGTTGAGGTGCAACCATATGACATGACATATAACAGGAGACTTATATTAAATGTCTGGATTAGATCCAGGATTGAGTAAAAAAGTATTTTGTGAAATGGATGACCTAAAGAGAGAGGTTGGAGGGAAAATGATTTTTTCCCTCTTCCTTCCCCTACAACAATGCTGAAGAAAACTTATTCAAAACAGCATTCAAAATGGGACAGTAGCAATGGTGAAAACTGCAGCCCCAACCTAGCTGGATTCTTGCGTTCTTGGCCAAGTGAAGGACTCCTTCCATTCATGAAGGGCCAAACCTTAGTTAGAATTCTTGCAAAGCTGCCTTGACCTTTTATTGAACCAAGGAAAACAACAATTTACGCATTTCTATAATTTAGCAGATACAAGCTGAAGTCCAAAGCAAGCAAGTTAACTGATCAGTTAATCTGTTTAAACTGGGTTAGGCAACTTTTTAAAAGTCTGGTGCAAGCAGAACCTTACTGGGTCATGATTCATGTATCATGTACAAGGTCAGGATGCCCAGAAGATTACTTTGCTGATACAGACATGATTAACTGCTGAAATCACCAAGGAACTTATATTGCATGTATCTAGGACTGCAAAATGTAGCCATGCCTGTAATATTTTATGAGAAATATGTTAAAATGCTCTCTCTTCTGCCAAAGCTTCTTTACATAAATGTTGGGCAAATACTTTTTGTTTCTGCTTTCTTCCCCCTCCTTCTTACTATTGGTTTTACATTTATTGTTTTATTGTACAATTTATATGTTGTAAACTGCTTTGAGATGCTTTTATGTAGTAAATAGTATAAAATATATTAAGTGAAACCACCAAGTTTCACTTAATATAGGGTATACTGAAGTGCACCCCAAAATTATGCAAACAAATTCTCAGGACAGAGATAGCTATTAACTCAAAAGCCAGCAACTGCTTGGATTCAAGCCGGCAAGTGCAGAGTAGAGTCCATTGGAATATGGGAAAGGGACCAAGGTATAAACTGTTATGGGTATAAGAAAGAATAATAGTTATGTTGACAGAGAAGCCTCAATTGTTTAATACAATTTCAGCCTATTCGCAGTAGACATTCTTATCTAACTACAGCATGTCAAGGGTCTGAGAACTTCTGCTGAGTTCAAACCTGCCATCCAAATTAAGCTATGAATAGTTGACTTTCTGGAGATCTATGACTGAATCCTGGATGAAGACACATGAGCTGCATGCATGCTCTATCTTTTGCAGATGAACAAATCTGAGACAGGCAATGCATACTTTATCTTCTAATTTCATTCCCTATACTTACAGGGGAATTCCTGAATAGACTTATGAGTTTGTTGAAACAATACACATAAAAGCAAACATGTTTAATGCATAAGTGAGATAAAATATATATCCTGAACACAAAACCAAGGAATAGGAATACTACTTCAAACAGAAATATTTATCCACTTTTCCCCAAGTTCCTTCACTATTACAAACAGTGGAATTTACCTTGTAAACACTGGTAACTGGGATTGAATAACTTGAACTCTGATCACAACAAGTAGTAGGGTACTGAACATCAGAACTATCAGTTTCAGTAGCATTTGAAGCATACAGTAGGGAATGCTGCCTTTGCCTTGAAGAATGTGTAACACTGTATACCAAAGAATTGGCACAGTATACTGGACAAGGAAATAAAAGCAAACAATATTCAAATGAATCTTCTGACAACATTTATCACACAAGCAAACTTTTTCAATATAATGCAATCCAAATGTGCAGGTCTACAATTCCTCAAATTCCCAAACAAGGTAGCAGTAATTATGGGGACTTCATTCAATTGAAACCCACCAAATGGAGAGAAAAGAAAGAACCTTCAAACAGGATTCAAAACCTTTCTGCCCTTTATTTCAAAGGGAAATATTTAAACAAGCTTGTCTCATGATTAATGTAACCAAACACTTTTAAGTTTTATTCACTGATCATATTGAGTTCTGCCATACATCAAAATATTTTTCAATTCAATAAGCTATTAATGTTATATTCACTGCCAGTACATTTAACATAAATCCAATATTGTCTAAGAGTTGTGGCGTGCTCCGACTCCCATGCCTCTGCCCACTCCCCCGGGGATACGGGACTCGGAGGCCCTGGGCTCAGGTTGGTGTATTTTAATGCCAGGTCCGTGATTAATAAGGCTCCCCTCCTTGGTGAACTAATCAGGGAGGCCGCGGACCTGGCCTGCATCACTGAGACCTGGTTGGGGCCGGAGGGTGGAGTGCCTCTGGTTGATTTATGCCCCCCAGGTTTTCAGATTCTACACTGACCACGAGCTCAGGGGAGGGGTGGGGGGGGGTCGCTGTTGTTATCTGGGAGACCTTGATTCCAAGGGAGGTCACCGTTCTGCAGATAGGCGGGTGTGAAGCTCTCCTTTTGAGGTTGGGGCCTGGTGGTCGGTTGGGCCTGTTGCTGATATACCTATCCCCCAACTATGTGGCAATGGCTCTTCCTGGGTTGCTCGATGCCCTCTCGGGAGTGGCGGTGGAGTTCCCAAGCCTTTTGGTTTTGGGTGACTTCAACTTGCCCTCCCTGGGGACGCCGGGATTGGCCCAGGAGTTCATGGCTTCCATGGTGGCTATGGACCTGACCCAAATAATACAGGCCCCACACGAGGGGGGCAACACACTCAACCTTGTTTTTGTCTCAGAACATTGGTGCAGTGATCTGGGGGTGGGCACCGTGAATGTCCAACCCATAGCATGGTCAGATCACTATCTCCTGCGGCTGGTCTTCCAACAAGCGGCCCCACACCGTTGGGATGAGGAGCCACTGAGATGGTTCCGCCCCAGACGTCTGATGGACCCTGAAAGGTTCCAGACGGAACTGGGGTTTTTGACCGCCTCCTTTATCCACAGCTCGGCCAAGGTACTGGTGGCCACCTGGCAACAGGCTGCTACTGTGGCCCTCGACCGAGTTGTCCCCTTGTGTCCCCTCACTCGCCGCAGATCCCAGACGGCTCCTTGGTTCACGGAGGAGCTCAGGGAGATGAAGCAGCATAGGAGGGGGTTAGAGAGCAGGTGGAGGTCGACCCACACCGAATCCGACCAAGCCCAGCTAAGAGCCTATATTAGGACTTATCTGGTAGATTTGGGAGCGGCGAAAAGGTGATATCTCTCCGCTCTCATAGCGCCGCAGATGACCACCCAGCTGCCCTGTTTAGGGTCACCTGCTCCCTCTTACATCGGGGGACAGGGCTGGATCCTATGCAGGGTAGGGCTGAGGAATTTGGTCAGTATCTGTTGGATAAGATCGCTCGGATTCAGGAGGGGCTGGACTCTAATTTGCAGTGGTCTGAGGAGGGAGGCGCAAGAAGTCCAGCTGATATCATCTGGGCTGAGTTTTATCCTGTTTCCGAGGATGAAGTGGACAGGATTATGCGATGTTTGAGTTCCACCATGTTTGTTGGACCCGTGCCCTTCTTGGATGGTGTATGCTGCCAGGGAGGTCACGTGCGGCTGGCTCCGGGCAGTAGTCAACGCTTTGTTAAGGGAGGGCTCTTTCCCCGCTGCCTTGAAAGAGGCAGTGGTGAGACCCCTCCTGAAGAAGCCTGCCCTGGACCCTGCCATATTGAACAACTTTCGTCCAGTCTCCAACCTTTGTTCTTTAGCGAAGGTTGTTGAGAGTGTGGTGGCTCAACAGGTTCCGCTTTTCCTGGATGAAGCGGACTATCTAGATCCCTATCAATCGGGCTTCCGGCCTGGTTCAGTACAGAGACGGCATTGGTCGCACTGATGGATGATCTCTGGAGAGCACAGGACAGAGGTTTTTCCTCTGTCCTGGTCCTATTAGATCTCTCGGTGGCTTTTGATGCCATCGACCATGGTATCCTATTGCGGCGCCTTGAGGGGTTGGGAGTGGGAGGCACTGTTTTGCAGTGGTTCTCCTCCTACCTCTCAGGGTGTTCGCAATCGGTGTTGGAAGGGGGGCAGAGGTTGGCCCCAAGGGCTCTCACGTGTGGGGTCCTGCAGGGGTCGGTCCTCTTGCCCCTCCTGTTCAACATCTATATGAAGCCGCTGGGTGAGATCATCCAGGGTTTTGGGATATATATATCTCCACCCCAAACCAAATCAGTGATGCCCTCTCTGTGATGTCCTATTGTCTGGATGCGGTACGGATCTGGATGGGCAGGAACAAACTACAGCTCAATCCGGCCAAGACTGAGTGGCTGTGCGTACAGGCATCTCGCTCCAGTGAACATATTCCATCTCTGTTGCTCCCTGTGGATAGGGCACGGAACCTGGGGGTTCTCCTGGACTCATGGCTCAGTTTGGAGCAGCAGGTGGGAGCCGTGTCCAGGGGAGCCTTTGCCCAGGTTCGGCTGGTTCGCCAGCTGCGCCCCTTATCTGGATCGAGATGCCCTTCGCACGGTCACTCATGCACTTGTTACGTCCCGACTCGACTACTGCAACGCTCTCTATGTAGGACTGCCCTTGCATACCATCCAGAGGCTCTAGCTGATGCAGAATGCAGCCGCGCGGGTTGTGATGGGAGTTTCCTGATACTCCCATGTTACGCCCCTCCTGCATGAGCTGCATTGGTTGCCGGTTGCCCTCTGGGTTCGATTCAAGGTTCTGATGTTAACATTCAAAGTCCTTCATGGCATGGCTCCAGGGTACTTGCGGGAGCGTCTCCTGCCGATATCAAATACCGGTTGCCCTGTGCGAGCACACAGGCTGGGACTCCTCGGGGTGCCATCTACGCGACAATGTCAGCTGGCGGTGCCCTGGGGAAGGGCCTATTCTGTATCGGCTCCTGCCTTATGGAACCAACTACCCGTTGAGCTCCGGCTGGCTCCCGATCTCTCCTCTTTCCGACGCGATCTAAAAACCTGGTTGTTTTTACAGGCTGGGCTGGACTGATCTCCTGGGGGAGAGGGTGGGATTTAATTCGATTTTAATTCGGTTTTATAGTTGTATTTTGGCTTGTCTTCTTTTTAAATATATTGTTCTGTGTTTTTATCTGTGAGCCACCCCGAGTCCTTTTGGAGAGTGGCGGCATACAAGTCTAAATAAATAAATAAATAAATAAATAAATATTTCATGTATTTCAAATATCCATTAACACAACAATGCATGTATTCTATGCATACTAGGATGGTTAGGTCCTCAATCCAAACTCTTCATGCATCTGTCTTGTAGAAAATAGTTCATGTTACCTCCCAGATTTAGAACAGCCTTAAAAGGTGGGTTGTTCTATTATGGCAATTTAATTGTACTATAGTCTATTCTGAAGTTTGCTTATTCTCTACTGACCCATTTCTTTTTCACTGGCTTGGTTATCATGGAACTTAAAAAAATATTTCCAGGGTTGATGCAGTTATACCTGAAGTAATGGGGCACAGGGGAAATAATTTTAATAGATAAGAACTGGGAGGTCTGTGGATTCCTTTGCCAGTAATTCAATAATAGGAACAAGAGTTTTCATTTGGTATTTTTAGCTTTGGACAAAACCTATTGCATGTGAGACGTCATTGGTATCTTGCATTTGCATGTGCCTTGGAACTTAGGTGAGGTAGTCCATTGTTTCAAACTTGTCTACTTTAAGCTGTGTGGCCTTCAACTCCCAGAATTCCCCAACCAGCATGGTGATTCAGAACTCTGGAGTTGAAGTCCACACATCTTGAAGTTGACAAGTTTGAAAAACACTGATCTAATCAGTCTGGAATACATTTGAGTGTCCTCGTTTAGCACAAAGAGATCCCAGATAATCTTTATGATACTTTCAGTTCTATTCTGCAATAAAAATGTTGGGACTAAATTATTCATCTAGATATATTCATTAAATGTAATACATACTCCTGTGAATAGAGTGTGATATCACCAACTTGAATAAATGTATCTAAAGGGAATCATTCAAATCCCATAGCCAAATGTCTCCATGTGACATATTTTCATTTCAGATTTGAAATTGAATCAGATAAATTCCTTACCCCTTGAGCAATAAATACTTCATAGACACAACATATCCCCACCACGGTTACTCCTTGTTCCTTACATAATGTAGCAACAGCCACCAAACAAACTGTTGCTGCAATAGGAGTCCACACTGCAATATAAGATACAAAAATAGTTAGTCTTCATGAAACTGGGAAAAGCAACATTGCAATTCAAATGTCAGCCTGGAAATATTTCCTCATTCTCTGAACACTGAATGTACATTGTCTTGCCAGATGGTTTTATTGAGACTGACCACATTTTATAGCTATTTAAGAATAGAAATACCATCTTATACTGTAACAATCATTTGTAGATGCCATGCCGAGGTATAGTTCTCCAATCTGGTGCCCTGCCACAACTTCCAAAATCATATGGCCTTTGCTCGTTTCCTTAAATTAGGATTGGGTGACCTTTTACAGATGTCGGCTTTCCTTAAAAATATTTTTATTGTGAGACATGTGGTGGCAGAATTGCAGCAAGGAATGATTGATTCCAGTGCTAAGGGTATGATTGGGACCTATTGCTCTCTGGCACCTCATAGGCTTTCATTTTAATATATGCTTTACTCTTATCCACAGAACAACAGATAGCTCTGAACTGACTTGTTACACAGTGATTTGAAATCACACAACCACTGCAGTTTCCCTATCTGGGCTTTCAGTAACTACATTGAGGATGGCGGGTAGGGGATGAATTGTTGACCACTTTACCTATAGTGTTTTCTGGCCCTCTGGATCTGGTATAGGACAGAAAAGCAGCCAGAAAAAAAATTGATGAGAGAAGTTCTGCTCTGCCCACCACACCAGTTACCTAAATAAAACATACAGCAATATAAATCATTTAAATAAAATGGGATAAAGTATTAAAGTAATGGACAAAAAATCTTACATATATTTGTATCAGAGTTCTGACCTTCCATTGTTTTGATGAAGTATGCAGGGACAGAATTAGACTGCCATCATGTGGATAAACAAGGAAATGCCCATATTCTAAATTAGTATTATAAGTAAAGTGAAGATGCTCTGAGGCAGGGGTGTCAAACTCATGTCGTCATGGTGTCGTCACATGACGCATCACGTTTCCCCCCTTTGCTAAACCGGGCATGGGCGTGGCCAGCACGTGTTGCATCTGGCCCGTGGCCCGCAATTTTGACACCCTGCTCTGAAGTCAAGCCCAACTCCTGTTGACTTCTATTAACACATCCATAGACTTTTTTTGAGGATAGTATATATAGTACTGCCATTGCCTTTTTCCAGGGTGATTTTCCAACTCCCAGCCCACATCCCCAAATTAATCAGGACTGACTTGCTTGGCTTTAACTTGCAGAACTTAGGAAGAAAGCAAGTTGCCATATCAGAGTTGTTTTGTTTTTAGTCAGGAATGAATTTTGGAGAAAAAATGTACATTATGCCAAACAAATGTAACCTGAATAAACCTTTCTTTCTTTTCTTTTGGTTGCATGACATAAATGGAAGGGTGGGAAAGAGAAAATAGAGTAAGAAGAATCTGACTCATTCAGAGACCAAGAATGAGGGAAAATGTTGATTGCTCGGTGAATATATGCTTAGAAAAAGCTCTTCGGATTCAAAAGACATGATGTAATCTGAGTACTGTGTATGTACATTAACAGTCATTTTGCCAAGCAGAAGCCCTGCCAAACACATGACCTTGGAACGTTCTTGACACAATTGCACAAGCCTTTAAGAGGACAAGTTGCCTCACAGCTTTAACAAGGGAGCAATTCACTGCTTATGCCAGTTCACTTCCTGAAGCACACTTCAAATGCACTAACACAATCATGTGGTAGCTGGAAAGGTAATGTCTGGAAGTAAATGATAGGTTGAAATGTAGATGTATTTGAGAATAAAAACCCTTATTTTAACATTTCCCCATTTCTTTAAATTGTTTTCTCACTATCATCACCCTGCATTGTTTCCCTACACTGTTTAGGAACTCGCCACAGTTTGAACTAGCAAGACCTTTAAATTTACTTACTGCTTCAGTATGTATGGGATGTACTGCGAATAGTAAAGATGCAACCAAACTGCTTTTGTTGTCTAAGAAAAGCTTACAGACTTTGAGGAAAATGATACAAACAATTCCGTGAAAGATGACATTCAGGAAGTGGTAAGAAATAGCATTTAATTCACTGAAAAGATAGTTCAAACGAAATGTGAAGACGGTGAGAGGGCGATACGACTTATGACTTCTCTCCTAAAAAGACAAAACAAAGAAGTAAACAACATCACATAGATGAAAAGAAATAAAAACTATTGGTAAAATGGAAAATTCTAAAAAATAGTTTTATTTATTATTATTTATTTTTATTTTATTTTATTATTTGGTCTTATATGCCGCCCTATCTCCCGAAGGACTCAGGGCGGCTCACATAAAAAACAACGAATACAAAAGTTAAAAGGAATTAAAAAGTATTAAATCAATTGGACCAAATAAATATTTAAAACCCTACCACAAAACATTTAAAACACCCCCCGTTCAGTCCAGGCTGGCTAGTTCAAATAGCCAAATCTTTAGGCCGCGGCGAAAGGAGCGGAGGTCAGGGGCCAATCATAGCTCCAGGGGAAGCTGGTTCCACAAAGTGGGCACCCCCACAGAGAAGGCCCTCCCGCTAGGGACCACCAGCTGACACTGTCTGGCCAACGGTACCCCAAGGAGGCCCTGTCTGTAGGCGTGCACTGGGCAATTGGTTTTAGAAGCCTAAACAAGTAGTATATGTATCTACCCCCTTAAAGATGATGCTAAATGAACAGCCAGATAGACAAACTAGGCAAATGCATAGTTTGCATAGTTTACATACACTGCACAAATCCACTCCTTTGTACGTTGCTAGATTACATTGTATTTTCTCTTCAAACATTCAAAGTAACATGAATAGGAGATTTGGAAAATTGCCAATGTCCTCCTGAGCCTTGAGGGCACTCATGCCAATTCTGTTTGCTCAAAAACTATCAAATCTTCTTCCTGAAGTTCTCTGTGTATGACAGAGTCTACTTGCTCATTCCATTTTTTTTTCTTGATATGATGAGGGTTTATAAGTATAAAGTATGAATTTCAGATAATCTAGTTTGAATTACATTGATTTTTCCTGTAGTCTTTAATATCGATGATCAAGATTTATATCCTGGTCATCATATATGTTGTAAAATAAAATGAAAGAAAAATAAAATTTCAGTATTTTGTAATATATCATTGAAGGCTGAAATGACATTTTTGAAGTGCAAGTAGGTTTATGCATTGGTTCAATGCTTAATAAAAATGCTTTAAGTGTCCTATAGAGAATATTTAC
Source organism: Naja naja (assembly GCA_009733165.1). Classification (NCBI taxonomy): domain Eukaryota; kingdom Metazoa; phylum Chordata; class Lepidosauria; order Squamata; family Elapidae; genus Naja; species Naja naja. The sequence goes on along the minus strand of CM019154.1, from coordinate 13,099,947 downwards.
CTCAGACATGGGTGTTCCCAGAAGTCATTCAAAAAAGATTCTTAATTGGAGTTGAAGGATGCAAATCTTTATTGTCCAAAATGGCAGAAACATCATCAAAAACAAAGCCACAAAATAGACTGTTCCAGTAGCAAGCGGCCACTACTCCAAATATTAGTGCAAATTCCTTTGGGCTAACATAAGCCATCTTCTCTGGAACTCATACAAACTATCTGTAAAAAAAAAATTCAGCTTGTTTTAAACATCTGCTTCCATCAACATAAATATACACAGAGAAGGTTAACTGAAAACCAGAAGATTGCTGCTTATCTCTATAAGTAAATAAAACTCTTTTCACAAAAAATGGACACATTTTAGCATAAAGGCTGCAGCTTTATATCCAAGCAATACTGCTTGCTGGTTTCACTCACTTGCTTTCACACAAGACTTAAAAAAGTGATAACATCTGGTATTTTGCTAATTACAATTTTGAAAAACAAAAACAAAACATTCAAAAAGATGGGCTGGTTCATAACTGCTTAGAAGAGAATCATCTATTCCAACAATACTTTCAGTAATGCTTTTGGGAGGGAGGAGGAAAACTACCACCTTATACAAGCCTACACACTGAGCTTCACTTCTAAAGATATACGCATGGGTTTGTATTTTTAGTCTCAGGAATTATAACATCCTAATTCCTTCTCTTTCAATGACAAGAGCAGAAAGCTTTGATTTCAAAAGAAATAGTATGCCGTCCTTAGGGACCAAATCACTTACTCTGAACTGAGTTACCTTTCTTTGAACTGAGATATTTTTCCTGCAAATATTATTTTCTGCTTTAAGAGTTAATCCTCTTAAAATTAACTGTCTCCTTACCAGGCTGGTGGCCATAGGTATGCATTAAAAACTGAATAGGAAGTTAAGCCATGCTGTCTAGTTTAACTGAGGGCACACAAATACATACAACATAATATTGGAATAAATAGCAAAGGGGAAAAAAGCAACAGGTGTTTATATCGATAAAAATTAAAATCAGATACATTATTTATTGATCAGAAAGTAACATATAATTTGCAATGAAAATGTATCTCCTTTGAAGTACATTTTATCCTGAAAGGTACTGTATTAATCATTTACTACTACTACTACTACTAATCCTTTTAGATTGCTGTAAGTCTTTCAGTACTTTTCAGATAAATTTATTTTATTTATTTCATTTTATTTTACTTGGACTTGTATGCCCCTCTCCGAAAGGACTCGGGTGGCTCACAAATAAAACACAGAACAATAAATAATTTAAAAAGAAATTAAACCTAACAAGCCAAGCCGAATAAAACTCATTAAAACCAATTTAAAATCCCCCAGCCCGGCTTGTACAAACAACCAAGTTTTCAGATCGCGCAGAAAGAGGAGAGATCGGGAGCCAACCAGAGCTCCAAGGGTAGTTGATTCCATAAGGCAGGAGCTGCTACAGAATAGGCTCTTCCCGGGGCACCGACAGCCGACATTGTCATGTGGACGGCACCCCGAGAAGTCCCAGCCTGTGTGCTCACACAGGGCGATCGGTAATAAATAATTGTTAAAGTTTACAGGTCCTATTAAACAGATTAAAAACTTTAAATTGACTTATTAAAACATAAGTAAGATTGTATACTATGGATGGACCTTTTCAGACCATACACATCTTTAACCTGTTGGCAAGTGCTGACACCTTGGCATCTAATGAACTGTAGCAACTGTTGATACTCTTTCTGGATGTAGTATCAAATCAAAATCCTTAGACTCGTCAGTGAATCAGCAATTGCTGAAAAATGAATGGGCACTTGGAACTACCAGTAGTTTTACTGACTGTAACCAAAATACAATAGCTCTTCTCATGAAAAAAAATTGGTAGGCAAATATACCTTGCCAGAGAATCCCTTACTTAAAAGTGAACAATTATCACATTAGTCTGGATATGGTTGTTATGACAGAACCATGTTTCTCTATATTACATATCAAAATGTACATATAGAGAAAAAGGCATTTTCTTTTACTGAATGAGATCAACCACCATTATAAAAATAAAGTTTTCAAAAGGATTGTACACACATTTGATTTTATCAGCAATCTTGAATTAACGTTTTGATTCAATCTGTTCACCAAGATTTTTATGTCCATATTAAAATAAAAATGCACAATGCAAAAAAAAAGTCAAGCATTTTATCTTTGAATGAAGCAATGATTAAAGAAGAATTTGGGATGAGTATCCAAAAATCAACATTTTTAGAACATTAACCTTACCAGTCAAGCATAATATCTTTTTCATTTATGCATTTTCTTGAAGAAAAGCCATTTCTAAAATCTTTTTTCCAATCTGTAGTACTATCAGTAAGTGATCTGTTACAGTGTTTATGGATCTTTACTAGGAGAAAGGGAAAGAAAAATAAGACAGTCTTAGGAAACTTATTTAGATCAATTTTATTTAAGCCACCTTAGCACAGTTACCTTAAACTGTTGGAATTGCAGAATATATATACTCTTAAGCTATGCAAAATATTGCATGGCAATATTAAGATTATCCCAAAATATAAACCGAGAAATACTTGTGATTAAGCCAGTTCTAATATTAATATAGTGTCATTTAGTGACTTCATAGAGCAACATGCCAAGTAAACCATGTGACACTGTGTGTATTGAGATAGATACATAGAGATGCTAAGATAGCTGGCTGCTGCAATCTTGTTCAGATAAAATTCTCTCATACAGTGTCCTATGCCTGACCCCTTCCTTGCCAGGGATGGGATGCTACTGGTTCGACCCGGTTCTATAGAACCGGTAGCTCTGAAGAGCAGTCACCGAACCGGTTTGCTGCGACGACCTTCTGGTCATCTGTTTGGCCCACCCGCCCGCCCGGGCTTTTGGCTGTCCTTTATTTCCTGCTTTTTCAACCTCACCTGCTTTGCACGGCACAGCTGAGGTTGAAAAAGCAGGAAAGAAGAGGATTTTCAAATGCTGCGCACTTGTCAGCTGTCTTGGCGACACAGCTGATTTTTTTTGCAAATGCTGTACATGCGCGTGAACTGGTAGTAACGAGGGTTGAATCCCAGCCCTGCTCCTCGCAGTGCAAAGAGATTACTTAAACAAACTATCCCTTCTTGAGTTGTTTTCTTCCCAGCTCAGTCTTTCCTAACAAGCTCAACTGTGACCTTAATTAGTTGATTAGAACCCTCCTTCTGGATGGCTCCCTGAAACTGATTAGACCTTAAGCCAATCTCACCCTTACTGCTAACTGGAAGAGACTGGTCCAGTTCAAATATAAGAGTATCAGATTTTCATTAGAAGCTCAGTGTGGGAGCTTTATTATCAGGCAGCGGTACTAAATTGGATTAAAGATTGGGTTAAATTAAAAGATAAAAGAATACTAACATTAGAAGGTCATGACCTCCAGGTAAGTTGGCATGCATTCCTATGGGAGAAAAACGGTAAAGCACATGCCTATTTCAATCGACACCAAATAAGAGATTCACTTATCCAAATATGGAGAAGGATTAAAAAAAACATTACATGAAGATACCACATTGGTTGTCAACTATGGAGGCCATGATACACTTGAATAGACTAGACTTGGGTAAAATGATAAACTACAATGAATTATTAGACACCCAGGGGAAACTAAAATCAAACCAAGAGCTTAAAGAACAGGGAATTACAACTGATTGGTGGTCATACCTACAAATTCAAAATAGATATAAAAAAGATTTAGAAGAATTCAGATTTTACAAGGGGCAAAATCAACTAGATAAAATTCTAATTGGACCAGAACAAAAATTTATATCCCAAACATATACTTATTAGACTTTAAAATGGAAGAAGAAATTGTGAAGAGCACCATGATAGCAAGGGCGTGGAATTTTGGATACAACATAGATTTAGAAGAATGGGAAAAATTATGGAACACAAATTATAAGTTAACAACAGCTTCAGCATCTAAAGAAAATCTATGCATTCTACTCCTAGACCGCAGGTTACCTGCCTCCATGCGCTGCTGCTTTTGCCCTTTTGTGACATCTTGAACCCTCCTGTTGGCTGCCTTGGAAGTCATTTTACCATCAATGACTATTCCCGTTTATCTGTTTTTTCCACTCTTGGACTCTCTTCTCCCCTTTGGACCTGGCTCTTTCCCATTGCAGTGGGAGGGCAATGGAGGGCACAAACTCCCCCTGTTGTGAGGGGACAGGGGTTTGGTTTGGCATCACCATCCCACCATAAGCCACTGCGGTGAGAGAGCAGTGGCTTGGCCATTTCAATCTTGGCCCTAGCACCGTGAGAGAGCTGCTTGTTGGTGGGGTTGTTGACTGTCTGGGTTTGGCCTTTGGATGCCTGGTCCTTTTTTTGCATGTTCCATCTATGCTACAATCCGACTGTTTTGCCCTTCTTTTCCCCCTTTGAAATGTGATAGATGCTAGCCTACTCATCGTTGGAGCTACGGGCCCTCCAGACTGTTCCCCTGTCTTTGGAGTGGCCCTTTGGGTTATCGAGAGCCTACCTCAATGACGGATCTTGGGATCCTGAGAGGTGGCATGGCGCAACCAGAGGGCTAAATTTTAAATTTGGGACAAAGGGGAAGCTTTTAAATTTTTAATTCGTTGTTTTAAGGGGTTAGGAAGGGGTGGGTGTTCAATTGCGGGTCTACACAGTCCTTCCAGGCCGGCTTCTGGTCTCGGCGGGGGTGGGGTGGGGGGCCTTGGGGTCTGGCGGGGAGAGGCGGGGTTGTCCATCGACAGAGTGATCGGTTATGGCAGGGGGAGGGACAGGGGCCAAATTATGTGCTGGGAGCGCGCCCCGATGTTTACGTCGGTGCGCGCTCCGACCCCCAGGTCGCTTCCTGCTCCCCTGGGGTCTTGGGAGCGTGGTCTCTGGGCTCAGACTGGTATATTTGAATGCCAGGTCCGTAGTCAATAAGTCATCCCTCCTCCGTGAACTCATAGAGGAGGAGGCTGCGGACCTGGCGTGCATTACGGAGACCTGGGTGGGCCCGGAGGGGGGTGTCCCTCTGTGTGATTTGTGCCCCCAGGCTTCCGGGTGCTGTACGGTCTCGGGCCCAGGGACGGGCGGAGGGGTAGCCATAATTGTTAGAGAGACCCTGTTTCCAAGGGAGGTCACTGTCCCCAGATGGGGGGTGTGAGACCCTCCTCGTGAGATTGGGCCCGGGTGGTCGGTTGGGTTTGCTGCTACGTACCTATCCCCCAGCTGCGTGCGGCGGCCCTGCCTGGGCTGCTCGGCGCCCTCTCGGAGGTGGCGGTGGAGTTCCCTAGGCTTATAGTTCTGGGGACTTTAACCTGCCGTCACTGGGGGCGTCGGGTTTAGCTCAGGAGTTCATGGCATCCATGGCAGCCATGAACCTGACCCAGGTGATCCATGGACCCACCCACGAGGGGGGAACACACTTGACCTGGTTTTTATCTCGGGGCAGTGGTGTAGTGATCTGGGGGAGGTTCTCCATCTACCCTCCCTTTATCGTGGACTGATCACTATCTCCTGCGGCTGGTTTTTCAATTGGCTGTCCCTCGCTGCTGGGATGAGGAGCCTATACGATGGTTCCGCCCCAGCGCCTAATGGACCCGGATAGGTTTCAGACGGCGCTGGGGTTTTGCCCGCCTCCCTCGACCACAGCTCGGCCGAGCGCTGGCGGCCGCCTGGCAAAGGGCGGCGTCGGGGCGCTCGACCGGGTTGTCCCCTTGCGGCCTCTTCCCGCCGTAGACCCCGATGGGCTCCCTGGTTCTCGAGGAGCTCCGGGGATGAAATGGCGGAGAAGATGCCTGGAGAGCAGATGGAGGGCCAGCCACTCCGAATTCGACCGTGTCCAGTTGCGATCCTATATCAGGACCTATCTGGAAGCAATCAGGGCGGCGGCGTGCTTACTTCTCCGCTCTGATTGCGTCTGCCGATGATCGCCCTGCTGCCCTGTTTGGTGACCCGCTCCCTCCTTCAATTGAGGGGGGATGACCCGTTGCAGGGCAGAGCAGAGGAATTTAGTTTACATCTGGCGGATAAGGTCGCTCGAATTCGTGCTGGCTTGGACTCTGATTGGCAGTGGTCTGATGATGGGGTGGCGGTGAGTCTGGTGGAATCTACCTGGGTTGAGTTTGACCTGGTCTCCCTCGATGAGGTGGACAGGATCATGCGGAGGCTGTCTTCCACCACGTGTTTATTGGACCCGTGCCCTTCCTGGTTGGTATATGCCTCCAGGGAGGTTACGCGGCTGGCTCCAGGCAGTTGTTAATGCTTCTCTGAGTGAGGGAGTCTTTCCTGCCGCCTTGAAAGAGGCGGTGGTGAGGCCCTCCTCAAGAAGCCTGCCTTGACCCGCCGCTTTGAACAACTATCGTCCTGTCTCCAACCTCCGCTTTTTAGCGAAGGTTGTTGAGAGCGGTGGTTCAGCAGCTTCCCTTGTTCCTGGAGGAAACTGAGTATTTAGATCCGTATCAGTCGGGCTTCAGGGCCGGACACAGCACGGAGACAGCATTGGTCGCACTGATGGATGATCTCTGGAGGGCTCGGGACAGGGGTTTTTCCTCTGTCCTAGTCCTTTTAGATCTCTCAGCGGCTTTCGATACCATCGACCATGGTATCCTTCTGCAGCGCTTAGAGGTTTGGGGTGGGGGAACCGTTTTGCGTTGGTTCTCCTCCTTCCTTCGGGCCGCCGCAGTCGGTGTTGGCAGGGGGCAGAGGTCGGCCCCGAGACCCCTCACTTGTGGGGTGCCGCAGGGGTCTGTCCTTTCGCCTCTCCTGTTCAATATCTACATGAAACCGCTGGGTGAGATCATCCGAGGTTTTGGGGTGAGGTATCATCAGTATGCTGATGATACCCAGCTTTATATCTCCACCCCAGGCCAGATCAGTGACGCTCTCTCCGTGATGTCCCGTGCCTGGAGGCGTGCACGGGTCTGGATGGGTAGTAACAGGCTTCAGCTCAACCCCACCAAGACGGAGTGGCTGTTCTTACCGGCATCTCGGTCTTTATTGGATGTACCATCTTTGGTCATGGGGAGAGGTGTTGCCCCGTGGATAGGGCGAGAAACCTGGGTGTCCTCCTGGACTCACAGCTCGGTTTGGAGGAGCATGTGGGAGCTGTGGCCAGGGGCTTTTGCCCAGGTTCGCTGGTTCGCCAGCCCTTATTTGGACCGAGATGCCCTTCAACGGTTACTCATGCGCTTGTCACCTCTAGGATTGACTACTGCAATGCTCTCTACATGGGGCTTCCCTTGCGGACGGTCCGAGGCTTCAGCTGGTGCAGAATGCAGCGCGCTGGTTGTGATGGGGTATCCCGATACTCCCATGTTACACCCCTCCTGCGCGGCTTGCATTGGTTGCCGGTTGCCTCTCGGTCGCCTTCAAGGTATTAGTTACAACTTATAAAGCCCTTAATGGCTTGGGTCCAGGGTACTTGCGGGAACGCCTCCTGCCAGCATCACTTTCCGATCGCCCTGTTCGCTCTCATAGGAGGGGCCTCCTTGGGGTGCCCAGTCAGATATTGTAGGCTGGCGGTCCCCAGGGCTAGGGCCTTCTCTGTGGGAGCACCTGCCCTTTGGAATCAGCTCCCCGCCGATCTCCATTTGGCCCCTGACCTCCGCTCCTTCCGCCGGGACCTGAAGACTTGGTTGTTCCAACGGGCCGGCCTTGAATGACCCGGGGTTTCATTTTAATTTTATTTGGCTTGTTTACTGTTTAATTTTGTTTTATTGTAAATTTTTCTCTGTTTTAATGTTCACCTGAGTCCTTAGGGAATAGGGCGGCATACAAGTCGAATAAATAAATAAATAAATAAATAAATACAAAATGTTTTACCGGTGGCACTTAGCCCCGACAAGATTGACCAAAATATACCCAAATACTAGTCCCAAATGTTGGAAATACCAGCAAGCTGATAGTACCTTCTACTACATTTGGTGGTTATGCCCCAAGACCAGGACTTATTGGACCCAAATTAAAGATTGGATACAGGAAATTATAGGATATAAAATTGAATTGAAACCAGAACAGTTCTTATTGGGAATAATTGGAGATCACTACCCAAAAAAGATAAAATACATTATCTTACATATATTAACAGCAGCCAGGATAACGTATGCACAAATGTGGAAAAGACCTATTATTCCAACAGAAGACTTAGTCTACAAAAAATTATAGGATGTGCGGAAATGGGCATGCTTACCCTAAAAATGAAAGGAGGATTCTGATTATTACTCGATTTGGCACAAGTGGTGTGAATGGTTAGAAAATAGAGATAAGAAACAAGAAGTGGAGCAGATAAGAAACTAGAAGAGACCTTAAAAGAACGGTGTGTAGATATGAAAATATGTAAAATATACAAATATATAAATTTAGTATAGATAGAGATAACAGTTATTGGTTGATATGTGTAAAATAATGTAGAAACTATAAAATGATAAGTGTAGATGTCTAATTGCTGTGGAAACTGTGAATATGGTTTGTATTGGTGGAAAATGTAATAAAAATTAAATTAAAAAAAGAAGCAGCTCAGTGTGAAACAATCTTGGACATATACTAAGAATGGCTTTCTTACTGTTTCTACTATCTACAAAGCTTATTGGTAAGCCTAGGAGATATTTTCTGCCTATCTCTGCATGGGCCTTGGTAGCTCAGGCTGTTAATTGCCTGCTCTTAAGATCCAGCTGCCTACAACTGCTGTAGGCTCGAATCCCACCAGGCTCAAGGTTGAATCAGCCTTCCATCCTCTCGGGGTAGGTAAATTGAGGACCCAAGATTGTTGGGGGCAATAAGCTGACTTTGTAAAAATGCCGCTTAGTAATAAGCAGGCATATACAATGGAAGGAAGGCTATTGCTGAGCGCATTGGGTTGCCCAAAATTGTAAGTCCCTGAGTCTCAGGAGAAGGGCAGCATATAAATGTAATTAAAAAAAAAAAAGTGATGGAATAATCATTCCTTGCAGTTTCTGCTACTTTGACAGGGAAAAGTGGGGATAGCAGCATTGTATTTCTCCATGAATAAAAAATCTCAAGTGCACACCAAAATATCACATCTATCACCATCAACTAATACTTTACTACCTCTGTACTTCTCCATTGCTTCACCCATTGTTTAAAAATGACAAAATAGTGACATGATTTCAAAGAGTGCTGTTTATAAAGAAAGAATGCTTCGTGAATGGGCTGTGGTTCATGACAGAGTATATGCTTTGTATGCAAAAGTCTCTTAAACTTTTCAGTGTCTGCTTTTTCCAAGAAATGGAAGATGTGGAAAAAGTCTCTCTCTGAGCAATAAGAATATTGCCAGACATAGTAGATAATAATGGATTAGCAGCAAGTCACGTTCCTATATAACCGGTGAACTATCAGATATATTCTAAATGTGATTCAGTGACCAGCTGAAAAAAGTTCTAAATGTCTTTTCCAAAGAGTCCAAATCACGTTAACACAAAAACACAAAAAGTAAAGTTAAAAAAATAAGTTGTTCTTCATTTTGAGTGGGAAAAGTAAGAATTTTATAAGAGTCAACAGAAGCAACTTGGTTCAATTTACACATATAATTTGGCTAAAAACAATGAGTTTTTCTTGGTGCACACTTTTTAAATACAACCCAGATAATTATGTAAGAGTCTTCACTATTATCTTTGCATAGTTATTCACTGAGAATAACTGTGCATGTGAATAGGGTACCTCTGGGCAATGGAAGGAAAAATGTAGGCAGATATACTTGGAAGGGTAGAAGGTCTCGTATGTATGTATGTATGTATGTATGTGTATGTCCTTACCTTCTACCATTCCAGATGTGTGTGTGTAAATACTAGAAGTTAATAAATTACCAAGGTGTCAAAAATTTCAAGGAAAACAGAAAAAATTCCCCCAGCTTAATTTCTTTTAATTGTTCATAGAAAGCTGTAGAAAAGATCCATTTTCCATTATGCATGTAGAAGAACTTATTTTTTTTCTGTCAAGAAACAAAACAGTTTCAGAATTCAGAAAATACAAAAGGAAATCATGCAGGGTTATTAAGAAGAGTAACATGAACATTCAAAAGTCAAAATCTAATGATTATTAAATGGGACAGGATACAAGTCCTATAACAAATAAAACCCTCTTCTTTTTTAATATAGTTTTTTTTATTAATTTATAATATGACATACAAAGAAAGTAAATATTAGGGAAATTAGGGAAGGAATAGGGAAGTGGACAGTAGGGGAAAGCAACGGAAAAAGGAAAAAAAGGCATTGACTTCCGACTTCTTTGGTGCAGTAAATATGGCATTAACATCTAGCCTCAACTTTTTACTTTTTCATAGTAATATAAACTAGCCATTTTTAATAGCAAATCAACTCAAAATCAAAGTTTCATTTTTTTCTACCTCAAGCACAAAGTCCAGAAGTGGCTTTCAAGTAGAAATAAAGGTATTATAAAATCCTCTTCTAAATGTCCTTACAGCAAGTGTAGGGTAATGTGATTATTCTTATTTTATTTTATATACTGGTATTTTTCAAAAAGTTTTATCTTTCCTCCTGCCCACAAATTTTATCAATGCAGTAGCATGAAAGAATACAATTAGTTTCCTCCCATGTAATGGGAATGTAATACCCCATATGGGTACGTAGGTCTATCACACTGCAAATATCTAGATATTCATGAGTTGGCAGCAAAGAGAAAGGGAAAACACTAGTGCTCAACTGGATTTCCCATTCCTGGGTAGCCGAGCACAGGAATTGAATAGGCCTGTCTACTCTCACTGATTCACAATGAACCAGAAAGTCATGTATGTATGTATGTATGTATTTATTTATTTATTCGATTTATATGCTGCCCTATCTCCTGAGGGACTCAGGGCGGCTCACAATTAAAATAGGATTTAATACAATCAGACAAACAAATTGATGAGTCGAGGTCTCACTACTGGTTAGGATAATTTAGGATATGTTCAGAACCCTTTCCCGTTCTCCCTCAGTCCGGGTAGGCTAGTTGGAATAGCCAGGTTTTTAACTCACAGTGGAAGGAGCGGAGGTCAGGGGCCATCCGGAGCCCCGGAGGAAGTTGATTCCATAGGGTGGGTGCTCCCACTGAGGAGGCCCTACTCCTGGGGACGGCTAAACGACATTGTTGTGTCGATGGCACCTGGAGAAGGCCCTCTCTATGGGGGCGCACGGGATATTGGGAGATTGTTATTGGCAATAGGGTCTCCTGCAGGTATCCTAGTCCAATGCCATAAAAGGTTTTATAGGTCAGTGCCAGCATCTTGAATCTTACTGTATACAGTACATGCTCAAACAAATATACTTATTTTTCTGTATATTACTACAACTTGTTTGATTACCTGAATATCAAACTATCCATGAATTCCTGCTCAAAAGTAACATTTCTGTAATTTCCTTTAGATTAGTTCTGAAATACATAAGTAGAGACAGTCCAGCCCAACAACATGGGGAAAACAGGAAGAAGATGGTGTGTTGGATATGTTCACTGCTGTGAGTTATTTGTAAAAATAATAAAGATAGGATACAAATAAACAAATAAATGAGATAAACATGATGACCAACATATTTAAATCCCATCCTGTTAGCTCATCTTCAAATGGTTTTCCAATGCATCCTTAGTAAAAGGAGGCAATTTAAATGTTAACTTTTTAGAAGTTTTTTTTATACCTCCTTTATTTTTAGAAATAACTCAAGGCAGCAAACATACCTAATACTCTTCCTCCTATTTTCCCCATAACAACCTGTGAGATGACTGACAGAGAGCAACTGGCCCAAGCTTACCCAGACAACTTAAGGTGGGTGAAATTTATTGCTTTGGTTTTTTTTAAGGTTTCATTGATCAAGTCTCTTCTTGAAAGTATTTTCTGCCTATAAAGAGGAAACATTTTATTGTATATGAATACTGGCTTCAAGCACATCTTAAGACCATGATGTGCTGTTTAAATATCTGATGAATTCTACATTCTTTGCAGCTCTTCAAGATTCCTGAATAGTGCAATTCCTGATTGTCTCATTCTACATCAAACTCGATTTCACTGCGGGCTGCATCACGGTTGTGCTTGACCTCAGGGCCCCCGAGGGGGCATGGCCAGAAAGGAGGGAGAGATCAACCACCAGGTAGAGTGATGTCAGCTTTGGGGGGTTAGTTTTTGGTTCTCCTTTTTCTTCCTTCCTTTCCTGCGAGTGGCAGGAACTGCACTTGGTTTGCGGGGACTGAGGTTTACTTTCCCTTTCTGGCTTTGCTGCATTCCCAGCCAAGGAATACTGCTTCTCTTTCTGTCTCCCCCCAAAAAACCTTCGCTTTCTCTGGCTCTCCTTCCTTCCTTCCTTCCTTCCTTCCTTCCTTCCTTCCTTCCTTCCGGGGGCTGGTCCTTCACTGTCGGCAGGGCAGCCCCCCAGGCCAGACCTAGCCACATCATGGGCTGGATCTGGCCTGCGGCCCTTGAGTTTGACACCCCTCTTCTACATGGGTCTTGGTGGTGCAGGCTGTTAATAGCCTAGCACTTAGCTCCAGCTGCCTGTAATTATTGCAGGCTCGAATCCCACCAGGCTCAAGGTTGACTCAGCCTTCCATCCTCTCGGGGTAGGTAAATTGAGGACCCAAGATTGTTGGGGGCAATAAGCTGACTTTGTAAAAATGCCGCTTAGTAATAAGCAGGCATATACAATGGAATGAAGGCTATTGCTGAGCACATTGGGTTGTATCCCAAAAACTGTAAGCCGCCCTGAGTCTCCGGAGAAGGGCAGGATATAAATATGAATTTAAAAAAAAAGATCCTGTCCAATTTCTAGGCATTCTTGATCTTTCTCCTCTGCTTTTATATACCACAGGAATCTCTCCACAGAAATGTAACTTGAATTCATGAAATGAGTGACATATAAATTTAATAATAAAATAATAAAATTTGTGATGAGAACAAAGGGGTCAGGAAGGTCTGTTTTTATAAGCCCAGTTGCAAAGCTAAATATTCAGTGGCAGAGGTCTTAAATTGCAGCTTAACTGGTATATTAAGCCAACCATGTCTTTTTATTTCCCTTAAGTAATCCAATATTGCTGAATGCTCAAATAGGATATTAAATCTAAGTGGGCATATGCTACCATCCTTCATCTATCAGATAGTCACTAAAATCCAGATGAATATACTATAATTGCTGGAAGAGACACAAGGGATAAATGAAGATTGTCTCCAATTTTATAAATCACCAATAGATGACAACACCGATAAACCAGAAACCCTGATGTGCTTTTCAGCTTTTTTTTTCTTTACAGTTATGAGGAAAAAATTGTGTTGTCATTGAAACTAAATCTGCAGTGAGTACTGGTCAGAGTGTTTTAGGCAATGCATTGTGAATTGAATTTTTGACAGCTAATTAAAATTTACTGCATAATGTAGATTTATGACAATGACTGTTAATATAAATATTGTGCATAGCTGGGCCCCCAAAAGTGTAAAGATGGTGAAGTAGGAAGATATACATGATCAAAAACAAATGGGCAACCTGTAATAGCAACCAACAAGTTTTATATGAGCAACATTGATGAACTGACTGGGTACAATCAGTAGATCATGGAAAGGAAAATTGCTGTCAAGCGTGGCATTTCACAAAATATGTGTTGTTCAATATTAGAAAATTTGTGCTAGATGGATTCCTTGTATGCTGATGACAAAGATGAAGAAATGAAATTTGTCAATAATTGCTTTCGAACTACAAGAATGAAGGTGAGGAATTTCTACATAACACTGTGACAGCCAACAAAACATAGGCACTTCATTATGACAGAGACATGAAGCATCAGTCCATGGAACACTGTCATAAAACTTTTCCAGCAAGGGGGGGAAAAACTGACACTTTGGCAGAAAAACTCATGGATACGGTTTCCTTGGAATGCAGATGGTGTTATTCATAAGGATTTTCTTGAACCTCACGATACTATCTGGATGACACTCAGACTTTGAAACAAGTAAGAGGAGTTTGGAAGCATAAGACAAGAAAGTAATTTTTTTTGCAACATGATAACCTTAGGCCTCATATCTCACAAGCCACCAAGAGGTAGTTGCAAAGTTAGAGCTCACATCTTACTCCTTCTAACTAACCTAAGGTTCAGAATCTGTGGCATGTGATTTCCACTAATTTCCAAAGTGAAAGGAATATCTTTGTGGATATCTAACTCAAATGAACAGCTGGAAAGAATTATCAGGACCTGATTGAAAAGGCAAGGTATGGAGTTCTTTGTGATGACTTTAAGCAGTGGTGGCTTGGTGGGCATGGCATGACTTGATGGGTATGGTTTGGGTGGGCATGGCAGAGGAAGGATACTGTAAAATCTCCATTCCCTCCCGACTCCAGGGGAAGGATACTGTAAAATCTCCATTCCCTCCCAACTCCTGGGGGAAGGTTACCACCGGTTCTTCGAACTACTCAAGATTTCCGTTACCAGTTCTCCAGAACTGGTCAGAACCTGCTGAATACCACCTCTGACTTTAAGAAACTATTCCACCATTACCAGAAGTATGCAGCAAATGGCGATTATGCAAAAAGGTGAGGAAAGAACTCAGGAAAATGGTACTTTTAAAATATCCCCAATTTAAAATAAAATTATGGAAGCAGGCATCGCTTCCAATTAAATTCTTATATTTTAATAAATAGTTGAATGTAATCTTACAATATGCCTGTTTCAGTAAGACCAAAAGAGCGATCTACATCTGAAAGCAACCTGTAAGGTAGTAATCTTCTGAGGTAGTATCTTACTATCCTCTATCCCTGATGCTTATTATCACACTAATTTTAACTGTGTTTTTGGGTAGCTGTACAGATTTCTGAGCAAAACATTGGCCAACTATCATCTATATTTTTTATTTTTTTAGAATTTCCATGGAACAATAATTTGTATAAGATTATGCTGATATGAAGCTTTTGAACTCTAACCATTAGAAATTCTGTTTAGATTAAACAAAATCAGATAGGGCAGGGAGTCTGGCAGAATGAAATAAGTTATCCACAAGGACCATGATGTGCATTCATGCCAGATTACAATATTTGTTCCAAGAAGATATCCATATCCAATCCGTCTTTTTGAATGACATTTGTCTTTTAAAAAATTCTAATAAACATCAAAACAATCTTTAATCAGGCATGTAAAGCATTTTTTCTCTCCAAAGATTCCACTGGGGAAATGAAAGCCTTTGGGTATATGTAGAAGAGACCAAAAGTAATTGAACTGTATCTTGAATATTCTACACATCTGTAAAGTACCTCTGCCCCCAAGGAAATCAACTCTGTAGTACTGGAACTGAGAAATATTTTTGTACTGACTGCTAGGTGTTCTAAGTTGCTTTAATTGCTTCAACGTTTACATATGCACACAATTAGCTATGTAACCATCTGCCTGATTGTTAAAAGAATGTACTAACGGGGCAGCTGTAATTTGCTTATTGGCATTTAGGAGAGAAAATGAATGGCTGATGTATCCAGAATATTTATATAAAGCACTGATGCTGTTCTATATGAAATCAAGTGTTTAGGTTCAACTAATATTGTTGACAATGGCAACAATAGGATTTCATAGGCAACCCATGCCTCATCCTGACTATATAATGCAGGATTGTCAAACTCCCGGCCCATGGGCCAGATGAATCACACTCTGGTCACACCCATACCCGGTTTAGTGAATGGGGAAAACATCACTTGATGCTGCCATGATGATGTGAGTTTGACACCCTGATATAATGAATCACTTTTTGGTTTTGTGCCTTCAAGTCAGTGTTGACTCCTGGTGATTTGCCTGTACAAGCCCCTACAATTTTCTTGGTGATATTTTTGGAAGTGATTTGTCTTTTTCTGGGAGCTGAAAGAGAATGATTAGCTGAAAGTCACCCAATTGACTTCATTTGGTATTTGCGGGAGCACCTGCTGCCAGCAACAACTGCCCATCACCTCGTGCACACCCACAGACAGGGCCTCCTCAGGGTGCTGTCTGCCAGACAGTGTCGACTGGCGGCCCGCAGGGGGAGAGCCTTCTCTGTGGGTGCACCCACCCTTTGGAATCAGTTGCCCTTGGAGCTTCGGATGGCTCCTGACCTTTGATCCTTCCTTCGTGACCTGAAAACATGGCCTTTTCAACTAGCCGACCTGGACTGATAGGGGGCTTTTATTCGGTTTGTTTGTTAGTTTTAATTAGGTTATTGGGATGTCCATTTAATACTTTTTGAAATTTTTGTGTTGTATGTTTTTATTGTTGTGAGCTGCCCTGAGTCCTTCAGGAGATAGGGTGGCATAGAAGTCCCAATAATAAATAAATACCTAAAATGGGATTAGAGTTGATAGTGGTTTCTAGTCTGGTGCCTTAACCATTACACCAAACTAGCTCTTTACCATTGCACTAAAGCCCCCAAATTCTTCTTTCTGCTGAATTTTATCTCTGATTATTTCCAGGTAGCTCATTTGGCATCAATTGAAAATGGTTAGTCATTAGTTTCTTTGGGAATCCCACCCCATTTTGCAGTCTAGCCAACATTCCTGAATCTCCCACTTACATACAAATCAGACCTCAACCTCTTTAGAAGTTTCTTTGAGTTAAGAGCAAAATCAACAAGGTCCAATCACTTGCTGAGGCCTTAATAACTATAGCTTTGATATTTTCCAGGCTTATAAAAAAAGCAAAGAACTGAATAAATATGAATAAAGAGAACAATGTTACCCAAAAAAGTTAAACACTGTTTAAATGTAGCAAGATAGAACAATGAAGACCAATGTATCAGAATGAAATAAGGAGCGCAAGATAGATAAAGTGTGTGTGTGTGACTGTGTGTGGGGGCGAAGAAACTCATATAAGCTAAAACTTCAGGATACCCAACTACCTATGTCATTAAGTAATTAATACATGTAGAAGTATTTCTTCATTCCACTTCCAAATTATCCAGGTGGTGAAATTAAGAACTATTCATACTTCATTCTCCTTTAAATTGGGTAAATAATTATGATTAATATACCATGACAAGTTTACACAATCTTCACAAAATATAAGTGTTTACAAAGTTTGCAAAGACAGCATGCTCCAAACCTAGCAAAAGTCATACTTTTGCCAAAGAAGTACGCTATAAATGAAGCAGACAGATCAATTTCAGAAGGGCATTAATTAACAGTATCCAGCGTTAGCCCTTCAAAGTGAACACTAACAGTATTGCATTATACAGTATATGAAGTTGGGCCCATATGAATTATGCAACGAGATGACACTTAAGTAGAATACATCTATAGAGTCTGCCAAGCCCATAAAGATGCCATTACAGTACCTAATTCAGGTCTTCATAAACGTCACGTGTGAAGCCTGCTAGCCTTTTTGGAAAATAACAACAGGCAAGCGAGGGGACACGTTCACCTTAAAGAGAAACCGAACGCAACCTACAAAAGATCAAACAAAATCGTCCCTCGGGCTTAAACTTCACATTTGACGGACTAGTTCTGGTGTTTTCCTTCTCCGCCCTCCCGGTCCTTTTTCTTTTCCCATTACCTTTGCACGGAAAATTAGCACGCGCGTTAAGTTCCCCAGCTTCCCAAAAGATCCTGCTAGACTCTGTCCCCGCGTGTTTCACTCCGAAGGTTCCTCTACTTGGCGCTGCCGTGGATGAACCCCTTTCCCCGCCATGACTTACTCCGCAGCAGCTTCAGACTTAACTCGCCATAAGAAACCCCCCACTCTAAATCACAACGAATGAACGAACTGGAGACTCCCTCCTCAATTACGCATGCGCAGAGATTCATACTCTGTTCCCAGTAGAGCGCTCGCCGAGGCGGCTTTTGGCCGCTCCCACACCTCCCTCCTCCCAGCATTCCAAGCGGCGGATATCGAAAAGAGATTGTCTCCAGGTCGGTGTTGGGCTGACTGGGGCTTGTAGTTTTTTTTGCCTACGACGCTTTCCCTGGAAAGGGAAATACTTCGCTCCTCAATGTCGAGCTGTCCGCGCTTTTTTCCCGTCCAGTTTGCGCGAGGGCCCCATCAACTCCGTTCCCCAAGGCGCGCGCCTTGGAATTTCTTTTTTACCCGCTCTAGGGTTGTAGTGCTTGTCCGAACTCGGAGCGTTTGTCAACGGTCCGTCGAGCAAAGCATCTTGGGACTCGGAGTTTTCTTTGCGGACTGCCCTCTGGGCATTGTAGTCCCGCGGGAGTTTTGACCGGGCGCTCATGGAAGCATATCCGGGCTCTTCTGAATGTGGGCGAGGGTTGTTTGACCGCGTTGCTTAGCAGCGGCCGCCCCCACCTTAAACGACTGCGGAAGCCAGCGAGGGAAGACAAAGGAAAGAGGCTGAAGGTGGGAGGAGAGGCGGTGGAAAGTAAGCGAGCCAGCAAGGGGCGGCGCGGGCACCGGGGAGAGACGGGGACCGGTTCCCGCTTCTAGTCGGGGTCGAGGGAAGGAGGACCGAGTGGACGCTGGGATGATTATGCCTGGCGTCCCCCGGGGTCTGACTGAGTCTTTCTCATCCTTTGGGCTACTAAATCTTTGGGGAACGGGCCTTCGCAGTCGAGATAAGGTGCTTCTTTGTATGCCTAATAACGTCCAGTCCTCTGGTGAAATAAAGCTTTGCAGGATTACAGTTTGCTCCGTTAGATACACGAGATGTTCCCTGCGGTCCAAATACAGGTGGTCCTCAATTTACCACAGTTCATTTAATTTAATAATGGGATTTCTATGCCGCCCTATCTCCTGAAGGACTCAGGGCGGCTTACAGCACTAAAAACAAGAATGCAAAATTTTAACAAAATTATTAAATAAGAAACCCCAATTACTCATATTAAAACATTAAAACCCACAAGCAGTTTAAAAACAATAAAAAAAACCCTTCTGTCCAGGTTGGCCGATAGAAAAAGCCGTCTTCAGGTCGCAATGGAATGATCGAAGGTCAGGAGCCACCCGAAGCTCCACAGGTAGTTGATTCCAAAGGGCGGGCGCACCCACAGAGAAGGCTCTCCCCCTGGGGGTCGCCAGCCGACATTGTCTCGCTGATGGCACCCTGAGGAGGCCCTGTCTGTGGGAGCACACAGGGAGATGGGAAACCGTTGCTGGCAGTAGGTGCTCCTGCAAATACCCCGGACCTAAGCCATGAAGGGCTTCATAGGTGATTACCAGCACCTTGAATCTCACTCAGAGGGCAACTGGCAACCAGTGCAGCTCACGCAGGAGGGGTGTAATATGGGAGTATCGGGACACTCCCATCGCAACCCACGTGGATGCATTCTGCACCAGTTGAAGCCTCCGAGTGGTCCTCAAGGGAAGCCCCATGTAAAGAGCATTGCAGTAGTTACTATTTAGTGACGGTTCCAAGTTACAATGGAGCTGAAAAAACAAACAAACCATGACTTATGACCATTTCTCACACTTACAATCTTCGTAGCATCCCCATGGTCGTATGATCTAAATTCAGATGCTTGGCAAATGGTTCGTACTTATTACGACCGTTGCTCTTTCCCAAGGTTCCCTTTTGCAACCTTTTGACAAGCAAAATCAATGGGGAAGCCAGATTCATTTAACAACCATGTTACCAACTTATCAGCTGCAGTGATTCACTTTAAAACTGTGACGAGGAAGTTGGTAAAATGGGGCAAAATTCACTTAAATGTCTCACTTAACAACAGAATTTTTGGACTCAATTTTGGCTGTAAGTTGATGACTACCTGAACATGTGAAACGACGGCCTGCCTATATTCTGCCTCTGGTGAAACAGTCACTAATCCCCAATGCCTTCGGCATAATAGGTGCTCTCTCCCTAGTGTTGTTAGTTGCAAAGTCGTGTTCGACCCATCGCAACCCCATGGACAATGTTCCTCCAGGCCTTCCTGTCCTCTACTATCCCCCAGAGTCCATAAGCTCAGTGCTTCAGTGACTCCATCCAGCCACCTCCTTCTCTGCCATCCCCTTCTTCTTTTGCCCTCAATCATTCCCAGCATTAGGCTCTTCTCCAGTGAATCCTTCTCTCTCTCTCTCTCCCTTTTTTTAAATATATATATTTATTTACATTTTTGTTATTATTCATCACATTTCCAATTTTGCAACGACTGTACTGGCTATATCAAGTCCTTTTAAAATAT
Organism: Naja naja; assembly: GCA_009733165.1. Lineage (NCBI taxonomy): Eukaryota > Metazoa > Chordata > Lepidosauria > Squamata > Elapidae > Naja > Naja naja. The sequence continues at coordinate 13,079,899 of CM019154.1, read as the reverse complement.
ACATCATAGTGTACACTCTGGTTATACCTATTATTCTCATGGTCATACAATATAGTGTTTTAAATACATAGTGCTGTAGGCCATAATTATAACTTTTATTTTCTTATTTGTATCATAACCAGTGAGTTCTTCCTTCTCATTAGGTGGCCAAAGTATTCGAGCTCCCCTAGCATAGATAATCCTAAAGCAGCGAAAAGTTTTGACCCACTCTCCCGCTTTAATGCCCAGCCAGGTTCTTGGGAGAGAGAGAAGCATTGAATGGACACCATCTCCAAAAGAAGAATACCAGATCTTGCTAGTGTAATCTCATGTTTTCGTGCTTGCCTTCTTGCACAAGTGTAGGGGTTACATGGTTTGATGCAAAAGGACAGGAGAAAATAGTGTTTTGGAGAAAGTAGACCAAAACATTAACCACTGTTAATTTGTGAAGAAAAGATGTCTTTTGGAATGATGGAAGCCATGTGGAGCAACAGCAAATAAAATAACATGGAAAAAAATCTTTTAGCTTCTCCATCGTTTATAAAAAATACCTGAAAAGAAACAGGCTTTGAAATTTTGAAACTCATAATCCTGTGAAGTGGAAAATATTGATCCATGCCTTCGCTGTCATCCCACATAAGGGTCTTAAAACTTATAGAAAGGTAGATTTTTTTGAACGTTAGGAAACATCTTTCATTGAATGTGTTAAGGAAGAGGCTGGAGGACAGACCTCTATTTGGAATGCTTTAAATTAGATTCCCATACTAAACAATAAATAGGATTCAATTACTGAAATGACTTCATTAGAGTCTCTTAATCTACGATTGAGCTTAAAAGTATGAAATTGGTTTGGTACTTGCTATTCATAATAGGGGAACCCAGAGGCTGTGATTCAAAACCAATTTACATTATTAGCATGTTAATTGTGATTTATTTGGTAAACCATTGTTAAAATTACTTGGCATAATTCCTTCTATTGGATATTTTACAAAATATGTTTTAAATAAGAAAATAATTTAAATGTTATATGCACTATTCAAATTTACTTTTTTCATTTTTACATTTTAAATGCCATGAAGGCAACACGGGGTATGAGTGCTGTATCTTTCTCATATATCAGCATTGCCAGATGAGATGCCTCTTGGAGGATAGTTATACCAGCAAGTACAACCAAACTGATACCTCACAGTAGGAGAGAGGATCACAATGTGAATGCTTACAAAGCCTCTGGGAGAGGGATTTGAGACCTTCAGCTTTCCATTCTATGTACTTGGCTACCTGCTACACTAACTATGGTTCAGTTCAGTGTGTGAAAACTCTCTAAATTGATAAGCTTTAACTCAGGAAATGAAGAATTATAAGGTGAAAAGGAAGAAGGAAAAATTCCCCTTCTTGAACAAAAACTTGGATCTTACTTCCCAGGATCAAAAAAACTGATTTTTGAATCCCACAGAATAGTACTTGAAAAGCTCAAAGTATTTTTTTCATATATAGTATTAAAACAATGCTTCTGGGTTTATTCCATAAATCTGGTGGAATTGAAATTTGTCTCAGACTTTATGTAATCTATGTGAAATTAACTGGTAAAACACAATATATAATAATGAGCTCATATTGAAGTATCACTTCTGGGAACTAGGAAGTGTGCCTTTTCCATAGTGGTCCTGCCCTCTCTCTTCCCCTTGAGATCTGGCAGACTTCCATCCTCTTAATCTTCTGGAAAACCATTAAAACCTGTTTTTTCCTCCAAGTGTTGTGATACCCAGTTGAAAGTAAATGAAACAAAAAAGAGTGTTTTAATAGTGTGTTAATTTGAAAAAAAACACTAAACCAAAATGTTCCATTTTCATCATCGATATGCTTGAGAAAACTATAAATACACACATTGTAAAACCTTGTAGAAAAGCAAAGCTGCTTAATATAAGAGGAGTTTCTCTACTCATTCACTCAGGTATTCACTTATGCATTCAATTATGGAATTCTTATTAAAAAATGAAAACAGGAGAAAGCGGGAGGGAGGAAGTTGAATGGAATATTCCAACAGAAACTATAGTTTAATGACTTAAGAGCTATAGAACGTTTCCTGTGCTGAGGGTTACAATTGCTTGTTGACTGGTGCACTGCTGTCTATACCTCAAAAAGTAGTAGAGCACTTAAAATGTGAACTAAGAAATTGATTTATATTTAAACTGTTATGTAACACGTATTGGTTTGTCTCAAAATGGCACTGTACTTTCAAAGCCTTACACTGTGCAAGGTTTACAGGGTTTAAGCATGTCACAAAACTGAAAATAATCTATATGGTTATAATTTTATGCACAGTTCTTAGAAATCTAATTGAATTTAATAGTACTAGTTTAGAAAGATTGGCAGTCCTAGTTATCGATGTTTTCATAGGTACAGATATAGAATAAATTTGTGCAATGAAATTTTTGAAACTATGGCCTTCCCAACAAGAGAATTTCAAAATATTAAGGATAATTGTTTTGAAATGGTACCTCAGACATTGTAGTTATCGCTTGCATTCATTCACAATCTGCCCCAAACTTATGGTATCAAATCTTTTATTAATATAAAAATTAAAAACAGAATTAAAAAAGGAAATGGTAAGGGAACCCCTTAACATAACATCAAGTTCAAGGAGGAGAATGCATAAAAAAATGAAATTGGATCATTTTCAAACTTAAAAGTTGTTTTACAGGTTTTCTTATTAATTTTTACAGTTGCCCCCATCTCATCTTACAGAATTCCTAAGTGAGTATGTTGAGGATACATGGAAATAAATGTTTTGAGTGCATACATTAAAAAATTGGCTTTTAATCTTAAAATATTTGTTTGATTCCTTGTATCTAGTAACATTTCATTTGAGAGCCAGTGTGGTAGTTAAGGGGTTGGGCTAGGAAGGGTGAGATGAGGTTCTATTCCACCCTTGATTAATGGTAGTTTAGTCAATGCCTGTGTTGTTAATGAGGAAAGTAAGTACTGTTCTTAGATATAATAGCTTACTAAATAAAAATGCTACAAATTGCTATACTAAATATTTCTGGTAAATGTAATGTAACCTTTTCAATTCATTACTTTTTTTTAACAGAAGTAAATGAATATTCAGGATGGCACCTATTTTGGAATGGAAGAAAATTATGAGAGTAGATCCTGATGGTTTGCCTCGTCAGGAGGAACTAGCAGATAGTTTGCTTGAGACTGTGGCCAAGGTATTTTGCATGATGTATTCAATATGTCAGTAATTAAAGGTATTTTAATGTGTACTTCTATATACTTATATTTTATATATTTTAGGTTGATGGTAATGCTTTGAAAGATGAGACTCCTGCACATTTAATTCAACTTTTTAAAATTTCTCAATCACTAATGAAGGTCAGTACTGATATATTGTTAAAATTTCTAAATAGCATCTTTATAAACATTTATTATAATACTTTATTTACTTGTATACAATATAATCTTAAGTGTCTAGCAATCATCAAACTACTATGAATAGTGGAAAAATGCTACCCTGCCCTCAAAATACATCCCACGCCACCAAGATATCACAGTAATCCTGTACTAAATTACACATACGCTGGGCTCATCTCCTATCCGGATCCAGCTTTTGAGGGAAGAGCTAGATCTTCATGGTCCTCCAGAAAGCTAATAGGGTAGGGACCTTCCAGATCTCAGGGAAAAGGCTGTTCTATAAGATAGATGGTTGTTGCAGTGAAGGCATACCAGATGATATTGTTTAGTAAAGAAGACTGGTGGGATGGACTTATCCACAGGGAACAGTAGTTTTATAGATAATTTGGCTCTGTGCATTGGCCAGCCCTTATTGCTTATCACCAGGTGGCATCGCTTTGGCTTGGGCTGGCCAACTTCATACTAGTAACCATGTTTGGTTACCTAAACGGTCCTTTTCAGGGCCACAAACAATACAAATGTTAACAAAATACTAGCATCGGCCTTAGTAATTGCAACACTGGGTATGCATCAGTTAATCTGTTCTCATAGTCATTGTAAGCATGCATTGTAAGCATACAAGAAAATTCACAATCCACATCCAAACAGCACCCAATTGCAAAACTCCCATGCTTTTCACTTAAAAACCACCAGTATATTTAAATATAACAATATTTTCATAAGTTAGCATAAAATATCACAAAATCAATGGCCTATCCAAAAAATGTCATAACTGTAAAGCGCAAAGCGTGCAGGACTTTTTCCACACAGCTGTACTTTAGAATAGAATAGAATAGAAATAGAATAGAATAGAATAGAATTCTTTATTGGCCAAGTGTGGTTGGACACACAAGGAATTTGTCTTGGTGCAAATATTCTCTGTATACATAAAAGAAAAGATACACCCGTCAAGAGTCATAAGGTACAACACTTAATGATAGTCATAGGGTACAATAAGCAATCAAATCATACTAGGAAACAGTCAATATAAATCATAAGGATACAAGCAACAAAGTTACAGTCATACAGTCACAAGTGGGAGGGGATGGGTGATAAGGAGTGATGAGAAGATTAACAGTAATAGTAGTGCAGACTTCATAAATAGTTGGACAGTGTTGAGGGAATTATTTGTTTAGCAGAGTGATGGCATTTGGGAAAAAAACTGTCCTTGTGTCTAGTTGTTCTGGTATGCAATGCTCTATAGCGTCGTTTTGAGGGAAGGTGTTGGAACAGTTTATGTGAGGGATGTGAGGGGTCTGTAAATATTTTCACAGCCCTCTTTTTGACTCATGCAGTATACAGGTCCTCGATTGAAGGCAGGTTGGTAGTAATTGTTTTTTCTGCAGTCCTAATTATCATTTTTTTCTAATAGATGAAAAACCAAGAAGTAGAACTGGCTCTAGAAGAAGTTGAGAAAGCTGGAGAAGAGCAAGCTAAATTTGGTAACATTTCTATAGATACATAACTTGTAAACATCTTGACACTTTTGGGGAAAAATACAGAAGTATCAGTAGAATGGAATTTCTAGTTCTGTAGAGAAGAAACCCTATTTAGAATTCAGAATTTAATATTATAGTCTTCATTGTTTTGCTTTTACTTTGTTGCTAGTTTTGAACCGTTACCTTTTACTCAGTTGGAACAGTGAGATTCCTCATTACAGTTAATTTTAGTAGAAATATGTTTCATTTATTTTGTTATTCTCAGTCAAATACAGAATCATTGAAAACATGCATATGATGACTAATGAGGTCCAACTTCTAAAGCTGGGCCCAAAGCATCACACAATTTCAACTTAAAGTGAATTGAATTTTTAGTTTATAAAATGAAGAAAAAGTTTATTTAAAATGAATTGAAAGATGTTGATGATCAATTGAGTTCACTCATTTTTAATTCTTTGAAAGAATAGGTAAGTATTAAAAATGGTATATGCAAGGTTCAATGATGAAACATGGTATTCCTATATATAAAGTATACTATACATAGGTATACTTTGCAATTAATTTTTTTTCAGAGAAGGAGCTGTTTTTGATACTAATAAAGAATGTGATCAGTTTTATTCCAGATTTTATTTTAGTGTTTTGCTCATTTTATTTCGATAACTTTGTCCTTTTTTATGAAAACAGAAAATCAATTAAAAACTAAGGTGATGAAGCTAGAAAAAGAATTAGAGGTATGTTTAAATTTCACCTAATGTAAAGATTGAATGTTATTATTTTTGAGATAAAATATCAGCTTCAAATAGCTTTATGGGTCTTATTAATCTGTCTAATTTGTATGGCACTGAATCTTGTAGGCCAGGGGTCTCCAACCTTGGCAACCTTTAGCCTGGAGGACTTCAATATCCAGAATGGCTGGGGAATTCTGGGAGTTGAAGTCCTCCAGGCTTAAAGTTGCCATGGTTGGAGACCCCTGTTCTAGGCTACAGCATGTTGTGAGGCTTGGTTTTCACATTTTATGATTGGCAATTTTAAATCCTGCAACTGTTCAATTTGGCTAAAATTTTAAATATGGACAATATAAAAAAGTAGGATCCTACTACATGTTTTAGAAAACTTCCTTGCATTAATTATTAATTGAGAAATCAGATTTTGGAGATTTTTTAAATATAATAAAAAGTATACTTGCAGAGAATATGTTGAATTGTAAAGTAAATACTATTTTAATAGTTGGAAGTTTGATTTGTGCTGCAATAGAAATAATGAATTAATTCAATATTTGATAATTTAGTAGTTATTTTTCAGTATAGTTAGTCTAAATTTAATTTAGATTCCAAGACAGATGGTCCCCTAGAGTAAATAGCTAAATCTGATCTTACATTGTTTAGTTGCATATTTACTATATTTCAGAACATTCCATGAGTTTTATTATTGTTTAGAATAAACACTTTTTATTTACCTTAATATAATGAAATACATATAACTAATTTTATTTTAATATTTGCTAAGATAGCACAGCGATCCACTGGAAGTCGTGATACTCGATTTCTGCGTGATGAAATCCGCCAGTTGGAAAAACAGTTGTCACAAAAAGACAGAGAATTAGCAGACATGGAAAAGGACCTAGACAAAGAGAAGAAAGTTAATGAACAGGTAAATTACATTGATATCTATAAAGAGTAAAAACTTTTTCTGAACAAATTAATGTTGAGAACAGTAATAGGAATTGTAAAAAAAAGACCTAACAGTGCAAGATTTTTAAAAATAATGTAAATTTATATCAGCATAATAGTAGTGATAGACACCATAAACGTAGGAAAACTAAAGTTGTGTAATGAAATTATATATACAGAAGAAGGGCCAATTGAGTCAAAGAAATTTACTCACAGATAAATGAATAAAAAAATTTTATCTGAAATTCTTCCTGTAATTGGTAATACTAAATATTATCTATACATTTTATTTGAAAAATACCTTGATCATAAATAACGTGGTGGATTTTTTAAAATGAAGCACTGGAACTGTTTCAAAATTGTAAAATTATAAGAAACGATCTTCAAATATAGTGAAGTGAAAGAGATGCTCTCAAATTAATTATTTTCAATAGTTCCTATGTCTCTTTTAACAAATTAATATCTTGTTTTTAGTGAATTATGTATATATAAGAAGCAGTAATTATATATGTATGACTGTGGAACTAAATAGAGTTTATTTCCTACATAAGACTACAGATTGACCGCACTAAATTTTGGAATTGGTAAATTATGAAGACCTAATCACTCCTGCTACTGGGTACTTCTGAGAAAATGCAGCATTATATAGTTTTAGTAGAAAACTGGTTAAACAAACTTTTGGATTGAAATAGAGTTTTTTTTATTAATTTTCAGGTAATTTTTTTATATATAGGTTTTGCAAATAGGAATAATCACAATATTCCTAGAAAGAGACTTATGTCTTATATTAGGATCATAATATATAGTTTCAGCTAACCAATTTGTCATTCCAGATTACTCTTCGAAATGAAGAAACAGAAAATGAAAACAGCAAATTAAGAAGAGAGGTTGGTATGCCTGTATAACAATTTGACGCAAAGTAAATTTTTGCACCTGGTGCCTACTTATTTGTTACAACTTTGTACATTTGATTTACCACTGCTTTCATGCTTCCTTATTTCCATCTTTCCTGTTCTGTGCCATGTACAGAACTAAGGAGTTCCAATTTCTTAGAAGAAAGACCATTTAGTTCACCATATTTTTCAGAGTATAAGACACTCCGAAATATAAGACGCACCCAGCTTTTGGGGAGGAAAACAAGAAAAAAATATCTGCCCCACCTCTGCCTCCCAGCAATTTGCCTCCTTGCAGCAAACAGCATACAGCCTGGTCAGTTCAGCACAGCCTGATTAGCACAAGCAGCTGATTGTCGGTTGGATCGGCCTCCTGACGATCAGCTGTTTCAGGCTGCAGGGATTGCCATAGCCTATTGCCTCCTCCATGTGCCCCATTTTCAGCCTCCGCATCCTGTTTTCAGCTCTGCACGCCCTGTTTTCGGCCTCTGCGCGCCCTATTTTCCGGCGGCAGGGATTGGAATGGGAGGAAAATGGCGCATACGGAGGCCAAAAATGGGGCACACGGAGGCAGCAGTGGCAATCCCTGCAGCCTGAAACAGCTGATAATTGGGAGGCCAATCCAACTGACAATCCGTTGCTTGTGCTAATCAGGCTATGCTGAAGCTGACCCGGCTGTTTGCTGTTTGCTGCAAGGAGGCAAATTGCTGGGAGGCAGAGGCCAAAGGGTGGGGGTCGGCGGTTGGGTGGAGCTTTGGCAACATTCGCTATATAAGATGCACAGACATTTCCACCCACTTTTGGGTGTGGAAAAAATACGTATTATACTCTGAAAAATACGGTAGTTTAATTCAGTCATAACAAATGTTTAAAATCTTCTGCAATGACAGGATTGCAGTGGAACCTACAGCAACCAAATCAGGTGGCGAACAAAAAATCCACCCAATTTTGAATTGGGTCACGATTTAAAAATCAGTTGGCAAACAAAATTGGGGCTGAAATATTCCCTTTCCGTGCTGATTTCTCCTTCGGTGCCATTTTTTAAAACTGCGTGCATGTGCAGTGGGTTGTGCTTCTGGACACGACCAAATCAGGTCGCGACCGAGTCTGGGAACGGATTATGGTCTCAACCTGAGGCTCCACTGTATTCTTTCAGTCTAGGTAATTTCTGTTTCAGTTTATGGATTTTCTTCATCATAAAGACATATAATGTTAAGTTCTTAATGTGCTTGCTTGGTCAGATAATGCTGTATTACTTCTTTCTTTTATGTTTTTCTCTTTTCTCTTTTGCCTGCTAAGTTTGATCTCTTAAATTTCCCTCTTTTTTCTTGTTCTGTTCTTTTTTTTTTTTAAAGAAAACAAGAATGAAGAAAAAGGTGAGGGTTAGTGTTAGTTTCTGTGTTCAGTGTATTAGCTTGTTTCAATAACTTAATTTAAAAATTAGATTCTTTAAAGGTGAAAGCACCAATTATGATATCAAGTCCCTGGCCATACTTGGTGCATGAATACAAATTAAAGTATTTCGGGGGGCTATCTAGCCTCCACTTGAATATATCCAATGAAATGAAATCTCTCTGGTTTGTTACATCTAGTTCCCTTAGATCTACTAGCATATTTCTCAGTTTCAGAAAGTATTAATACCTTATCTTCAGCAGTGTCATATTTTAATTATCTCTTTTTCTGCAGAATGAGCAGCTTCGGCAGGATGTTATTGATTATCAGAGACAATTAGAAACACAAAAAGAAACACTTCTCTCAAGAAGAGGAGAAGAATCAGATTACAGGTCACAGTTATCTAAAAAGAATTTTGAGCTTGTTCAATACCTAGATGAAATTCAGGTAAATTTAAAAGAGTTGCTCTTTTTGTTGCAATAGAACAAAATGGTCAGACCTGACTCTAAAGAAGTGCAGACCTTACTGGTTTATTTTGGGTTCTTGATTTTGGGTTTTTTCTAAGAATACGAACAAGGAAATTTTATATTAAGCTCAAAAGATTTGTCATGCTTTTCCTGCTGCTTGGAATAGTAAGCTAATGACTACCAATTAATCCATTATTCATTTAAACATATAAATATTATATTCCATGCAGAATTTAATGTTAGAAAAAAATATTTTATAGTTCAAATTGGTGAGATGGAAATTTAGATTGTGTGCGTGTGTGTGCATGTGCGTGTGTATGTCTGTGCTTGTATGTGACTTACCGGTTTGTTTGTTTTTTTATAAAGAGTAGTGAAACATCTGTAAGGGGAATAAAGGGGTGTGAATATCTTCAGGGGAGTCAGTAGCATAAATCATGACCAAATCTAGTAGGGAAAGTTCTGCCAATTTAGTTCAATCAAAATAAAACTAGTGATGGGGCAACTCAGAAGAAAGTTTAATATAAAATGAAAGGCTTGGTTGTTAATTAGAGCATAGCATGTCAGCCCGCCATGCTAGTGAGCATATATTTTTTCAGGTGCCCTAAAACATGCCAAAACCCATAAATCATTTTAATGATTTGTTTTATGGTTGGATGTCCCTGCATTTAAGAACTGTGCTGATGATCAAACTTACTGATGTATTGTTATCTTCTAGACTTAGGGGACAATTTAATATAGCTTGATCAATTTAAGAATTGCTTCTTATATAAAAACATACATTTCATGGAAATATGTCTGTTTTACATTTGCAGAATTTGACAGAAGCTAATGAAAAGTTAGAAGCACAAAACCAGGAAATGAGGAAGAATTTAGAAGAATCTGTGCAAGAAATGGAGAATATGACTGATGAATACAATAAAATGAAATTTATGGTGCAACAGTCTGATATTGCTATGGACCAGCTAAGAAAGGAAAAAGAGCAATATAGACTACAGGTATGAGGCACCTTGTATTTATTATTATTATTATTATTATTATTATTAATAATAATAATAATTTATTTAGACTTGTATGCCACCCTCTCTCCCTAAGGACTCAGGGCGGCTAACAATATAAAACCCAATACAAAAAATTTACATTAAAAAACAATTAAACAATTACAAGCCTAATAGTGACAAAATAAATTAAGATTAAAATTAATTAAAATAACTCTAAAACAAACCCTCCCCCCCTCTTGGTCAGTCCAGACTGGCCTGTTGAAAGAGCCAGGTCTTCAGGTCACGGCGGAAGGAGCGGAGATCGGGGGCCAAATGAAGGCCCAAGGGGAGTTGGATCCATAGGGTGGGTGCTCCCACAGAGAAGGCCCTACCCCTGGACACCGCCAACCGACAATGTCTGGCTGACGGTACCCCAAGGAGGCCCTGCCTGTGGGAGCGTACCGGGCAATCGGAGCGTGATGCCAGCAGGAGACGCTCCTGCAAGTACCATGTAGGACTTTGTAAGTTGTTACCAATACCTTGAATTTATTTATTTATTTTATTAATTGGATTTCTAACCCGCCCTGTACAATCATAAAACAATACAAATTAAAAAGAAATTAAATGAGAAACCCAATTAAAAGCTAAAAACAGTAAAAACAATCATTTAAAACTCCCATCCCCACCCTCAGATACACAAAGCAGATACACAAAGCAGATACACAAAGCATTAAAATTAGAGTATAAAGGATTAAGTTAATAGTGTTGATTGTAGGAGTGCTAAATAGTACCAAATGTGAAGGTTTTTTTTAATTCATATTTATATCCCGCCCTTCTCCGGAGACTCAGGGTGGCTTACAATTTTTGGGATACAACCCAATGCGCTCAGCAATAGCCTTCCTTCCATTGTATATGCCTGCTTATTACTAAGCGTCATTTTTACAAAGTCAGCTTATTGCCCCCAACAATCTTGGGTCCTCAGTTTACCTACCCCGAGAGGATGGAAGGCTGAGTCAACTTTGAGCCTGGTGGGATTCGAGCCTGCACTAATTGCAGGCAGCTGGAACTAAGTGCTAGGCTATTAACAGCCTGCACCACCAAGGCAAACCAAACCGCCAAGTTCATTTGCAATACACTTGTGGCCTTATCCATTGAAAAAGATATCAGTATCTTTTACGTATAAATTGTAAGAAAGCAGCTAGTTTTCAGTTCTGTGTACTGAAAATTCCCATGATAATTAGTCTGTCAATAGCTTATATTATGAATTGTATCTCAATGCAGGTGCATGAGCTGACAGAGCAACTTAAAACCAGGAATGAAGAAGATGATCCACTTATGGCAGCTGTAAATGAAAAAGTGGAGGAATGGAAGGTATTTCACAATTAACATTAACTATATTTTAGCAATTTGTTTTGTGTTTTGTCATAATTAAGGGTTTTTTTTCTTTCCTTTTATCTTGCAGAGAATTTTGGCTTCCAAAGATGATGAAATAATTGAATATCAGGAAATGTTGTTGACTCTGAAAGAGAAGCTGAAAATGGCCCAGATGGATTCTGACAAGAGCAGTGTTCTTGCCCTCCAGCAGGTACCCACACGTTTGTGTGTGAAATAAATATGCACATTAGTAGAAAATATAATGCTATAATTATCATCACAACCCACTTTTGTATGGCCATATCTAGAAACCTATTTTAGAGAGCTGTATTTATCTATGCAGCATTTTGAATATTTTACCCCTCAATTCATTATCTTTTAATCATTTTTTTCCATAAAATGTTCTATGTGAGTTTTAAAAATTTGTTAACGTAGTTCATTTGAAGGTGAAGCTGAAGGGAACAGAAATGTTTGGTGAGGAGGTCATTATGCATTTTGTAAGTTAATTGCTTCCTTAATGCAGTACATGTTAAAATTTTGAGATGGAATGGGGTGGGAGAATGGAGCATTGCATAATTCCTTTTTGAATAAGGAGAACCAGGGGGAGCAGTTTAATTGGCCTCAACAAAGATTATTTGGTTGCTCTTTTCTGACTCTTAATGATATGTTCCCAACTCTTGCCCTCTCCCCCTCCATCTCACGCCGGCTCTTCTCCCTGAAGCAGTCTTACTTCTCACCTAAAGGGGAGCTCGTGGTAGGCATCATGTATAAGTAATGCATTTGTTTATCCTGAATTTATGATAAACTGAAATAGGTATATGTACCTCATGTTTATTTAGAAGAAAATGAAATCATTTGAGAGATAGCGTTTAGCTGTGATTAAATTAGTTGACATTGTCATAAAGTTGTAAGCTGTTTATTTTATTTTTATTTCTCTGCTTTATTTTTTTGCTCCCTTTGCTTATCCTTCTAGATAATATCTGAACTCTGTGTTGTAAGTACTTTTGTCTTTCTGTCAATCATTTTGGTGTAGTTTAAGAGCATGTTACATGTATTATTTATTAAGTAAAAAACTCTTTTTAGGGTGTGCAAGAAAGAGACAGTCAGATCAAATTGCTCACTGAACAGATTGAACAGTATACAAAGGAGATGGAGAAAAATGTACTGATCATTGAGGACTTGAAAAGAGAACTCCTGAAAGATAAAAGTAAATATTTGAAAGTGTTTCTGTACTAATGTCAATAGGTAAACAATAAATAATAAAGTATTGATTGAATTTACAATCAGGCTTTGATTACAGCCTTCAATGTTTAAGAAGGTTAATCAGTTCTTGTGCTGACACTTAACTATGAGTAATATTAGGTGGGATTTTGAATTTGTTCAGAAGGAAGGATAATTTTTTCAGAGTATATACCCTAGTAAAGCATTTAGGGACATATTTCAAGATAATTTACTCACTCTCTTGTTTCACAAGCAAATAGATATCAGTAATAAGGTATTTTCAACTTTCCATTGAAAGACTTTACTGGCTATGTATCACAGTTTTTCAGGAACTGTTGCTACCTTATTTTATTTGTAAACTTGGATTTTATGTCCCTAATTCCCTTGGATTTAATTTTTTATAGTGGAAGGGAAACTGATCTTAAAAAAAAAAGAATTTACTGATTGTTAATTTTGCGCTATATTGTTATTTTTAATGTCACATATTGAATATATGTTTCTCCTTTCATTTCTATAGCAAAATTGACTAAGTAGACATTTTTATTTCAGGCGGGCTATCAATTACTCAACAGGATCGTATTGGAGAAATGCAAGGAAAGTTACAGATGCTGGAAGAGAAAATCAAGGACAGTGAAAGGACAGCAGAACTTGCAGAAGCAGATGCAAAAGAAAAGGACAAAGAACTTATTGAAACTCTGAAGCGAATGAAAGATTATGAAACTGTATGTCTTTCTATTGGAGAAAATATCTTCCATGCAGAAGCAGTCAATTTTCTTAAAGCTGAGAGAGGTGTACCCTCACCAGTAGGGAGAAATATATAACAGCAACTGATGGGACAGGAGCTGGGGAAGTATTGGGCTAGAATCAAAAGTTCAGGAACATAATTTCTTATGCTGTTCTCTCTCTTTTTTGTGTGTTTTCTGCACCCATTGTTTATTATTCTTGCACATGCTAATCAATTCACTCATCTTATTATACTATTCATGCAGTCACAATTTGAATACCATCCTTTCTCTTACAGTCATCCACGTACACAATCTACATTCATCTATTTTTACTTCATTACGTTTGCATTTAATGAATGTGCAAATAAGCAGGCAAAGGAAGATCCTTTGTCCTGGAAGTTTTCTCTTTATATCACCATATCTTCCATATTTTATTTGCTAGCTGAAAAGTATGCTAAATCTGAGTTTGAAAGATAATTAATAGACTTAAGGTCATAATTCCAGTTTCCCATTTATTTTATTATATGTTTTATATGTATTTTTGATATTATATTGATAACATTAAACTATTTTCTAATTTTTCTTTTTCAAGGGAATATATGGCCTGGAAGATGCTGTTGCTGAAATAAAAGGTTTAAAAAAGCAACTCAAAATAAGAAATAATGAAATTGAAACATTAATTAAAGAAGTTAATAAGCTTGAATTTAAAATCAATGATCTTCTTGATGAAAATGAAGATCTTCGGGAAAAGCTAGGTATGACCATATCATCAGATTTATTAGATAATGTCGTATTTAAATAATGTATTTAGCATGTCTTCACTACTTTGTTTTTTTTCAGGGTGTTTTTTAGCTGTCTTGAGGAGTAGAAGTGATAATTTCTTCGTATGTAAATTTGAGCAACAAGTCTTCTGATTCTTTGTAGAGAGAATGGCTGATTAAAGCAATTCTAAATTTTGGTCTGGATTTTAAGGACATTAAGAAGGTGCTTAGCAGAACGACACTTTTACTAACATTGGCAGTGTTATTAGATAAACCATTGTGGATGCATCTGCAGCATGGTAGGAATTGGGAGAGGAACGAAAAGTGAGAAATTCTTTCACCATATGGATTTTTTCTTCCCTTTGGATTTTGGTCTTTATTTTCATTTTATTAAATTTACATATTAAGTTGTTAATATTAAGGAGCACTATGTTAACTAAGTCAGTTGGATTTGTCTCCCACTGATATTTTGCACATATATGGTTGCACTGTTTTCTCTGTTAAGATAAGGAAATATCTCTGAAAAAGACCCAACAGTCATGGGTGTTTTAGTTTATTTGTGTCTGAGTATGTGGCTCTCAAAACCAAGAAAGACAACAGGGAGTTACTTCTAAGTAGTTTCATTTATTGTTCCTCACCTTGCCAATAAATAATTACTTACATCATTAAAATATATATTCAGAAGTTTTATGGAGGAGCTATCCCAACCTTCTTTCTCTCAACCAATCTATCTACATTTTGCTGTCACTTGCTGGGAATCCAGATTATAATCTACCCCAGTATGTGTTTATGTGTGTATGGGGGTATGGATGTGTGTATATACGCACACACTTATGTATGCATAGGTATACACATATTAAGTATTACGATTGTTCTCCTTTTCTGCATAGAGAACAATACATGGAAATACTAAGAGAACATTTGTAGCCCAGGGTTTAACTGCTGGGTCTTTGGTGCTGTCCAAATTTGTGATTTTCTTGCAGGTGTTTTGTTACCAAACTAAGTAACATTATTAATGTACTACCAACTGATACAAAACCAAGAACCTAATAGTAAATAGGTAAGTCTAAAAGAATTAGCCCAGTGCTGCTACTATTATCAAAGGGTTGACTTGTTTGTTTTTGCCAGGTTTAGTAAGAATTTGCATTTTCAACAACTGAATTTAGAAATGAGTATTGGAGGACAAAGAAAATGAATACAATGGCTGAGGTTTATGCTCAGTATAGATACTTAACTAAGAAACATATGAAAAGTGTCAACAAGATGCTATGAGGGAAGAGATACTTTCCTTCAGTGCACCTACCCATATCATCCAGTCCAGCAATTACATAATTAAATCTACAGATAATCTCTAATGCGTGATCTGTTTCATTTTAGGGCTTGATCCAAAAACAATGATTGATTTAACTGAACTGAAAAATAGCAAAGCATTAAAGCAACAGCAATACAAGGCTGAAAATCAGGTCCTGCTGAAAGAGGCAAGTAATAATTTTTTTACTTAATGCTTTTGACAAAAGTTAAGGCACAAAGAGAAATAACGCCACTTCAATTCAATGCAGATTGAAAGATTAGAAGAAGAAAGAGTTACCCTGAAAAAACAAATCCGTAAATTGGCTCAGGAGAAGGGAAGGAGAGCTGCAACTTTAGGTAAGCTGGTACTTGTTTTTTTTTTTTAAATTAGCAATGACATAAACAATTAATTGGTTATCCTATCATTCCTGGATTAATCTAAAAATATTTTCCAATATTTAGGAATAAGACTGAATAATTCTATTATTTAATAATAATAAAGTCACCCAGAATCACTTGGGATAGCGAGATGGGTGCCGTACAAATTTTTAAAAAAGGAACAAATTCTTAGTTTTATTGCATACATTACGAGTATGATGTAGTCCTTCATTGTGAATACAGTATTTTCCATTAAACTATATGGAAAATAATTTGCTAAATGTTCGTATTGTGTCGGATCTGTTGCTAAATGTCTTTTTATTTAAGTAAGTATCAGTTCTATAATCTACATCAGGTTAATCAGTGTTTGATAGTTCCCACCTCTGCTTTGTGTGACTCTTCACTAATTTTGCACAGCGGGATAAAAGTTTGAGCTGCTATCTTTTTTTTATATGATGTTGATATCTCCTGTCAATCTAAGAGAGCCAAACATTGAAGATTTTTTTTGCACTTTCTTTGGTAAAGTCTGTTTCTCAACTTTTACTTCTCAGATCCTCCTGAAGTTAATTTTGTCTAAATTTTTTGTTCCAAATAGGACTGGATGCAGATGATCTACAGCTGATCGATAATTTTACTGCAGATTTGAAGACGAAAAGAGAGAGATCTGAGTTAACGAGTACATCTAACTTCGATAAACTTAAAACAAAGGTAGCCATTCTTTTGAACTTCCATTTTGACTGAATTTCTGAAACACACACACACTGTATGTGAATGTGTATCTGAAATACAGACACTGTATGTGTAATACTTTGTAATTTTCTTACGTAGCTGAGTGGAATATTAAGTATTGTTCGTTTTGAGAATTTACAGTTACACTGTATTAAGTGAGTGTATTATGTACTGTATATATAAAAGAGAAAAGAAAGTATACTTTAGGATAAAGTAATTGTTTTTCTGAAAGAATTAAATTGAGTTTTTCCAAGTTTGTTTGAAAAAGTGAAAAAGGTTTCTATTCTCATTCTCAGCTTGCTCCACAGGTACAAGTGGAAGATAACAGTGATAGCTCTAAGGCTTTTACAGTAGATGAGTTTTACAGTTCACTAGAGCAAACATCCGCAGAAATTCTAGGGACAGCCTTACGTTCAGTCAGCAATAAGAATTCAAACAGCGTAGATTGTCCAGTTTCATTTTCTGTGCTGGAAAGAACTGAAAGGGCTGATAAAAAGCATATACGAAGAGAAGAAAGGGAGATGGAGAAAACAGAAGCTTCTTGCCACGCCCAAATGCCATTGTGCTCTGTACAGAAACCATCCTTGGATTTTCAGGAAGGGCTGCCATCTTCTCTGCTCAGGAAGCCTATGTCATCCTACATAGTGCAGGAAATCCTGTTAAAAAATGAGGAAGACAATTCTGAAATAAAATTGATGGATTGGAGAACAGATTTGCAAGACACCGGCAAAGACCTGTATTTTTCAGAATCATGGCCAGTAGAGTTCTTGGAAGGAGTATATGGTCAGCCATTGAAGGCATATCAGGTAGATCGAGTTGAAAATCTTATAAGACAGCTGAGGAGTGAAATAATGTTCCTTAGGTCAGAGGTGAGACACCTTCCACATATATTTTTAGATTATTACCTCACAGTTACTGTTAACTGGCCGCGCGGGTGGTGATGGGAGTTACCCGGTTCTCCCATGTTACCCCCTTCCTGCGTGGCCTGCATTGGTTGCCGATTGCGCTCCGGGTGAGATTCAAGGTTTTAGTTTTAACATTCAAAGTCCTACACGACATGGGTCCCCAATATCTGAGGGAGCGTCTTCTTCCAATAGCTAGTTCCGGCCGCCCTGTGCGGGCTCATAGGCAAGGACTCCTCGGGGTTCCATCGGCGGGCCAATGCCGGTTGGTACTTCCCCGACGACGAGCCTTCTCTGTTGCGGCCCCCGACCTCTGGAATCAACTGCCTCTGGAGCTCCGTCTGGCCCCTGATCTCCGCACCTTCTGCCTCGAATTAAAAACCTGGTTGTTTGACCAACCCGGGCTGTGACCCTTCCTTGGGGGGAGGGATGGGTTTTTTAATGTATTTTATTGTTGTGTCTTATATTTGGGCTTGTTGGTTTAATGTCTTTTTAAATATTTATTGTTCTGTGTTCTTAGTTGTGAGCCGCCCCGAGTCTTCGGAGATGGGGCGGCATACAAGTTCAAATATAAAATAAATATAAAAACATAATAAGGGCTAGATCATAATATTTATTTGAATGAATTGTCATTGCCTGACTGGTCTTAACTGGGCGAATGGGCATTTCCCTATTTTCACAGAGGAATTGTAATGCTGCTGTATAAGATTGTGCCGAGACTAAGAAAGGGGAATATCTACATCTATAGTTGGGAGAATCTTTGTT
This sequence comes from Naja naja, assembly GCA_009733165.1. Classification (NCBI taxonomy): domain Eukaryota; kingdom Metazoa; phylum Chordata; class Lepidosauria; order Squamata; family Elapidae; genus Naja; species Naja naja. The sequence goes on along the minus strand of CM019154.1, from coordinate 13,061,484 downwards.
AGACTTACCTAGCAACCCTTACCTTAGTCTATTGTGTAAATGTTTTGAGAAAAAGTGATTCAAATAGGTCCTGCCTTCATAACCTCATTAATAAAGAAGGGCTAAGGAGTTTCTATCTTGATTTTTAATAGTTTGTAGCCAAATCTCTAATTCTTTGTTCCTTGCATGTGCCCTACAAATTAAGGAGCTTGACAAATGTTGATCACATCTAGACAGCTTATTGATGCTAAGACATAGATAATTATGCACTAATTATTACTTATTCTTCAGAATGAGCAGATATTAAGAGACTTGTTCGCCAAGAACACACTGAATAAAAATGCAGAGCTAGAGCTTGAAAGATGCAGGAGCCAGAAATTTGAGGTAGTTCAAGGTTCCAAATATAATATAAAAACCTTTGTGTTTGTAGCATGATAAGAATAAAATTATTTCATATTTTGGGACTGTAATTCTTTCCTGGCCTGTAGCATTTGACTATCATCCATATATTCAAATATACTGTATCATATACATTGTTGAAAATGAATGACATGTATGTTTTAATTATGTTTCTTCAACTTCTTAGTTAATGATTTATTAACTAATTCCCCCTTTAAAACTGCAATTCTGTTTTATGCTCATGTCATTTTTGTTGACAGAATGACTACCTTGCCAAAGAATTAAATGAACGAGAAAGAGATTTGGAACAAAACAGGATTGTAATAATGAAATTGAAATCCAATTGTAAGCTGATTTTTTATTTTTTATTAAATTGCTTTAGTCTAAAGTAAAAAAGAAAATAATATTAACATAATAAATGAAAAAATGCATGTGAAAAATTGGTGTTTTCTGAATATTGATAAATATTTTCATTATATTAATAAAGTCACTTCACAAGAAAAAAGTGAATATTAATAATCCAAAAGTGATAATTTATAACCCACTTTCCTTTTTCAAATAACAGTAAGCTAGGTTATCCCAAAATTTAAGTTAATTGCACGAATAAGGGTCAGAATTCTACTTCCTCCTCAATGTTTTCCAAATATATCTTGCAACTTTTAATGTTGAAAGTATAATAGAATTATGTCTAAAAGGGGAGTCAAGCTTCTGCCTTGATATTAGATGAATATATTCTAATTCTGCTTAAATCTAAATCTTCCTAGTTGAAGGTCTGATGCTCAATCGCTTAATGTCCATAGATAAATATCAAAATAATGTTGATTGGTAAAAAGCTAGGAAAATTGAAGATGTAAATTTGATAATGAACATCTTATGGGGTTATAGTTTATAATTCCCGTAAGAAATGTAACTACATGTATACTTTGTGACAGTTAGTGGATCAACCAGAATTAAACTTTGTTTTAAATCTTGAAACCTTTGCATAAATTACAGGATGGCAAATTCTGCCACGAGGGACTTGTTGCCATGAGGAATATCCACAATACATAATAATAAGTAGTAAACAACCCTAAATTTAAATCATAGATAAAATCATGAAACAACCAACCAAAATATAATTAAATTCTGTCATCTGTAAACCAATCATGTTTTTAGCAATTTTCTAAAGCTTTTTAAAAACTAATCAGATTTCAGGAGTCAGGGAGTTCCATAGCATTTGCATCACCACAGAGAAACATTTGTGAGCCTGCAGACCCTTAACTTGTTGCAACAGAATTGCCCTCACAACTGCCAACTGTCTGTTGTTTTCTGAATTAAGTGAAAATCTCAATATAGAATAGTACAAATAAGTGGCAGTAAGGAGTAAAGCCACTGTTTTAAGCCTGTCTATTAAAAATGCACATGAATGTGAACTTGCTTCATTCCATGGTGTCCAGATGTGAACAATATGCATTATAATTGTAGTGAAAGAGTTGGTACAAGAAAACAAGCACCTTCAACAAGCCATGAAAGAAATTTTACAAGCAATAAAGGATTTGCAAAAGGATCCAGTTATGAAAGATGGAGAAAGTGCTCTTATGATTCCTAGCCTGGAGCGATTAGTAAATGTGAGTCTCTTGTTTTATTTTAATTATTTAGTTTAGTCGAATCTCTCTCATTATTCAGTGGATTTCATGTTGATGAGTTTGTTAAAAATAGCACACGAAATAGGAAAATATATCAGTTATGCCTCTTGCTGAATATAGCTGCAGGTTTTACAGAATTTGAAATGAACTATAGCAACAAGTGTTTACAACCTCTTGACAGAATTCCTAAGAATGGGATTCTCCTCTAATGTCACCTAGAAGGCATGTATCGTTTCCTGTCTACAGTGAATGGCTTGGGATTAGGATCTATATGGAGGAGCCAAGTGTTTTTACCTTTATCAGAAGAGACTAAAAAAAAAAAGAGGTAATAGGCAATTGCTGAGACTGTTAAAGTCCGCTCTGATCATACTTTACATTTTAAATTACCTATTGTAATGGTTATGGAAGTGAGTTGTGCATCAGCAGTCTTTCATGAATTTGCCCATAACCCTGATCAGCACTAGGGATTAATCCTACACTGCTCTATCTTTGTATTGATAGAACTATACAAAATATTTCATATGCTCTAAAGGCAGAGATAGGTCGACGGAATCTTACTAAGCTGTTTGTAGCTGTTTTGTTAGTGAAGATAACTACAAAATAATGGCTTTGGATGAGGTAGAGACAACGACGAATTGAAAGGGCTTACATAAGGGACCAAAATCAATTACCTGCCAGATCCCCATATCTTATCTTGGAGAAAAAAGAAAAATCTCTAGTGAATGTTTTCCCTTTTAATGTTCTTGGTAATCTTTCGGAAATGGTAATTTTGTTTTCCTCATTCTTTAGAATTTTTTTCCCCAAGAGAATTATAGAATAATGTTGGTGTCTGATTTCATATGTGATATGTTTTTATTCATTGCAATTCAGTGATCTGTTTCGTTTCATCATAGAAATCATTCTTCAAGGTTTTAAATTCTTGAATTAAAAGTTCTATTAAGCTATAGAACATTAAATAAACTTATTTTAACCTATGAATCCAGTAAGATCACTTGTTATAGTCACAGATGATAGGAAGCAGAGTCTCAAACTTTTGGAGAGCACTATCTTATGGAGTACTTGGACTACTAATAGTGTTCTATTATTTGGGAGCAATTGAAAATTTTCCATAATTTAATTGAAAATGCTTATTTTTGTGATGAATTAATTGTTGACAGGCAATTGAATTAAAGAATGCAGAAGGAACTTTTGATGCCAGCTTGCATTTGAAGGCCCAAGTGGACCAACTGACAGGCCGAAATGAAGAATTGCGCAAAGAATTGAGAGAATCACGGAAAGAAGCAGTAAACTTTTCTAACCAGCTAGCTAAAGCAAATACAAAAGTATGTAGGTTTCCTTGGCTTTCAAAATTATCTCTGCTACTATTGGAAAAAAGTTAAGTGGGGTCCCATTCAGAGCTATTTGTGTTGCAAGCTGTTTTTAATGGAATTGCTTGTTTGTCTCCGGACTTCATTAGTGAATTATGTCTGTTGTGATTGATGGATTGATGTTGCAAGTGTTCTTCTGCTGTATTTGTTTGAAAGCTGTTAAAATATATAAAGCTTTACATACAGTATAATGTGATATGGTACTATGGACTTCCAGGGAAGGTTTTCTAATTTATAGCCATGGAATTTTCCAGAGTTTTAGTGAGATGCCCTAGATAAAACTTCAGAGATTTCTGAGATTCCCTGCATTGTTATTTTTTAATGTTTATTTTTCAGATTGCAAACCTAGAAAATGAAATTGATATGCTGAAAAAATCAGAAGGTGGCAGTATAATATTTAAATCACCAAATCTTCCGGAAGGGATGTCTCCTTCTAGTATGAACATGATTAATTCCCAGAATGACTATTTAATACACCTTTTGCAGGTAAATAACATTAAACTAAATAGCATATGTGTTTTTATATGTCCAATCTGTCAGATTTTTTTCCATATTCAGAAATTGAACAAAAGTTTAGGAAAACATACAGGTATAGTTTCTTCATTCATGAAAGTTAAACTTAATTAGTAGCTTTTCAATTAATATTTTTCCTAAAAACTAGTTGTAGACAAGTATGAATGCTTATCATATGATACATATAAATTATATATATTCATATAAATTTTATATATATATATATATATATATATATATATATTATATAAATAAAATACACACAAAATAGTATGTCTACATAAAACGAGTATAGAATATTTTGTTAACAAACATATGCTTATACAATTAAATCCATTGCTATTAAGTATTAATTTAATAACTTCATTAATTTCAAGAAGTCAGTATTCCAAGCAGTAACATTGGAATTGAAGTAGAGAGGTATCATATTTTTAATTTAAATGTATTATTAGGAATTGGAAAACAAAGAACAGCTCTTCAAAAAACTAGAAGAGGCAATAGAAGAATATAAGAGAAAATTTGCAGTTATTCGCCATCAACAAGGCTTGCTGTATAAAGAATATCAAAGGTATAGTGGTTTTTCCTTCCTTTTGATTAGAAATTCAAAATATCTTTGTTAATGGAAGAAGTGAGAATTTTGTCTGATAGTTTTTTTGAGTTAGCCTATGAACATAATAAATTCATACTCAGCTTACAGTAGTTTTTACTTCTTTATGGGTTCATATTGCCAAATTACAAATTTTAAAATTGATACTACTCTGTCAAAAAGGAACATTTTCAAATGATGATAATATTAACTTTTTCTCCCGAAAACTTGAAATAGTTATTATATGAAAGAAGAGCAAACAAGCAGGACAATTGATACCTTGCTATATTCAGAATCAGAGAGGATACCAAATTCTATCTAGATTAGGTAGTTTCTCAACACATCTGTTCACAATTGTTACTTTACCTAATAAGAATTTCTGTCTTTTCTGTTCAGATTCAAGATCTCATCCTGAACATTTAAAAATTTAATTAAACAATGTATTAATGCTCCGTAATGAAATTAAGTAGTACTTTTTATTTGATTTATGAGATGTGGGAATTTTTTTTGGCTAAATTTACACAATCTCTTGAGTTATGGATCTGTAAAGTTAGACCATCTGCATTATATAGTGCTCTGGTATTGTAATATTTATTTAGAAAATAATATAGTTTAAATTTCTGTGAACTAAACATGAGAGGCAAAATAAAACAATTTATATGATATCAAACCATTCAATTAATACTGTAATGTTCTTTCTTACAAGTTCTGTTTTATTCATCAGTTCTTTTTGAGAAATTGCTTATATCTTTTTAATCTAAACTTTCAAACTCTAACTTGTTAGAATGTATTTTACAGACTGAGGTAAAAAGAAATGGCTTTAAGTATGCATGCATTTATGGAAAAGTTTCTGTCTTTTTTAGTGAAAGGGAACACTGGAAAGCTGCTAATGAGAAAATACTACAGGAAAAGAAAAGATTGGAATATCAAAAGGAGGAAGATGATATAAAAATAAAGGAATATACTGTAAGGAGGTTATTTTCATTTGGATGTAGTAAATTTTAATTTACATTAAAACAGAAAATGTTAATTAGCTATAATCCTAAGAATATAATTTCATATTTTTCCCCTAAACTATTAGCAAGTGGTCTTTGATTTGCTGAGGTTTTCACTTTCCCTCATACTTTATCACCAGATACAAAGAGGAATAGGGAAGAAAAACTGTTTTCATAGCTGTTAATGTACTTATTCTCTGAATAGATTTTTTTTGGGGGGGGGAACACTTGGGTCTGAGGAAAGGGGAGTAGATTGATGGTATGAATTAAGCTTCATAATCCAGAATCTGTTAATTATGCATGAGTAAAATGCTTACCAAATGTTGACTACAATGTCTATAATACTGGAAACTTTCCACAGGATTTATTGGATGCACTTGAAAAGGATACTGATGATACTAAACAACTATTCATGGATTATAGTAGAAAAATAACTGTTCTGAGAGTCAATGAAAGATCAGTATCAAGACAATACACAGCATTGCTTGAAATGGAAAAGCATCTTCGCAAAGAAAATGAGAAAATGAAGACTGAGATGATATCAATGGAGGTGACAGTTCAAGAGAAGATAGGATCTTTGCAAAGGTTCAAAGTATGTTACTTTATCCAAATTTGTTCATCACACTGTATGGTTCAGTTATACATAGATTGATTATGTGTTATCAAGCTCATGAATCCTGTATGTTGCTGTAATCTCTCCTAACAGATTCCTGAACTGTCCCCTGAAGTTTTCCTTGTAGCTCTAATAGTTACCATAATAGTGTTATTGTGTTCCATGAAGGGGAGAGCCCTTTGAGATGCTGAGGCTATGAGGAAACACTCTAAACAGGAAACTTGCAACCAGTCAGTTGGAAATTCCACTGCCCAGTTGTCCATAAGCAACTCATATTGTGCTATGAAAGTTCTCATCTTTTCTGAGTTCCAAACCTTTCTGGCAAGCTGCTATGAGTTCTCTGTAAAATAGATAGCTCTGCCAAAGCAGGTGTTGGTGCTGGAGCTATTGGCATAGGGAGAGACTGAGGCAAATACTTCATTTGTTGAACCAATTTGGAGCATCATAGCTGACATTGTGCATCTTGGCTGACATATTGCATATCTTGGTTTCCAAACCATCCTAGTGGTGTAGAACAGCATTCAAAGTGGGTTGTGCAGCTGCTTCTCCAGTCTGTAGTTCAGATGCCATTCTGTTGTTTTCATTGCAGTCCGTTGAAAAGTTTTGGAGAGAGGAATTGACTAGATTAATATCAGGTGGAAAAGACATTAAGTTTCAATTAAATTGATTTATTGCTCATGCCTATGCACAGGAATGCAGTCAACTAATGGTTAGTGCTATTTTGGCACTGTATTAGAGTTCGTTTATTTATTTGTATCCCACCTTCGTTATTTTTACAAGTAGTTCAGGGTGGCAAATATATCCAACACATATATGTTCCTTCTATGTTCCCCATAATAATGACCCTGTGAGGCGATTTGGACTGAGAGTGTGTCTGGCCCAAAGCCGCCCAGCTGGCTTTCGTGAAGGTTTGGACTTGGTCTGTTTGTGCAACATAGAAACTCTAGGCTGATTCTTCTTTTGACTCCGTCCCCAAGCTCTGCCACTCCTACAGATATGTTTCTAGTAACTCTTGTAATAATGATTTCCTTTGGGCTATTGGCAGCATTCTCTTTTTCAATTTAGGAAATGGCAACTTTCAAGATAGCAGCATTGCAAAAAGCATTGGATGATAGTGTACCTCTAAATGACCTTGAAATGGCTAATAAACAATATAATGAGTTAACTGCTAAATACAGGGATATGCTTCAAAAAGATAACTTGCTTATTCAAAGAACAAACAATGTGGAACACCTTGAGGTAATATTATTTATATTATATTACTTTGAACAAACTTTATATTGTTCCCTTCATCCCTTCATTTACTTTTTGAGCTGTTAGCAAATCCAATTAGATACTTCATTATCATCAAGAATTAGAAAGAGAACTTTATGGAGTGGTCCCAGGAAACTCTTGTTAAAGTCAAAGTATATTTCATTCAGATTAACATAGAAAAATCAGTACTGTTATTCCATTCAAAGTATATTTACAGTAGAAAAATAATGTACCTTTACATGTTCCTTCACAGCATGAGAACACATCTCTGAAAAATCAGATAGAATCTTTAAATAAGGAACTAGAAATTACAAAGGAGAAATTTCATACAATTGAACAAGCCTGGGAACAAACAGCAAAACTTGGTAAGCATATAGTTAAGGTAAAAAGATATGGTACATTTTACTTTTTTTCTGTAAAACTAGCAAGTTGACAAGTTTATATATTTTTCTTTTTACTTGGGAGTGATGGAATACCAATTTCACATTTTAAGTTTGGCAAGAGTAAGATTCTTAATTACATCCATGTACAAAGAACATAGTATTTAGATATATCTCTGTTTCTTTTCTCTTGTATTAGAACATTAACATATGTTAGATGCTTTGTCCTATTTGGGAAAATTGGTTTCTTCTGCGTTCAGTGAAAAAATGAGATATTTCAAATTCACAAATGGGATTAGATCATCAACACATTATTTATCTGCTATAATTAAACAATGGTTAGATTGCTGGGTCATATTCCTACTTTTATATTAAAAGAATAAACATTTTTGAAAATTTAATATATTGTTCCTCTGTAACAGTAGTATTATATTTTATTTCTGTTTAAGGTATGTAGTACATCTGAGTAGCATTTTATTGTACATGATGATGATTACGATTATATTATTGTTGTTATTAGGAGACAGTGCTACAGACAAAGCTGCAAAGTCCATAACCAACAGTGAGATTGTTTCTATCTCTAAGAAAATTACTATGCTTGAAATGAAGGAACTAAATGAACGTCAGAGAGCAGAACATTGTCAGAGAATGTATGAAAACCTACGAAATACATTAAAACAAGCAGAGGAACGTAACTTTGAACTGGAAACAAAATTTGCTGAGGTGGTTATTAAGTTTTATTTACATAGCTTGTATAAAGTGTTTGATACAATTATAGATTGCTTTTGTATTTGTAATTATCTGTCATTGAGTTAACTTGTTGGTTTTAAAAAGAATTCATGGTGATAGAGGCTTTTAGGGGCTATTGATTAAAACAGGGAGCATGTACATGCTCAAGTTCTATACTGATGTAAAAGGTGCAATAATATACATGTTTACCTGTGAGTAGCTTCCATTGATTTAGTGAGCTGTATTTCAAGTGAATAGGCAAAGGATCGTACTGTGAGTTTTGCTTTTGAAATCTCATTGCTGCTTCAGGTTTCTGCCATTCATTTCTACCTTTTGGATAATGGATTGGATGAAAAGAAATACAACTTTGCATCATCAGCTGTAATTGCAATGTCTTATAACTCTTTTAAAACAAACAGCAACATAAAACATTTGCTGTAATATATTATACATTATTTTTATGATGTTGCTGCTATATTATTTTATGATGTTTTGACATAAAAAATCAAACTCCTGCATGTATTTCAAAGATAAATGTCTTATGCTGTAATGTAACATCCCAAGTTCTAACAGTATAAACAGCTATCAGATTAAATATATACATGTCTTCTCATCTCTTCTCATAGATTTAGCCTAGGTACTATGCACCTTACTAGATCTTTATTTCAGTATTTGTAGAGATTATGTATGATTTCATACATAGTTCCTTCAATGATATGCTTTGAAATCTGTGAATATAATTGAATGAAAGCACTTTACCTAGACTTTTTGCATTGAGTGAAATATGCAATAGATATAGACTGATTGTGTTTCCTTCTAGTTTAGTAAGTCACAAGGAGTTACAGATGCAATTGAAAACAAAGCTACATTTAAATGCTAAGCCCTAGCCAGATGTCTGTTTTTAAAATCTTATTCTTCAGATTTAAGAATATCATAAAAATGTACATGATATAAATTATCCAGCTGTATGTTTGGACATAGTTATCTATTACCTCAGCGAAATTCATTTCAGTTTGATTTTTCTCAGCTTACAAAAATCAACCTTGAAGCACAGAAGGTAGAACAGTCTTTGCGAGATGAACTGTCAAACAGTGTGAGTAAAGGAATAAGTGATGTGGATAAACATCGAATAATGGAGCTAGAGAAAAGTGAAACTGAACTCAAGATTGAGATATCAAAGTAAGTTTTAAACTGTATCCCTTTGCTGAAAATTGAGGAAGTGTATTGATATTTACCCAGCAGATCATCTTTTCCCTATATTTGTATGACACAAGATCTTTTTAATGGAAAAATATTAAGACAGGTTTCTTTTGTTAGATTAACTTTTTATTCCAAAGTTATGAAACGGGGGATTATTATAAAGGAAGCTTTGTGTGTCTCTTTAGAAAGCATTTTCATTCATTTTATTTTTCATTTAATATAAAAGAAAATCAATTATTGCAAACTGAAAGATTCAAACCATTTACACAATACATTCAAGATTGAACTCTTGCAACTTATTGCATTCTGTGTGTTGAAATGGACTGAGAGCCATTTGTTTACGAGCGGAAAGAATGGTTGATACTGGTATATTGTTATTTTAGTAGTCCAATCTTAGGTCTTTCTAATCTTGCCAACTCTTATAGTATCTTTTATTTCTGCTATAAGGTTAAAGGAGCTTTCTGATATTGCTAAGGCACAAGTTACTGCACTGGAGAATCGGCAACAATCGAGAGATAAAGAAGTGGAATCACTCAGAATGCAGATTTTGGATTATCAGGTGGGATTTCTGATACCCAGCATAGTTTTTAGTGTTCTTTGTAGTATTATTCTTTTAGACACATTTAATTTATTTTTATTTTTTTGGATTTTAGGCACAATCAGATGAAAAAACACTTATTGCAAAATTACACCAGCATATTGTGGCCCTTCAGGTTAGTGAGGCTACAGCTATAACCAAGTTGGCAGCTGCAACATCAAAACTTCAGAAGGCAGAGATCGCTAACATGCGCTTAGAGCAAAGATTGGATGACAAAGAGCAAGCATTATATTATGCAAGAGTTGAAGGGAAGAATAGAGTCAAACATTTACGCCAAACTGTTCAGTCATTACGGAGGCAATTTAGTGGTGCTTTGCCCCTAGCTCAACAAGAGAAGTTCTCCAAGACTATGATTCAACTGCAGAATGACAAACTTAAAACTATGGAAGATATCCAGAAAGCTCAGCAGGCACGTCGAAATGCAGAGAACAGAGCAGTGGAGATGGAGATGAAATTAAAAGGAATAGAAGAACTAGTAGCCACTTTAAAAGATGCAAGAGGAGCACAAAAGGTTTGAGACATTCAGTCTTAAATTGAAAGCTTTTATATGTAATCCTACATATGCCAGATCAGGCTTTGGATATTATTCCCATCACCCCTGTCTATATGCATGTCTTTCTAACCTTCTTAGTGGTGCACAGTGATTTATATTTCCTTTATAAAGTCATCTTGTTTGTTAGGACCAAAATGTGAAGAGATTTTAGATGTACACTAAACTTTGTATAGGGACATCAAGAATTCCTTATTTCAAAGCCTGTTATTCCTTTCTAAAAAGTTACAACGGTTGTTCAGTTCTTGCCTATTATGCTACTTTACTGGAATTTATTAATTGTGTTGCTTAAATTGTTGAGATTTGATTTGTTATAAATTATCAGGTAATTGAGTGGCATGTGAAAATTGAAGAACTTCGCCTCCAAGAACTTAAACTAAATCGTGAATTATCCAGGAAAAATGAGGAGATTAAATATTTAAAAAATATCCTCTCTGAATATGAACAGACAATCAATCATTTGGAAGAAGAAATTGTTCAGCAGGGCCAGGTACAGAAAAATACCACTATCAATTTTTTTCTTCAAAAAATGTATGTACTCTTAAGAATATTACTGTTGTTAATCTTTCATAAAAACATTTTTTGCATTTAAGTTTATTTATACCACTGTGCTATAGTGGTGTCGTTCTTAGATGTTATTCTTCATATAAAATTGTAGTTCCATGAGGAGCGACAGATGGCCTGGGATAAAAGAGAAGTAGAATTAGAACGTCAGCTGGATATATATGACAGTCAGAAACAGAACATATTAAGTACAGCTCAGAAGGTAATTACATTGATTTAATGCTATATAAAAGAGCCATATTTTTGGTGGGGGGCTGCTTTCTTTATCTTCCATTTATTTCTCTCTTTTACAGTTTAATGAAGCTGCAGGTACAGTTCCAGATCCTAGCTTGACTCTTCCACATCAGCTTGAGCAAGCTCTTAAAACAGTTAAAGAACAAAGTCGAACAATTCTGGAAATGCAAGCCACCTACAAATCTGTAGAAGAGGTAATAGAACTACTCACCTAATTGAACTCTTTGCTTTTAATGATGTTATCAGACCAAGAGAGGGAGAAAGCTATCACTATTCAAGTGAGCTTAGGAACTGAGTGTGTTTTTAATTACTTTCCACAAATAATTAACAATAATCATCACTTAAATAGTATATAAGCTAGAAACCTGAGAATGTTAACTGAGACCAAAATTTCTTAGGTTTACCTAAGTGAAAATGGAAAAATAGAAAATATTGTTAATGAAATGTCAGCATAATGATAACCAATTTAATTTGATTTCTTGATAAAAGCATTTTAATTTTTGTGATTACCATTAACTAGTAGGATGATCAAATTCTGACCATATAAGCCTTAATCTACGGGTTTAAACTATTTTGTGATAGTTTAACATGTCAACTTATTAGTTGATAAATTAAAGTTCATTTTTAGCTATGATGACAAGATAAATAAATGTATTACTATTGGCATTTTGAATGTTATAACTGGCTCTGATTGTACAGGATCTAAGCAATGAAAGAGAAAACTAAATGTCGTTAGCAAACACTAGCTAGCTCTCCCCAAATTATGTCCTGTTATTATTTTTTTTATATTTTCTGTTTCCAGAGCTGCTAACTAGAAAATCCTGAGTTCCTTCTCTTGCAGTTGCTTCTACTATCATTATCACCCCACTTTTACCCACACCACCATAAACCTTCCTCCCTGCTCTTCCAGTATTTTTAATTCGGAGAAAGTTACAAAGTTGTAGGTTTTTTTTTTTAAATCTGCACACGTTTTATATTTAAGGCTAATCATATCACAATAGAAGCATAATTGATTGAAATGTCATGTAAAATGTACTACATATTGCTGAAATTAATTATAACCAATTTTCAGTAATATGGATTTTCTTTGTTTCAGAAGCTAAAAGAAAAAGAAGCTGCTTTGTGGAAAGCAGAGCAAAACATCTTGTCACAAGACAAAGTCATAAATGAACTAAGACTGCAATTGCCAGCATCATCCGAGAGAGAGAAATTGGTAGCGCAGCTAGATCAAATTGATGATAATACCTACCCCCATGCTCTGAAAATTGCACACCAGACCATTGCAAATATGCAAGCTAGATTAAATCAGAAAGAAGAAATTCTGAAGAAGTACCAACATCTTTTGGCCAAAGCACGAGAGGTATTATAATTTAGAACTCTTAAATAAAAATGAAGGTTGAATATTTAGGTTTCATAATGGGATTTGTGGTTAGGCTTGGGAAAAAAACACTGTACACCAATACTTTCTGTTGGCAACTTCCTATTATTTCAGTTATTTTTCTTGAATATTTTTGTGCATCATTTATGAAAAACACTCCTAGGTAGGCATATAAAGGAATGAAAGTAACAATTTAACAAGGATGAAGAAGAAAAAAGAAACATAAGAAGGTCACATATTAAAGTTATAAGTAATCTTATTTTGAAAATGTAAAATGTGGACAGTTAGTTTGGGTTTCTTTGTATTTTGTAATAAATCTGATTTAGTATTTGAATAGATTTGGGAGGAATAAGTCTGCAGAAACAAAATTAGTCTAAATCACTGAATGAATGAACGCGTGTGTGTGTATGTGTGTGTGTGTGTGTATTCTCATCTGTTTTTAATAATTAGATGAAATAGCAGAAATTATCAATAAAGTCTATTGTTATAAGAAATGTAAATGTATTATTTAGGAACAAGAGGAAATTGCAAAGAAACATGAAGAGGACCTCAGAGTTCTGCACCAGAAATTGGATGTACACGTTGACAGTTCCTTTAATAAATTCAAACAAACAGCTTTAGTAAGTATAATAAGTTTTATTTGTTTCTAAACTAAATGCTTATGGCATAAAGGTAAAACAGAAAAATTATTATGGTTGATTGTGCAGTGAACCAGAAGTTTAGACTGGATTTGGCATTTTTGCCCACCTATTGAGCCCTTCCCACGACCTGGGATAAGGTGATATTGTTTCATGGTATCAAAGGTATCAGTGCAGGACTTCAGGGATTCAGATGAAGCTGCCTTTTGCAATTGACCGTTGATACTATCTGCTTTCTTTTGTCATACTTGCACGTTATTATTGTTATTGTTATTAGGCTAGCTACCCCATTGATGGAACTAACAGGTTGAGTTGACACTCTTAACCTTTTATTTGGAGCAATTCATGTGAGGAAATACAAAGAAATGGACAATATTTGCTATTTCATTATGCAGATAAACAATAACTTGTACATATAGTCCCTGACTTACAACAGTTCGCTTAGTGATTGCTACAAAAGTTACAAAGGCACTGAAAAAAGTGACTTATGATCATTTTTCACACTTATGACCGTTGCAGCATCCCCATGGTCATATGATTTACATTTGGATGCTTGACAACTGTCTCAACATTTATGACTGCTGCAGTGGCCCGGGGTCATGTAATCATCTTTTGCAACCTTCTGACAAGCAAAGTCAATTAGGAAATCAGAGTTGCTTAACAACAGTGTTACTAATTTAACAACTGCAGTGATTCATTAACAAATATGGCAAGAAAAGTCATATGGGGCAAAACTCATTTTACAAAATTTCTCATTTAGCAACATAAATTTTGGGCCCAATTGCACTTACAAGCTTACAAGTTGAGGACTACCTGTATTTTTCCTTAATATATCTTACCTAGCAAGAAACCTTAAAAATATAATTTCTTTGCATTTTGCCTTTGTTTCTTTAGTATCAGGAGTAAAATCTGTGATCTGAAGAAAAATATATCATCCTAATGATGACTTTAAGGAGAATATTTAAATTTACTAATGAAATTCTTGTGACTATGAAAGTTCCTAATTTTGACTGATGTATATGTTCTGAATTGAGAATTATATGAACTAAATTAACCTCTTCTTACAATGTATTGGCAAGAAATTTTGATTTTTGAAGTTAAAATATTAAAATGAAATAAATGAGTACAGAAAGATTTATTTCAATCTTCGTTGTTCTATAGGAGTTGATTCAAAAGCCTTCTTTAGCTGTTCCGGCAAGTAAGAATTTAATTCGTCTGGCAGAACTGGAACAAACTATAGCAGAACAGGACAGCTCCCTTAATTCCCTTCTCAGCAAATTAAAGAAAACATCATCTGACTTACAGAAGCAAAAGCAGATAACTGCAGTAAAAATCAAGGAGTTTGATAACATCAGGGCCCAGTAAGTCTAGACTGAAGTTGTGATACTTATGCATGGTTCGTCTTTAGAAAAACTTGACCCGTTTTCTTGACTTACAACTGAGTCTTGTGTTGCATAAGTAATTAAATTTTGAACTGATTATCACTATATAAATTTAAAATTAATTGAATAATATTTTAGAGCTATTATCATTGTCTCACTCCTCATCTTTTAATAACATCACTAAGTTTAGTTACCAGTAAATTAGTTTAAATGTTGATATAAATATTTTGAGAAATATTTATGAATAATGTTTGAATGTTTCTTAGCCTACCTGGCTGTGCTCAATTTAATAGTGGAATTCAGTTTTATATATTATTTTGTTGCCCTAGGCTTGAGGAGAAGCATCAAGGCAGAGTTAAAAGACTGCAAGATGAAATAGAAGAATTAAGGA
The DNA here is from genome assembly GCA_009733165.1 of Naja naja. NCBI lineage: Eukaryota > Metazoa > Chordata > Lepidosauria > Squamata > Elapidae > Naja > Naja naja. The sequence goes on along the minus strand of CM019154.1, from coordinate 13,046,109 downwards.
GTTTGTTGTCAAAAATGGGAAAAGAGCTACTGAATATAAGAAGTGAGTTGGAGATACAAAGAGAAGCAAATAGCAGGTCTCCAACAACTACGATGAAGAATCTAGTGGAACGACTAAAGAATCAGCTGGCTTTAAAAGAGAAGCAACAAAAAGTAAGTATGATACTTTCACAATTTTTAGGGAGGGGACAGGTACAATCATTAAAAAGCTTTTTAGTTAAGTATATTATGCAAAGATAGCCAAAGCCATTTTATAAGCCATACTAAAAATTGTAAATGAAAACAGAAAAGCTCCCTATATGCCAACATTTTTACAGAGCTGGCAGACTTCAGTGTTTCAATAATGGTATAGCGTGTCTTTCCTTTGCTCTCCTACTTGGTTTGCATGATGACTGCAAAATAAAGATGGTCCTTTCATTCCTTTCTATCCCAATCTGTCCAGTCCCTGAGATGCCTTAACTGACTTTGGACTGTTACACACACGCACACACATGCACGCATGTGTGCACAGACACAGAGACAGACAGACACACTCCTCAATTTACAACAGTTGATTTAGTAACCATTCAAAGTTACAACAGCATTGAAAAAAGTGACTTAAGACTGTTTTTCACAGTTATGACCTTTACAGCAGTCCATGGTCATGTAATCAAAATTCAGATGCTTGGCAACTGGTTCATATTTATGACCATTGCTGTATACCAAGTTCATGTGACCTTCTGTGACAATATGAACAAGGTTTTGCAACCTTCTGACAAGCAAAATCAATGGAGAAGGCAGATTCACTTAACCAGGTTACTAACGTATTAACTGTAGTGATTCACTTAACAACTGAGGCAGGAAATGTCATAATATGGGACAAAACTCAGTTAACAAGTGTCTCACTTAACAACAGAAATTTTGACCACAATTGTAGTCGTAAGTTGAAGATATATATACATACCGTGTCTCCCCGAAAATACAACCTATCCCAGAAGTTCTGATTTGATTTTTACATGTGCGCCCAATCCAGTCTGGGGTGCACGGAATCAGGCGAGATGTATGGTAAAAATTAAGATGGGGGGCTGGAGCTTCCATACTTACCAGGTCTTGCACACCCCGAGACCTACCTCGCCTTGCAGGTCTACTTCTGTGGCTACTTGCCATCAAGAGTCTATTTCTTGGCTGTAGAGGTCTTTCCAGAAGGCCTCTGACGGTGAAATGAAGGCCAGGGGCGACATGAGTGGCCACAGAATAAGTGGGCCGGTAGCAGGCTTCTGATGGGTGGGGCTGTTGGTGCAGCGGCAGCAAGGTGAGTCAGTAATTAGATATCCCAAGAAAATAAGGCCTTTCTTTTGGTGACAAATACCTTTTTTGGTGACATATATATACACATGCGTGCGTGTGCGCGCGCACACACACACAGACAGTTATATAAATAATGTTAATTATAAATAAAATAATTTTTCTGTCACCTCATTTATTAATTTTTGGAGTTTATTCCAAATATGTCATTCAAAGACCTCATCCAGAAAAGGTTGCAACGCCAGTTCTAAAGAAAGTTAAATTCTGGGTTTATTTACATATACAAATACAATGACAGTTATTTTTTTTTATTTGCAGAGCTTATTTGTATCTTTTTAATGATATTTTTAGGCTTTGAGCAAGGCACTTCTGGAACTCCGAGCAGAAATGACAGCAGCTGCAGAGCAGCAGATAATTTCTGTAGCATCACAAAAGGAGGCACATATGAATGTTCAGCAAATTGTTGACAAGCACACAAAGGAATTGAGGGTAAAAAGGAACCAGAATTTTGGTTTGGTTTGTTTTCATACAAAAACAGTGTCTAGCAGCAATATATCCAGTTTAAAAATTACATTTTTTGTCCAAAAACAGTGTTACAATTGGGATGGATGCATATTAAAGTTATACCTGCTCCTCATTTAGCAACTACTCAGCGACCATTCACAAATATGTTGAAGATTTAAAAAATATTTTCTGACCAATGCATACATTTACAACCTAATTTTGTTCATTTGACGATAACACATGACAGGGTGAAAGCAATATTGGTGTAGCTATATGAAAACTTTATCTGAATGGGGCAGTAGCAACCAGCAATTCTCAAAGTGGCTTTCTCTCAGTTACATATTTGGTTTTTAAGTTTTTAAATTTATATCTATCTATCTATCTATCTATCTATCTATCTATCTATCTATCTATCTATCCATCCTAAACCAAATAATGGGAAATAGAAATGCTATTCATTTCTTCCTTCTGTCCTTGTAGCCCAGGACCTCAATCGTTATTGGACGCTCCAATATCTATGATATTGGACATTCCAACCTTTATTCTGTTTTTTTTAATAATTGAGGGAAAGCTAGGAAAATTATTGGTTTCCCAAAAGTTTTTCTAGCCAAAAATTAAGAACTTAATTGCAATTGTTAATAAAAAGGGAATAGAATAGAATAGAAGAGGCAAGTTAAAATAAAAGAATGGGCAATTATTTGGATAATTTCTGAAAGTTTGAATTGAGAAAGCAAGATATAATTGATTAATATTTATTCAAAATTTTCGGCTTGAGTTATTAACAGTTATCTGATAGAGTTTTTGAAGGACAACTCATCAAGCTTTTGAGAGAGCATTCATCTTTCTGGGTTTTAGATGAACAGTATTTATTGTGAAATGGTTATTTGAGGCAGAAGTATCATTTTCTTTTATCAAAACATCTGTAATAGATTAAACAGGAAAAACAGTATCAAAAGATTATATATTAGTGTGATATAACAATTGCAGTCACACACATTTCTGCTATATCAAGACATCTGAAATAAATGCTTAAGTAAGTCTACCTGGATTATACAAAAATTGGAAGATGTATATATAATGCTTCCTATAACAAAAGGCATTTTCCCAGAATGGAGCTGGATATAGAATAATAAATTATTTTTACAATCAGAAAGAAATATAACAGCTGAAATACTATTTGTATTTGTTTGCTGTGGCATAGTCAAAAGAATACAATTTGAAATGCAGTACAAGTATTGCAAACTGAGCTTTCACAGGAAGATACTTATTAACATAGTGTGTCAGAAAAGAATATGGTTCTGAATATTTTCCTAGAAAAATAATAATAAATTGGAACATTATGGTATTTTGAAACTACCATGTTTCTTAGGAAATAAGACAGGGCCTTATTTTTTTTAGACCCCTGAAAAAACAGCTAGGCCATCTTTTCGAGGGGTGTCTTAATTCACCCCCCATGCGCTTCGCCCAGTCACTGGGCTGCCTCTATCTGAAGGAATGCCCCACGTGCCTTGCCTCTCCAACGGGCCCCTTCTTTAGCAGCTGAAAGCGCCCCATGTGCACCCTTGCCTCTCCACTGGGCCGCTTCTTTAGTGCCCAAAAGGAGCGCCCCACGGGCACCCTTGCCTCTCCATTGGGCTACTTCTCTAGCAGCCAAAAGGAGCTATTCCGCAAGCTTAGCACAGACTTAGGGAAGAATGACAGGCAGGAAAATTCCCCCTCCCCATTTTCCTCCCTGTTTGCCAAAAAGCCTCAATTCCAAAACTTCAGTGTTCGGAATGGAGGGTTTTTGGCAAATGGGAGGAAAATGGAGAGGGGGGATTTTCCTGCCTGTCATCTATTCCTCAAGCTTCCTCTCCCTCCACATTTTCCTGCCTTTCGCAAAAACGGCTCCACTCCGAGATTTCGGCATATCCCAGGGTCCTACAAGGCTTTTTGTAGCATGCATGCAAGCGGCAGCTGTGAGGTTCATCATATCGGTGCAACCTCTTCGAACAGGACCCTGCAAGGATTGCTGTGCTGTTGTGCATGCGAGCAGCAGCACTGCCACGATTTTGGATACACTGGCACAGCTGTTCACGGTAGGATCCCACCTGCACCAGTGTGATGAAGCTCATGGGGGTGCTGCCATTCATGAGTGTGCAGGGTCCTGCTCTAAGAGGAATGGATAACAGGCAGGAAAATTCACCTCCCCATTTTCTGCCTTTCACGAAAACGGCTCCACTCTGAGCCTTCAGTGTATCCCAGGATTGCAACGCAGAAGGCTCCATTCTGAATCTTTAGTGTTGCAATCCTGGGATATGTTGAATGCTCGGAATGCCTCTGCTTCTGCACAGAATGACTTTCACCCCTCTCTGCAGCTGGACATTTGCCCCCACCATGCCCGTGCTGCCACTCATGCTGGCCATGCCCATCCCCAGGGCTTATTTTTGGGGTAGGGGTAATATTAGGCCCACCCACAAAAAGTTAGGATTGGCCTTATTATTGGGGTGGGTCGTGTTTTCTGAGAAACATAGTATTTTGAATAATTAATAACATCTAGAGAATTGCAGTTCGGTTCTTCCAGTGGACTAGCAGTTCAATTCAATTGCATTACAGCTTTAGCCAGGAAATAAAACAAAAGGAAAGGAAACAACAAAGTAAATTAAAAAAAAAAACAACCCAAGTGGTTCTTAAAAGTTTGTGAATGTTTTGAATTTTTCAGTATACTATTTTTGACTGGTGTGTTTAACTGGGTTCTCTTTCTCTAGTTTTAGGATTTAGGAAAACAAATCACATTTTAAATCATATTTACACTGAAATATTGACAATTTTAAAGGTTTCAAAAACTTTTAAGGACCGCTGTAAGAGTTCTTCACCTCAGTTATTGATTTTGGATGGCTTATACAACATGGGTGTCAAACTCAATCACATCATGTGACATATTGTGATGTTTTTTGCCTTTGTGGAGCTGGGATGGCGTGATCGGCATGTGATGCATCCAGCCCATGGGCCAACAGTTTGACACCCCTGGCTTACAACAATAAAATATAAAGTCATTAGAAAAACATATAACCAGAACAGAAACTCCTAAAATCAATAGTAATCCATACAAAAAAATATTATTACCAGACAATATATCGAAGCCTTGACTGCCCCCCGTTTTCTTCTCTTCCTTGTAGCACATATTTTTACTTGTTTCTTCCTGCTGCAGGAATGGCTGCATTTGATACGCAACTGAAATCTGGGTAGAGGCTTTCCTGGCCATGGTGTCCATTTTCTATCCAAGCAGGAAACCCTAGTCAGAGATGTTTTTCTCAGATAAAACGAATTGTAAAATCACAGTCAGCAAAAGTAGATAATATTGGGAAAATGGATGCAGTGGTAAAAAAAACTATTTCTAGCTTTGAATTGAGAGCCATAAATACAACTGAATTTTCCTGTGTTTTGCTACTAGGATAAGACCCTATCTTCTATTGTCAGAAATTAATGCTTTCAACCTTGTTTTCTATAAATTTAATTCATTCTTTGGTTGTCCTGAATAATAATTAATATATATATATATATATTATTTTTTTAGAGTCAGATTGAAGATTTAAATGACCAATTGTTAAAACTTAAAGATGCTCTTAAATTAAGCAAAAATAAAGAGAGTTCTCTGTTAGATGACATGGATAATTTAAATCAAGAACTTCAGAAAAAAATGAAAGCCTACACTAAAGTTCTAAGGCAGAAAGATGATATGGAAAAGGAGAATGAAGAACTGAAAAAGCAGAATAAAAGATTAACCGGTTCAATTCAGGTAAATAGTCCTTTTTGTCATAGGACATTTTTGTGGGTTTTGACGGTTTTATTTTTTTAGCACTGCAATTGATCATCCAGTCATGAAACAAGTCATTCTGCATTCATGCAGAAATCTGCTTAGAGCACATTCGTTACATCATCTAGGTTTCTTTTTTAAGCTTGAAGAATGCTTTCACATGTTTCTTGCATCTTGTTCTATGTCATTTCAGTAGCAACATTTATAGTCACAAACTACTAATGTCTATGCAGTATCCACTTTTTTCAAACGAACATGCAAAATTGCTAATTATGAAATACTCATACTTGTCAGATTGTCTTTATACTAATGCTGTAGAACCATATCACTTGTGATGTATAGAAACTATAATTTAAGCTATCCCTTATTTTTCAGAGTAAGGCTGATGAGCAAACTCTAATAGATGAACTTCAAAGAAAAATTAAAAAAATGGAAATGGAGCTGGGAAAGAAGAGTGATGAATCAGAAAAAAAGAATCCAAGAGAAGACAGGGTGTTGAAAGTACGATAGAAAATGTCCTTAACCAATAAGACTTATCTCTGACTTGTTATGCCCCTCCCATATTTTGTAATTATATATGGTGTTTTTATTAAAAGATATATGTTATGTATAGTATTTGTTTACAGGTGCAGAGGCACATATTTTCAAGAAATGTATGCTTTATTAGAGACTGATGAATTGCCAACCTTTAAAGGGGAAGATTGTTCATTTTGTTTTCTTTTTTCACTTTATAGAGCCCAAGGGAAGAATTAATTAAATGGGAGGAATGTAAAAAATGGCAGACCAAAGCTGATGGAATGAGAAACAAGCTGAAAGAAAAAGAAAAGGAGATAGAATCCCTAAGCAAACAGCTTAACACAATAAAGGAACTTTTTTCCAAGTTAGTTTGATTTTTTTCCATTTTTTATTATTCATGATACCAAAACTTATCACAGTTTAAATGTATTTGATAAGAATTGATCTCCTATGAAAAATATATTCTGAGCCATAATATGTTTTTCACATTAATAAATGCATTTTACAATCTTACCACTTCATCAGAAATCACCACAAGGAACTACTAAAAGTAATCATTAGCAAAAATTGAAATTAAATATGGTGCAGAACATTATATATGTACATACATATATATAAAATTCAACAGTAATATATTAATTTGAATAGCAATGTATCTTTTTTTTAGAATTTGCTTCTAGAGCACACATTTGAAAATGCCTTTGTAAAAAGTGTTTTTCATTAAAAAAACACTGAAAATGAATAAAGATGCAAGAGGAAGTAAAAGGTTTGTTTTAATGGATATATATTATTTTAATGGATGTATGTGTGTGTATATATATTCATAAACATTACATATTTCAGGGCTGAAAAAGAAAAAAATACTTTGCAGAAGAAACTCAAAAGCTGCAATGTTACTGTTGATCATGTTATGGGAGTCAGAGTATCTGAATCAGAGAGAGAATTAAAAGAGCTTCGTAAACAAAATATGGATCTGGAGAATGAGATTGTTCACTTAAAGTAAGATAATTTTATTATCTTAGGCATTGAGTGAAGCTGTTGTTAAGCAAGATGTCATGTGACTTCCATGTAATTGCTTTGCTCAATTACCGCAATCCCAGCACTTATGGTTGCTGATGTTAAGTGATCACACATGTTGTTAAGCAAATGAAGTCCCTGGTAAGGAGTGTGGGATGTCTCCGGAAGGTGGGTAGGCTCTGGGAGGTTCTAGTCAGTAGCTGAAAATCCTCGCTGCCAAAATCCAAGCAGAATTTTCAGCCCCTGAGAAAAACTCATGCACAGCCTGCACCAAGCCAGCTAAAGGTACCCTAGCTGAGGTACCTGACGCACCTTACTTATGGTGCTGGCTGTCTGCTTCCTGATTGTCTTGTCTTTAAGGGCTGGCTGAAAGAACTGCCTGCTTCTTTCCCTGGGTGGAAGGGATCAGCTTTAGCAGCTTGTAGGAACCAAGCTCAGATCTTCAGGCTCTGACTCGTGTTTCTCTATCCCTCTGAAGGAGTTAAGATCCTTTCGATGCATAGAAAGGAACCCAGAGGTGGTATTCAGCAGGTTCTGAACAGTTCTGGAGAACCAGTAGCGGAAATTTTGAGTAGTTCAGAGAATCTGCAAATACCACCTCTGATTGGAGATTTTGCAGTATCCTTCCCCTGCCACGCCCACCAAACCACGCCCACAGAACCAGTACTAAAAAAATTTGAATCCCACCACTGAGGGAACTCCTTTGGAAGAGTGCAGAAATGGAGTTGAAATGATCAGGATCTGAATTCCATTTCTCCACCCCACACGAAGGAAGCTGACATTCTTTGACAGGCAGCTCTTTCAGACAGCCCCTTTACTAAAAAGGAATACCAGATGGAAGTTGCATCGGATGAAGTCAGCTATAGCTCATGAAAGCATAAACCTTCAAATAAAATTTAGTCTTCATTTAGCAACCATAATTGGGACTGGTGACTTGGTCATTAAGCAAAGCAATTACTAAGTGAAAATCATATGACTGCAATTATGCTTACTATTTTACATCAGCTTTCCTTTGACTTACAGTGTCAGGATACAATACCAAACAGGAGGGAAATTTTCCAGAACTTGACTCAAATCATATACTCTTCTTTCTTCACTCCTCTGTTCTTTGGAATCAACCTGATGCTGGGATAATTAGAAAGAAGGCAATTAATCTTCTTTTTACATTCATCTGAGGTTTTGGGGTGAGGTATCATCAGTATGCTGATGATACCCAGCTTTATATCTCCACCCCAGACCCGATCAGTGATGCTCTCTCCGTGATGTCCCGTGCCTGAGGCACGGGTCTGGATGGGGAGTAATAGGCTTCAGCTCAACCCCACCAAGACTGAGTGGCTGTTCTTACCGGCATCTCGGTCTTTATTGGATGTACCATCTTTGGTCATGGGTGGAGAGGTGTTGCCCCCCGTGGATAGGCGAGGAACCTGGGTGTCCTCCTGATTCACAGCTTGGTTTGGAGGAGCATGTAGCTGTGGCCAGGGGGCTTTTGCCCAGGTTCGGCTGGTTCGCCAGCTCTGCCCTTATTTGAGATGCCCTTCAACGGTTACTCATGAGCTCACACCTCTAGAATCGACTACTGCAACGCTCTTTACATGGGGCTCCCTTTGCGGATGACCCGGAGGTTACAGATGGTGCAGAATGCGGCCGCTGCTGGCTGGATGTATCCCGACATCCCATGTTACACCCCTCCGCGCGGCTTGCATTGGTTGCCGGTTGCCTCTCGGTCGCTTCCTTCAAGGTGTTAGTAACTTATAAAGCCCTAAATGGCTTGGGTCCAGGGTATTGCTGGAACGCCTCCTGCCAGCATCACTTTTCCTCTGTTCGGCCTCATAGGAGAGGCCTCCTTGGGATACTGTCGGTCAGGCATTGTCGGCTGGCGGTTCCCAGGGCTAGAGCCTCTCTGTGGGAGCACCTGCCGCCTGGAATCAGCTCCCGTGGATCTCTGTTTGCCCCTGACCTCCGCACAGACCTGAAGACTTGGTTGTTTCAACAGGCCCTGGAATGACCCGGGGTGAGGGTTTTAACCTTCTTAACTTTTTAATTGTATTCGGCTTGTTTATTTATTTAATTGTCTTTTTATTGTAAATTTGTCCTGTTTTAATGTCCGCCGCCCTGAGTCCTTAGGGAGTAGGGCAGCATACAAGTCGAATAAATAAATAAATAAATAAATAAATAAATAAATAAATAAATAAATAAATTCATTGGAGAGAAAGGGATTACTAGAGAGTAAGCAGGCAAACAATGGGGAAAGCACAACTCTAAACTTCTGCTGTTTGTCTAGTGAGGTGCTTAGGAGGCAAACAAAAGCCTCTAATATAAAACTTAAATTTTAGCCAGCAGGGAAAGGTCTCTAATCAATTAAGTTCACAAAGCTGAGCATGTTAAGTTGCAATTAGCACTTTTAGAGATGCACTGAAGAAAAAAGCAGCATAGGAAGGGATAGCTTGTTTAAGAAATCTCTCCACTCTGTAAGGAGGGGGGAGAAATAAATCAGGCACAGAACAATGTGTTACTGACTTGAGTGTAATGGTGAACACCTGACACAGAGACAGACAGACAGACACCGCAAGGGTTATAAATATGGACATTGGTCTCAAAGTTACTTTTTCATCACTGTTGTAACTGAGTGATCGCTGTCTGAGGCCATCACTAAGTGAGGATTACCTGTAAACATTTCAGTACTCACTTTTGCTCCTTCATTTAGGGAGGTCAGTATATGGAGAACAGTTCTGAAGTTTATTTTATATTCTGACATATTTTTTTCTTCCAAAGCATTCAGTGATTTTTAAGCTGGCTTCCAATTCAATGTGATAATACTCCTGTTGATGATTGATGTTGAAAAATTGAATAAGTCTGATTTTTTAATATCTGGATGGAGAATTTTTGATGAAATATCAGGACTGTGGATTAGGGACAGTTGAGAAACAACTGAAAGGAATGACAATTTTGTATTTTTGCCAATAATTTATTAAAAATGTATGTAAAGTCAGAAGTCCACTCTAACTCAAAGAAGACTTTTTCTTTTTATCTAATGTTTATGATTAAACCAACCTTATCTCAAAGTCACATGAACATAAACCATTTCTTTATATGAAATATGAATCACTTGTCAAATTGTGCAGATCTTAAATAATCTTTTCATTTGTATATCAAGAACACAATATGCTGTCCCTCGAGATACTGTTGTAGAAGATTTGCACTTAAAAAACAGATACCTCCAAGAAAAACTACTAGTACTAGAGAAACAGCTTCCCCGAGAAACTTGTTCAAGGCCATCAGTAAGTTAAGCTTATAATCATACTTTTTCAAGATAAAATTCATTGCTATAGTAGATTATAAGTGATGATTTTGTCAGTGTTTTATGATTATTTTAGTACAATATTTTTGTGTTACATTTTTGAACATAGCACCAGCAATTATAATTGTATATTTATGCTATTTATTATTTAGAGAGCCAGCTTGGTGTAATTGATCAGGCATTAGGCTAGGAAACCAGGAGAATGAGTTCTAGCCCACTTTAGGCACAAAGCATCTGGGTGATCTTGGGCTATTCACCTAGGAAAGAGGCAATGGCCATCCACTTTTGAAAAAAACCTTGTCAAGAAAAATGCAGGAAATCGTCCTGCAATTGTCCAGAATTGGATATGATTGAACGGAAGGAAAAATATTATTGTATTTATGTTGTTTCTGTAAACTATTCAGGTTGCTGAAGTCTTTTAAATAATAGATATCAGTCTTTTAAATAATAGATTGTAGATTTACTTTTTAGACATCTTTGGATTTATATGCTGCCTTAGCAAGATCATGTTTTGAATAAGAAGTGCAAATAAGTTTGAAAGGATTATATACACATTTTCTTTATAGTAGCAGTTGCTCCTTTGCTTCCTGTCATCAGAATTATGGATAATATAATTAAGGTTCCATTAAGTATTCTTTAATAATGAAAGCATTATTTATTCTTTAATACTATTGCTATTTGTGAAATATCTTAAAATGCCAACTATTAAGGTTTTAAACATTTACTATCTTAATTTTCTTCTGAAGACATCGGGGATAGGATCAGATGATCAACATCAGAAAGAACAAGAACTTCAAAAGGAGAATCTAATATTGTCATCTGAAAATATGGAGTTACGATTCCAGTTAGAACAAGCCAATAAGGACTTGCCAAGATTAAAGGTGTATTTTTATTTTATGAATCTGATGGTCTGCAGAAAATTAATATGTTTCATATTTTAAAAAAAATGAATTTGTAACAACTGCTTAGATATATCAATGGATCTCTCTCTCTCTCTCTCTCTATATATATATATATATATATATGTTTTCGTAGATTTTCAGGGGTAAAGGTCGAAACGTCGCCAAGGTACTCTCAATCTTACACGGGACAAGACCCGAATACACCAAGACCTACATACCTTTACCCGTGAAAATCTAATTAATATATATATATATATATATATATATATATATATATATATATGTAGGTCTTGGTGTATTGGTCTTGTCCTGTAAGATTGAGAATACCTTGGCAACGCCGTTTAAATCTCATCCATCATCTTCAGGCTGGTGTCTTCAAGCTCTCAACGCGAAATGCCAAGGTATTCTCAATCTTACACGGACAAGACCCAATAACCAAGACCTACATACCTTTACTCCGTGAAAATCTACGTAAACATATATATATATATATATATGTGTGTGTTTCAAGAGATTTTCATCGGTAGTATAGAATCTTAGGATTGTCTTGTCTCGGTAAGATTGAGACTTGACGCTTCGACGAATTCATCCGTCATTCAGGCTGGTGTCTTCAGCTTTGTGCTTGTGCCAGCACAAAGTCAAGACCAGCCTGAAGATGGCGAAAGGGATCTCGCCGAATAATCGCCAAGGTATTCTCAATCTTACATGGGACAAGACCAATACACCAAGACCTACACCACACGCCAGACACACACACACACACACACACACACATATATATATATGCCTGTACCTTAGATTTATTTATTATTTGGTCTTATATATCACATAAAACAACCATACAAATTACAAAAGTTAAAAAGAATTAAATTCGACCAAATAATCATTAAAACCCACTAACAAACATTTAAAATATTAAAACAACCCCTCAGTCCAGGCGGCCTGTTCAATAACCAAGTCTTTAGGCCGCAGCTGGAGCGGTCGGGCAGTCGCAGCTCCAGGGGAAGCTGGTTCCACAAAGTGGGCGCCCCCACAGAGAAGGCCCTCCCCCTAGGGACCGCCAGCTGACATTGTCTAGCCGACGGTATCCCAAGGAGGCCCTGTCTGTGGATGCGACCGGCGACATTGGTATTCGATGCTGGCAGTAGACGTTCCCGTAAGTACCCAAGCCCTAAGCCATAGAGAGCCATGGAGATTGTTATTGGAAATAAATTATTTCACAATGAAATCATTTTATAAGCTATGACTTTGATTGTAGAGTATACAATAGCCTTTGTTTCAAAGAAATTCATATGTGTACCTCATTAAAATTTCTCTTGATCAGGCAATACATTTTAACATCAAATATTCATACAATTTTTGCTTAGATTCTGGATTTACATAGCAAAATCTGCTGGGTACATGGTTCTTTTTCTCTCAGTTATGGCATTTGTCTTTACTGTAATTATAATAAACTGATTTAACCACTGATTCCTCCTTTTTCCAAAAGCTTTGGAATATTGAAATATTTCATGATTAGTGAGAACACAATCCTTACGTATTAGTACCCTGAATAACATTGTATTCACAATCTTCTTTGATAATGTAAATTGTCTGATTCAAAAGTTAACAAATTTTTGTTACAGAGTGACACAGTGTTGGTTTGGCATTATGAATGTAAATAATTATATAGCTAAATACGTAATGTAAATCATTAGAATTATTAGTAGTAAGTATGTATTTAGTAGATAACTGGAAAGAAGTTCCTTGTGAACATATAACCCTTTGTTGCATGTATTCTGATACCTTTGTAATAGGATTGTTTTGACCCTGTCAGAATCTGACTTGGAGGAGGAAGCCGAACAGCTGACAGGGAGTGGGAATGTTCTTCTGTTGACTGTGGAAGAAACTGGGAAAGGGAAAAGTACAGCTGGGCAGAGCAGGGGAGAGGTAGAACAAAGGAGAGAGAATTCAGAGGAAGACACAGGCCCACCCCCTCTTCATCCTAAGGCACGCAGGGAGGAACGGAGAAGAGAGCAATGTGGGTTGCGTGGCTTACGGTGGAGGAAAGGGCCCTGATTCCCTTCATTAGCTGCAGCTGGGAACACAGTGTATAAAAAAAGGCAAGCTGTGCACAGCAAGCTGTTGGGAGCAAATGTGAATTTATCTTGTATCATCGTGGCTTATCTGTGTTCTTGCCGTCTTCCCAACTGTGTGAATTTTGCCATGTTTTCAAGTCTGAAATTCCTTCTCCTGCCCTGTCAAGCTAATTAGTTTAGTTTGGTTTGTTTGGATTTTAAGTTACAGTTAGTATGTACCTTGTTTTGTGTACCTGGGAGAGTTTTTCTCCAGTCGAAAGTAACCTGGACTTTGGGGGCAAAGTTGGAGATAATAAAGGGCCTCTTATTGCTTATTTGACTGTGTTGCCTTTATGCCACACCCCAGGTAATCACAAGGATGACTATTGCAGAGAAGCCTAACTTCTTTATGCATATTTTGAATTTTCCATTTTACTGTACATATTTATTTTTAGAAGAAGTGTTCCATAGAATGAGATTATCACTTTATTTTTTCAATAGAATCAAGTAGCCGATTTAAAAGAAATGTGTGAGATCCTGAAGCGAGAAAAGGGAGAAGCTGAGCGGAAATTAGGCAATGTCAGAGGGGTAAGATTATATGATAGAATTTGTAAAAAGGGTATAGGAATGAATCCTATAAATACTACGAACTTGTATTAACTGCATTATAGAAGACCTTTGACTTTGAGCAATGAAGAGTTTCTTATCCCAAGGTAGAGAGATATGATTTATTTTGCCTATAATAGTAGAGGATAAGATTTACTAAAAATGAGACAAAATTATATAGTAATAAAAATAATGTATCAATTACTATATCAGTTGTATTTGTTTATATGTTACAAAAAATTTTTTTTTACAATTTTGTCTTAGTACATAAGAACTGTATCATCAAAAAAACCCAGAAGATTCAATGCACACCAAAAACACCACTATTCATTTAGCTAAACGTAACAGTCCAGAACAACAAACCCCTTGGATTCTATGTGCAGTAGTAGATCACTATCTCATAGCAAGCAGAGTTGGTGTTGTAGCAATAGCACTTAGACTTATATAATGCTTTACAATGCTTTATAGCCCTCTCTAAGCAGTTTACAGCATATTGCCCCCAACAATCTAGATCCTCATTTTATCGACCTTGGAAGGATAGAAGGTTGAGTCAACCATGAGCCAGTGAGAATCAAACTGCTGGCAGTCAGCAGAATTAGCCTGCAATACTGCATTTTAACCACCGCACCACCATGGCTCTTAGTAGCTAGTCCCATCCAGGTTTTTAGAGGGAATAAGCCTGTAAGATTCAGGCAAGTTTTCATTATTACCGGTATAGTTAGATGAGTCCACAAAGCATACAAAGTGAGTTAACATGGAATCTGGTTATAATAGAGCAGTTATTTGTAACCGTTAGCTTCTGTTTGTTCAAGCAGACAGCATTTAATACATTTTTCCCATAGTTGCATTTAACTTTAAATTTTAATAAGAACACAGAGTTTTTAACTATATTAGAAATATGTGGGAATGAAGCAAAATCTGCACATTCAATTTTCTCTGATGATTAGTGGGGACATTATGACTTCTCATAAATTATGCTTTATATATTTTCTTTGTCACAATATGAAGCCAAAATAGGTTTGCTTTCATTTGTGCATTTCACTGCAAAAGAATTTATTCACATGCTGCTACAAGTATTTTACATCCTGCAATATTACAAAGAACAAAATAGATAAAAATGCTGCTAAGTAATTGATTTGCGTTTTTTATTATGCCTCATATTTGTACTATGTAACTATAGAGAGATAGAACCATGTATTTTAAACACTATGTAATATCGAACTAAATATCTATAACAAGCAGATATCACAAATAAGAAAATTAATATAGTTAGGAAATATTTCATTGGAGACCTTTTATATAATGAAAATAGTATTTCTAGATTAATAGATATAACAACATAGATATCAGCCTTACATATAAGTCTGTGAATGTATGTGTACGTATATATTCACCTCTTATTTCTTCATGTAGGCTGGAAGAAGTGGGAAAACAATTCCGGAATTAGAGAAAACAATTGGCTTGATGAAAAAAGTTGTAGAGAGAGTCCAGAGAGAAAATGAAGAGCTAAAAAGAGCCCCTGGAATAGTGTCTAATGAAAAAGTTGCCAGACTTGAGCAAGAAAATGAGGACTTACGGGTAAATTGTATACTATTTTAATATTTTGTTTTAATATTTAATCTGGAAAATATACAGTGATTTATGAAGGTGGGTCTCATCACTCCTGAGCTTACAAAGGTCCCTCGAGAGCTGGTTGAGGTCCTTGCAATCCCAAAACTCATGAGGTAGCTGTCTTATTAATATCCTTTCATCTATTATTCTCTTTTCCTGTTTTAGTTTACTTTTAGAACTTCTAATTATAAATTATATAAGTTTGGATTATCCTAATTGTTCTAGAAGTGGGATAATACAATATACATGAAAAAAACATTTTTTTAAAAACTATATTTTAAGTGAATACAATATGGCTCTGTAGAAATTGGTGAGAACGTTACCATATACAAATAGATACTATGCTTTTTCAGATTTTAATAATAACAATTTGCGACATAATATTCCTTTTTTCATTTATTTATAAAATACTAAGTCTGAAATGGAAAAACTGAAACTTCACTTTGGAAGTGAACTAAGTGCACGATATGAACTGAAAACCAAAGGCACAGAAAAAATCATTGCTGAAAATGACAGAATACGTAAAGAGCTGAAAAAGGTAACTATATAACATTGTATAAACATTGTATGACAAATTTTCAATATAGCTTGATTATATCTAGAGTTGGTTTGCATTTTTGAGAAGTTGCTTTATTTTTTAAAAATTGCAATAGATTATTAATCTATATTATTTATTAATCTATATATTATTTATAATACTTAAAATTATTTCCCATTTTGAAAACAGAATCCTTAATCTTGATATAGAAGCAAATCATGGCTTCAGATCCTGATTAGTAAGGATTAGAAAATTAGAATAATGAAACTAAACCATTCTTTCAGATTTAATGGAAAATTCATTTCAAGAAATATTGTTTGTTGTGGCACATGCATCAATGATAAGCAAGGAACTTGCAGGCATAGTGTTCATTCCAAACTTAATTTGGAAACATGTTTCAACTTGATAAATATATATGTATTTTGTCAATAGGAAGTAGAAAATGCAGAAAAACTGCGAATGGCAAAGAATAACCTTGAAATAATAAATGAGAAACTGAATGTGGAATTGGAAGAGACAACAAAGAAATTAAATTTAGCAGAAAGCAGAATCCCAAAACTTGAAGATGCTGACCCCAAGAACTGGAAATCCATAGTTATAACAAGGTACAGGTTGTCTGTTAACAGCCACTCATTCAACAACCTAAATTATGACAGCGTTAAATGAGTGGTACTTACAACAATCCTTGGAGTTTCAGTTTTTACAGCACCTCCATGGTCATGTGGATGTGATCTGCGCACTTAACAACCAGCTCACACAGTAGTTACAGCATCCCACACTCACATGTTCACCATTTCTGACATTCTCTGCTGTCTTCCTACAAGTAGAGTCGTAGGGAAGCTGACATGGAAGATTGCAAATTCTGCTGCTGTTTTTTCTCCTCAGGAAGCTGGAAGGAAGTCACAAGATTCTCGCTGAATGGCTCATGATTTTCAATGGCAGTGGGGATTGTCAGGATTGCTGTTGCTGAATGACATGGTCCTATGATGTCTTGCTTTATGATCACATAATTTAGCAATAGAAATTCTCATCCCAATTATCATTATAAAGTAGGGGCTAACTCTAGAACTAAATAATGGAATATAAATATATATCCATTTCCCATTTAATATTTCAAAAACTGTTAATTTATTTTTCAAGTTTATTGGCACTTTTGAATAAGTTTCAAAATTTGGAAATCATTAATGAAAAACTTACCAATTAATAGCAGGTTTTTGCATCTTTGGAATACATACTTCTAGGGCATATGACAAGGTCCTTTTTATTATTTTGTATATTTAAAAAGTTGATTTGGGAAGCTATACAAAATGTTCTTCACAATAATCATGTTGAACTGTGAATCTCTGTTATTTATTGTAGATGTTCAATATGAACAATTATGTATTGTGTATCATGTATAACTTTTAAAAATTGTAAACCAATTACAATTTTTTAAACGCATCATATACAATCTTATTTTCTTAAATAATATAATTTTCTTTTAATGAGATTAGTTGGAATCAGTATTGTCCATTATTTTTATTTTTTTTACCTTCAGGATGTTTGAAAATAAACTCAAAGAAATGGAATCTGAAATTGTCAGAAAAAACCAAATTATTAGTGATCTTAAAAAGAAATTACAAAAGCCAACAGAGAGTGGAGATAAAAATGAAAACTGTATTGAAGACTATCTTAAAGAACAAGTAAGAATTTATTTTTATTTATTTGGTGCCTTCAGGTCAGCTGCCTGGCAAGTCTGCAGTTTTCTTGGCACATTTTTTTCAGAAGTGGTTTGCCCAAGGTCACCCAGCTAATTTTTTGGCTGAGGTAGGAGCAGAAGTTGTATCTTAACTACTATGCCAAACTAAAGTAAAACTTAGTATGGATATAGTGGAAAAATTTGGCATTTATATTTTACTGGTAAGATGTTTTAATGCAAAGATTTTTTTTTCCAAGAGGCAACTGGATTTTCTGATTTTTCTTTGAAGACATTTTGCTTCTCATGCAAGAAGTTTCTTCAGCTCTGACTTGAATGAGAAGCAAAACTTCTTCAAAGAAAAACCAGAAAGTCCAGAGGGGAAAAAAAGCACCTTTGGGACAACCGTGACTTGGATGACTGACAATCTCCATAGATATGTTTTAATGCAGTTTCTTCCTTTGTAAGTGCGTTGTTTTTCTGTTCTGATTGGTGTCTAGAGAGCAGGTTATTTACCATTCCACTCCTGGTTCTCTGATTACTGGGGAAAAACTTTCTAGAATGGGCATTTATGATCAGGAGATTAAAGCTCTATAAATCTTTTTAGAATCCTATCCTTTTAATTGTTCCTGATTGGCATGGACTATTTTATTGTATTGTATTTTATTTACTCTCTTAATATTGTTTAATATGGAGTTCGGATCAGGCACACATACAAGTTACAGAGGACATCTGAAACCTCATCCCCTCACAATACAGTGAAACCTCGAGTTGCAAAACACTCCTGTTCGCGACCAAATTGGGTTCTGACCCCAAAAAATCTACTCAATTTTTGAATCGGGTCACGATTCAAAAATCGGGTGGTGAACAAACTCGGCCGCGGCAGATTCCCTTGCCGTGACGATTTCCCCTTCCATGCATGTGCAGTCCGTTCGCACATGCGCAGTCGGTTGTGCTTCCAGTCATGACCAAATCGGGTTGCAACCGTAGTCCTGGAACGGATTATGGTCATGACCCAAGGTTCCACTGTAACTCATTTGCTTCACTTTGCAAAACAATTGTCACTAAGTTCTTTTATATACTTTTTAAATCAGTTTGATGATGAGATTAAAAGTAAGTATCTGTATCCCATAAGAGGACAAGGTCCTCTTCTGCAATAAGCTTTTCTTTTTATCAATTTACAAGTTAAAGAATGGCAGAAAAGAGAAATGACACATTTCTTCTGCAAGATACCTTGTAGCTTATTTATCTTATTATTTTACTTTTGTAAGCTGAAAGTGGCACACATGAAAATTGTTTTGACTTGGCGTGTTAAATTGGCAGAGTATCAAAATCATCTTGTAAATTCCATTATACATGTAGATTTTAGATGGGTTTTCCTCCACTTCAACCCAATCCATGAATCATTGCACTGAAGTCTAGTCCATACTGAGAAGATCCTAATATTGAAATTAAACTTTTATTTTCATGCAAAGGCTGAAGTCCTCAAAAGTGTTCCTGAGGGTACCAAAACAGAGCAAGAGTATGTCAGAGAAAATCAACTTCTCCGGTAAAGCACACAAAATGTTTCCTTCATTAAACAGAACAAAAACATTAGCAAAAGCTTCATCAACTTCTCTTTATTTTGTTTTCTTATAGATTAACTAATCATGATTTGGAAAAGGAAAAAGGAGAACTAATTTACGTGATGGAATCTTCTCAAAATCAAAGAAAACCTAAAGGAGATGACCTTGCAGCTGGTAATATATAAAATACTGTATTTTTTGCACTATAAGACGCACTTTTCTCCCCCTCAGAAGTGGGTGGAAATGACTGTGCATCTTATGGAGTGAATATTGCGTCACAAACTGGGTGGCGGCGGGGAGAGGGTGCAGCAGAGGCAACAGGTAGCGGCGGCAAACAGCCTGTCGCCACCACCACCTGTCACTGCCACCATCTATCGGTGGTTGGATCAGCTTCCTGGAATACCGCCTGGAATAGCTTATCAATTACGTAAGTAATATAGAATATTATACCCTTGAATAAAAAAGCTAATACCACACAGCTGTTCTCAAACATACTTCTTAGATATATGAAAATATGTGCATTCATTTGTATTTGTAAACTTCTATTTGAATACTTAGAGAAGACTGGAAACTACAAACTAGTGGCAGAAGTAACAGACCTCAAGACACAGCTTAAATCTTCAGATTTGGAACAGCAGCGACTTCATGTTAGTATGGTAATTTTTCAATTCATTGGTCATTTGCAAAATATCCATTCAGTCTATAGCAGGGGTGTCAAACTGGATTTCTTCAAAGGCCGGATCAGCATTGTAGTTCTCCTCTGTGGGCTGGCGGCAGGGAGGGTGCAGTGGGGGGGCAGGATGCATGCCTCCTGCAATACTCTGCCAGCCAAAATGGGGTGCGGGGGGGGTCTGCATGTATCCTCCTTACGCCTCATTTTTGCCTTCCATGGCTGCCTGCAGCACTCTGGCAGTCAAAAACGGGCCCCATGGCCCATTTTTCAACTCGTTTTCAACCCATTTTTTGACCTAGTTTCAGCTGGCAGACTGCTGCAGGAGGCCATGGAGAGTAAAAACAAGGTGCGGGGGGACTGCATGCAGACGGTTTTAGCTGCTAGAGGCACCGCAGGCCGGTCCCTTGATATTTCCAGGCCGGCCCATGGGCCAGATTTAAGCACCCTGCGGGCCAAATCCAGCCCGCGGGCCTTAAGTTTGACACCCCTGGTCTATAGGCTTAGAAAATATTGTGGCATTGAAATCAATTGTTATACAGTATTTCATTACTAAACATTCAGATACTTTTCAAGTTAAGCAGAATAAAATTTTCAAGACAAATTTCCCTTATATTGGACTGTAAATGTAAAAAGTAGAGGCAAAATGAAGTTAATGTGAGGAATGTGAGAAACTGTTTAATTCTTGGTTAAATTGATCTTTTCTACTAAAAACCATTTTTCAAAATGTCAGATTAGAACTAGAATGTGTATATGTATGTTTTATTCATAGGGCATGAAGAAACCTAGAACACATTTTGAATATAGGAAAACATAACAAGATATAATAGATTGTTATATCTGTTGAAATTAATGGATTGTACTGAACATACTTATGTTTGTGTGTTTGCTGGATTAATTTATAAAGTTTTTTTTCTCATTAGGAAGAAATCAAAAAGCTTAAAAATGAATTGGACCACTTTGATCCAGCCTTTTTTGAGGAAATCGAAGATTTAAAATATAACTATAATGAAGAAGTTAAAAAGAATATTGTCTTAGAAGAGAAATTGAAAACACTTTCTGAAAAATTTGGAGTTCAAACAGACATTCCAGGTAGAATTTCTATTGACTAAATACTTGAAGAAACATTTCCAAGATACTTGCATACTTAAATACTGTGTATTTAAAGATAAATTATTTGACATCGAAAATGAAGAAAAACATGCTCATGAGTGAGGTATTTCCCCCCACGTATTTTGAAGTCAATAAAATGCAGGTTATTTCTGCTGTATATAATTCTTATACTGTACAGTTTCTTTCAAGTCTTAACAAAGTGCCTGCCTGATTAATCTGGTTTAGTGCTTCCACAAGTTTAAAGACAAAAGTAAGAAAGATTAAAGGAATTATAATAATGTAAAATTGCTACTTTTAAATTGTGCTAATTTATTAGTATATTTTTCCATGTTTGAATAATATATGAATTGTGAATAAAACAATATAATACATTCCTAATTTAAAATGTTTAAGACAAGTTATGTTGAATAAAAGTGTTACAAACTTCAAGATCATTTTTCATTAATTAGATGTTCTTGAATAAGATAAATGCTACTTTGTTTTGACAGGATTGGAGTTGTGCTTCCTTATATCTGCTCCAGAAAATTAGACGTTCTATATCAGATTTTAGCAGCTCCAAAGGGGCCATAGAATAACCCAAGTCACTGCATAAGCAGATATCTGTTCATGATCCTAATGTACATAAAATTCTACTACAAATATTATAAAGTTATTTAAGATAATTAAAATCTCTATAATTGAAGAATCTTATCTAAACATTTTAAAAGAGATGCCAGAATGGGAAGTTGTTCCTTAAGTGTTCATAATTAGTGCAGGTGTTCCTTTCTATAAAAATACATGGAAGTAAGGAATCAGACTGATCCTATGTATTTTAAGTAAAATGACTTGCTTATACTATTCATGACTGATAAATATTGAAAAATGTTCTCCAATGCTGGTAGCAGTACGTAAACTACCACAAGATTTTACTGTAAGGTTATATAGTTTCTAAAAGTTTTCTTCTTTTTTATGCCTTCACTGCATAAAATCTATTAAACTTAAATATTACAGTGCCAGCAAAAATGGACACATGATTTTTTTAAATGAGATATCTGTACTTTTAAAATAAAAAGAACCTGTGAGATTAATACTTAACTTTCACTGCTTGAATAAAACCATGTTGCATATTTCACCTTTAGGAACTGAAGGTTTTCTTTATAGCTTTTCTACTGAATTCTCCAGTTATATACATACGTGTGGGTGTATTTACAGTCAAGGATATGTAGACATAATACAATTTATATTACATTTCAACAAACATTTTAAATATCTTTAGATTACTATAAATGAAAAAGCAGACATGCAGATGATTCAATGTATTTTCTGAAGAGACCTGGTCATAAGTCACTTATTATATCTCTAAGACTACTGAATCTTTGTCCATCCAACTTTGAAAAATAATGAAAAAGAGTCTTTGGTTCAAAGTTGTACTTGGCTCTACTGAATGTGACAGTAATTGGTTTTGATGCCAAAGAAGGATCCATAATTGGCCAGGACAAGCCAAGATGATGTCTGTGAAGCTATTTGGAAAAAATGAGAAAAGCAGTTAAAATACTATTTTTAACAGAGTATAATCTATTAATGACAATACTTGCAGAAAAATATGTGAAGAAACAGGCAAAGAAATAAGACTATGAAAAGTATTTGAAAGAGATAACTTCAAAAAGCATGTTACCACAAGCATTAAAGCAGCTATGTTCTTTGAAAGATTGATATATATTGTATATTTTGAAGGCTTTTCTTAGCGCTTTCCTTTGTATCTGTGCACAGAAATTTTCCTTTCTTAGCAAATATGTATATTTGAAGGTAAGAGTAACATAAGCTCCAGGACACTAGGCTTTCTGAACATTAAAGGAAAAAAAATCACAATTTCTTAATGAAACTTGCAAGATTACCTTGATTAAATTTCCATCAGGACAATGCCACACAATTCCTTCAATCTTCCCCTCTTTGCATCCATCAAGCCAAGCCAATATATCATTGTGATTTATTGATGGTGCATTTTTAATCTGAAATGTTCCATGTGGCACAAGAAGATGTATAGGATGTTTCTTGTTTCCTAAACCTATTAAAACATTCAAAAACTTATGACTAGCGTATTTTATTTTATTACAGAAACTTCTCATATTAATCTGAATGGTTCCTTCTCCAAAATCCCATTATATTATAATACTTGCTTCCATAATTTACTTCTACCACTATATGTATCTAGGTTTTTCATTTATCTTGTCTAAGAGGTCACTTTGATTGAATTGTCTAATAGTTTATTACAATCCTTTATTTCATCAAAATTATAGAGCAACATTATTTTTACAATTGAACACTTTTAGTAAATAACCTAAATACTAGAATTGGGAAAATTATTCCTGTTGCTTCATAATTCATTGGTGCATGTATATAGCACCTGTCTGCAACTCTTTAAATTTGTCATATATGGCTGGGCCTTACAAGGTCCATGCTACTTTAAACAGTTCCAGACAAATGCTATGTTCATGCTTTGAAGCATTGGATTACCTTTCTAATTAACTTCATTACACTTTTACTGTGTGTTTTTCATTTCTACATTATTGCATTTGTAATTTTAGTGTAATGGTTTTGCTATATATTGCTATATATATTGTCTGATGTAAAAAAATGAGTTGAAGTGCTTACCATATGGATTTGCGTTAATATTTGTTCCAATAAGTTCCAGTGTCTGCTCTGTAAATTCACTTAAAGGTACTGGACAGATTTCTAGAAGATCAGGTTCCTCAGCATGATGCTTCAGAATGAGAGCAAGTTCATACTCATAATCAACAGCAGAAGAATGCCAACAATATAGTTTGCTGTTTTTTTCTACTGGCACCCAACCTGATTATTATGAAACACAACATTAGTATTGTCTTGAGACTGAGATTGATTTGACTTGATATATGAATAAAAATATTAGTGAGATAAGTTTTATTGTATACAGAAAATGAGTGATTGAAAAATTCACTAATCAGGAATGGGATTTTACTAAGATCCAGTTTTATTTCAATTCAAAAGGAAAAACTCCATAGCTTATTCTTGTGTTTTGAAATACAAAAACTCATGAAACATTTTTTTCACTTGCAGCACAAAGGTATTCAAGTTTAAGTACTCCTAACTCAGAAGTCAAGGAACTACATGACTCACAAAACTAACATTTAGAAACCACCATCATCAATAGTTTAAGAACAGCAAACAGCAAACTATAATACATTTTTAGGAACCATCCTAACACTCACTGTCAGTGATTCTGGCTAGTGTACATTTAAAAACATTTTGAATAATGAATATGAGTATGTATAAAAAACAGAAGGATTTTCATGGTTAGGATTAATATTTTACTCTCAATAGGAAATATTTAAAGTATGATTTGTTAACCACCTGCATTTTCTTTCAAACAGTATTAAAACAGAATATCAAGCTTGTAAGAATTAGTGCAACTGTTGAAACTTGAATGCTTTACAGATAATGTGAATTTCACCCTCAGAATGACCAACCAGCACAATCAGTGCTGGGAATTTGGGGACTTGAAATCCATATATCTGAAGAATGCCCATACTGGGAAAGATTAATCTTATGGTTAAGGTTAAGGTTAATCGTAGGATTGCCTCTACTAATTTTTGGTAAGTGGTATATTTGTTGACAGTATTAGTAAGTTATTTGGAAAGAATTCTATTTTTAGTATAATGCAGACCTGAGTCTATTAACCATTTTCACTCTGAAGTTGTGGTGAACAATTCTCAGGAAGGGAATGTATATTTTCCAGGTAGCTACTAACATATTAATGTTTCTTTTGCTTGTATTATAGAAAGCTGTTACATGAGAACTCTCAGGATAGGATGTTTTGCTCAATTCACCTGAATTCATCTAGTTTCTCCTCCCCCCATATAATTTATCTTTAAAATGGAAGGGAGGTCTTAGCATCACTGATAAAATGATAAAGGAAACAAAAGGTTTTTTACCTAATTTATTTTTGGAGAGGGAAAAATAAATTGGAAAGTTCATGAAAGAAAAGTTCAAAATGAAAGTATTTTTCATGACATATTTTGAAGATCAGGAAGAAATAGGATTTTCCTAAGAAAGAAGAACATACAATTCCTTTTCTTCTGATCAAGTAGGCAGAATTAACTTTGTACTTTCCAATTTGATGTACAAATCACCACACATATCCCTTACGTGATACAGTACCATCGTATCTGACTTCATTCAACTAATTTATAGATTTTTCTAAAAACAAATTTCTCAGAGTGATTTCTAACACTCTAAATGAAATCTTTTCTAAAATGAAAGATGACTTTAGATGTTTAGAATAGAATTTCTCATTAAGTAATATTTTTATACCTGGAATGTGTCCGTTTTCATCAGGAAAAGGTTTTCCATTGCAGTACTCTATGTCCTTGGCTGGAATCCAACATTCAGGGACAGACCTGAAATCATCTTCAATATTCCACGTAAATCCTTTAGGCAAGAATATTAACACCTTTGTAAAAGTTACCATTTAACTATCTCCTGCCTTCGAACAGGTTTACAATTTAGGATAAGTAACAAGTAACAATTTGGCAATGACAATTCATTTTTGTGTGTGTATCAATTTTTCATTGCTATTAGGTTGCAACTATGATAACTGCATCTACTTTTGCTGTCCCGTTTAAAGTTTCTGAAGTGTGTTTCATTACTGTCATTGACAAAATGATAACCAAAAGATCTTCAAACTACTTGTATTTATTTAGCATATGGCATATCATACATTCAAACTACTAACATTGTAGCAAGGCACTTCTACAATCAGAACTTGATCAAAACATTTCAACTTACTGGTAATCAGGAATTGATATTCTCTAGATAATTCTTCAAGGACAGAGGGAAACATAAGATGAAATGCCTTCATTATCACTTTTTTGTTACAATATATATCAGAAAATCCCTTACCTTTTGAGTGTTCTGCTGAGTACATAAACTGCTTAAACTTCTTCTCAGCTTGCTTGTTCGGTTTTCTATCAAGTCGGGCCCAAAGGTATGGATGACCTACAATGAGATTGAAAGTTTGATTTTTTCCCCCAATTACTTCATAAACAAGATAATGTGAGGTGGTGTTGAAGCAGCACATATATCCAGAAATAAGCAAACATGTGGTATGAGCATATAAAAATAATTCATGCTTAGATTCTATAAGTGGATGCACCATTTTGAATTGAAATAACAGCAATCAAGCATAATCCTGATTTTTCACTCTATATTTTTGCTTTCCTGAGTCTATGCTTCAATTCTGACCATTGAAGTATTGTTATCTAAACATTCCCAATTGTTAATATTTTGACATAGCTATCATGTCTTTCAGTCTTCTCATCCCTGTATTTAGTGGCAACATAAAGAAAATGGAAACAAGAATCATCCTTATCACATACCCTTTCTTATTCTCAAACGAATTACACATTCAGTAATTTATAGTAGCTTCTTTTTCCTAAGAATGATCACATGTTCTATTGGTTTTAATATATTCTATATTCAATCATGATTCACAAAATCAAAGGTCCATCATATCCATTGAAACAAAGGTAAACCTATTTTGTGTACTCCTGTTACTTTCTACATTATCTCAAGCTAGCTATATTCTATGTATGACTATTTTTCTTAGTAACATCTTGACAAAAAGTTTGCCTACATCAGAAATAAGTGCAATGGATAAGCATCTGTACATTTTCTTCTATCACTATTCCTTCCTGTTTTTTAGACTTTCATCAGTATCACTTATTGCTGATGATGTTCACTGAACATCCACACTATAATTAATGTTTTTTTCCAGTTTTGATATGCTTGGATATTTCTATCCTTGTCACATTCTAACCTAAGCAACTATCCAATACAGATACTGGTGTTTAGCAACAAACTGCATTTAGTTGATCTAAAAAAAACCCAGACCCTGCACTTGTGGGAAAATGCCAGGAAGAAAAAAAAATTGTTGTAAGATGAGATGATGGTCTTCAACTAAAAGACTGCAAGATAAAGCTCTCAGATATGGCTATATTTGGAATTTCTTGGGATAAGGTACACATTTAACACATGTATTAACATTCAGGACCTTCATAAACACACTTCTACAGCTTAGATAGCATATCCTTCCACATGACTCTAGATTGACAGCTACATTATATTATTCAAATTGAAGTCTTACTAGGAAACTAAGCCATGCTGAGCAGCAGAACACACTTGCTGGCATTTTTCTGTACGAGGAAGAGGAACATCCTAATTTTGAATTACTCATTTACAAAAATGTGCACGCTACCTCTTTACATACATAATACCTTGTACAGTAACATTTTTAATTTAATTCTATATTACCTTTGTATGTAGTTATATAACAGCAAGTTCCATCCACCTTTTCTGTTGGAATTGCATTGTATATATCTGCAGCTAAAGCCTTTTTATTAATTGAGTTGGTGGCCAACACTTTAAAAGTCTGAAAAGAAAATGAACATTGTAAACTTTTTGGAAAATGTAATCTTTTAACACTTTAAAAATTTCTATCAAAGGGTTTTTTTTAAAGGATGACCCCAGTAAAGTAGCTGAGCCTCAGTTTGAAACTAAAAACATAACCAGCAGAAAATTAAAAACGGATGGAGGTGGAATGTTTGTTGTAATAATCTGATGGGATAAAATTTAAATCTTCTGACAAGTTCTACTTGTCCAAATACGGTAGTTTTTATGAAGTAAATTTATTAAATTAACGGATGGTAGCTGCAAAATTTTGTACCAGCAGAAATGTTTGGGGGAGCAATATTTTGCCAGCTAAAGGGTAACCGAGGATACACTATTTTCCCTGAAAAATCTACTCCCACAAGGAGGTTAAAAACCTGAGGAGGTGAGTTCCAATTTACCAGCTTCCTTTTGAAGCGTCAAGATTATTTCACTATTTGTAAAGTATTTGCACCTAAAAAAAAGGCCCATCAGTACCTAAATAATTCACAAGGATGCCGTCCTGCGTATAAAAGCAGCTTCTGTTACCTCCGCGAAGCAAACGTGGCAGAGATTTTGGAAGAGGTGAAGCGACTCTACCTCTTAATCCAAAGTCGTTCCTTGCCGCACAATCCACGGCACTTTCACGTGGGCGTGCTTGCAAAACTGGGCGAGAGAAACCGGCGCGAATAAATTCTCCCTGCAGGTGCTGCAGGTTGTTTTTCGCGCAGCCAGGCTCGTGTCTGGTTCTACTATGACCCGCGACCGGTCCAGAAAAGTCAATATCCAATTCTCCGCTTGAGACTTCCCAGTTTTTCCTTTTTGACAGGCCCGCGGTTCCCTTCACCCCGGCGGGTAAGTCCGACCCCAGTACCTGGCGCTCCCGCTTGGCCGAGGGCTCCTC
The DNA here is from genome assembly GCA_009733165.1 of Naja naja. Taxonomy (NCBI): domain Eukaryota; kingdom Metazoa; phylum Chordata; class Lepidosauria; order Squamata; family Elapidae; genus Naja; species Naja naja. The sequence goes on along the minus strand of CM019154.1, from coordinate 13,017,613 downwards.
CTTCACTTGAGTCACGAAGAGGCAGGGCACCTTCTGCTGCACCGAGCCCAGGCGACTCATGGCCCCAAGAACGCTGCCCTTCCGCCCCCTGCAAGCGGGAAGCCTCCTATTCTCAACTGCTGCAAGCCGCTTCCTAGCCGCTCCTTGAGCAACAACAGACGCGGCGGGGGTAAGTCTCACCGAAAAGATTTCTGGGAAATGTAGTCCAAGGCCGGATCGAGAGAGGCTCCACACCTTGCCGAGTTATTTATTCGCTGAATTAGAGGAGGCGAATTCTTTTGATCGCAGCTTTCATCCATTGTTCCTCTATCAGCCAGGTGCCCATCAGTTGTATTAAACTACAACTCCCAGCCAGCACCGCTAGGATATTAATCTAAAAGGAAAAAGATTACGTAATACACGCGCCTCAAATAACCACTTCTTTGTTACAGCTTTAAATTTTGGAAGTTGAGTTAGCGTTTTGAGCTGACCTCGATCTTAGTGGTTTAACCCTTAAAACATTTCAGATTTTTTTTTAAAAAATGGGTTGTATGAAGAATTCATACAGATGCATTTTGTGCAATCGAAGATTTTAATATTTAATAAGAGGGAAATTTTTTTAAAAAATCATGTACCTTGCAATAAAATCAAGAATGTGTATTTGTTTTGTATCCTAAAAAAAGTACCTTAGCTTTTAGTACTTTGGTTCTCAAATCAAGATATTGTGCCATTTAGAATCATTTTCCGTTTGCTTTAAATATTTGGGAATAGTTAGCAACTATCGTTTATCAGTGAAGAATAGATATTACTTTTAGAATTCACCTGCTTGCATTTACATTGTATTGTTCCTTGATACAATGAAATTTAGGGTGGCAACTTATATAGGACTAAATAAAAAAATCCAAATCCAGTGTTAGATGGCAGCAAATTCTTTTCTGCCATCCAGTGGTCCTTAACATGTTTTCAGCCCAAAGGTGGGCATGTCTACAGTGGTTCAGGAACAGCAATGTGAATTTTTGCACTTGTTCCTTGTATTGTCAGAAATGGCCGGTATTGATTTTGCAATACTACCTAATGTCTGTTTTTATCACTTTATACAAATGACTGAGTCACTTACAAGGGTTAAAACAGAAAAAAGCCCCCAGGCACCCAAAAATAAATAGCCCAATGCACAGAAAACTGGCACATTGAGTTTATCTGTTTACCTGATCCAAATCCCCGGGGAAACAGCTAGGTCTTCAATGCCTTACAAATGTGTAAGTGGAACTGAACTGGGGCCATCCAAATCTTCAGGGTGACACTGTTCAACAGAATTAGGCTCTTATCTGAAGGGCCATTCAGAAATGCTGCATTCATTATACAGAGGCTTCCTTTGAAAAATTATTGCATGGCTTCTATAAGATATAAAAGCAGTCTTAAGTGTGAAGCCATTCCTTGTAAAGTTTCCATCTATGCATTAATACCATGCTTCCCAAACCACTTGGAAATAATGAAAATAATTATAATTAATTAAATAATTATTTCTTATGCTCCCAGAAAAATATTTACAAAATTTTACAAGTTTAATTGTTACCATTTCTAACATTTATCTCTGGAGTAGCTCCTGTCTACTTAGTTTCATTTACATCAGCAATTATTTGTTTATTATGTATTTATGTATTTATTTATTTATTTATTTATTTATATCTTGAGTTATTTTTGTAAATACAGGTAGTCCTCAACTTGCAAGACTTCATTTAGTGATCATTCAAAGTTACAATGGCACCGAAAAAAGTGACTTATAACCATTTTTCAAAGTTACAACCTTTGTAGCATCCCCATGATCATGTAATCAAAATTCAGATGTTTGGCAACTGGTTCATATTTATGACCATTGCAGTGTCCTGGGGTCATGTGATCACTTTTTGTGACCTTCTGACAAGCAAAGTCAATGGGGTAGCCAGATACACTTAATAACCAGGTTAGTAATTTATCAACTGCAGTGATTCTCTTTAGAACTATGGCAAGAAAGGTCATAAAATGGGGCAAAATTCACTTAACAAATGTCTCGCTTAGCAACATAAATGTTGGGCTCAATTGTGGTCATAAGTCGAGGACTACCTGTAACTCAAGGCACAAACATACATAATCCCCCTTCCTCTTTCTATTTCCCCTCTGAAGTGGGTTGAGCTGAGAAAGTGACTGGCCCAAAGTTATCAAAGTTAAGGCAGGCCTAGAACTCACACTCTCCTGGTTTGCGGCCTGGTGCCTTAAGCTAGTGGACAAACTGGCTCTCACATTCATAATTATTTCCAGGTTCCTTGAAAAATAATATTTTAAATATGCTCTTCAAATGCTTTCCCTTATTTGAAAAAAAGCGCCAGCACTTGAACTCTAGATTTAAATTTTTTAAAGAAATATGAATTCACAAATTAATAACGTAAATATTGTGATGGGACCTGCACCTACCCTGAAAAAATAATGTAGTGCTCTGTTATTCTATTCATGTCTCATATATTGTAACGAATCTTTTCTTTATGATATCTAAAATTTTATGGTTAATTCTTGATTGTTACTACTGAGAACTGATTGATTCTATTGGTTTATAAATGAATATATGAATATTTAGAATTAATGCAAGCTGCAAATATTAATGTATTACACAACAAAACCAATTGGCTTAGTTTTACATGGCATCTTTAGGATTTCTTTTATGAACATCTCATAACATTGCACTTCATGTGTCCTTAGGGTGAATCTGCTTTAGGAGTTCCTGTAACTATTGCAAATGTTTTTGCCACTGTTCAGTAAGTCCTTCTCCCTCCCACAAGAGTGGAAAAATCAAAGCTAACCTTTTGGATTGGTCTTCTTAGGATATTTGTTCCAATTTTTCTGTGTTTTTCTAACAGATTATTTTTCTCAACCAACACAAATATCCCCAGACAATGAGCTTTTCAAAACCTGCGTTTAAACTGTGCCAAAAAACAAGAACTATACTTACTTTCATGCAATTAAGCATCTATCCCATAGTCCAATACCTCTGGCAATATTAGTAGTTATTCAAAGACTCATTGATGCACATGCCATTAATAACAGGACCTGTACTACATACGTGTGCATTATGCCATGACCATAATAAAGATTTGATCGACTGATATATATGTTAGTAGTGTATATGATGCCAGATAAGCTTAGGAACCAAATCATTTAAATAATTAAAGTCCTGTCAAATTGGGAGTTCCTGATATAGAAAGAATGAGGATCTTTATTCTCCTTCTTGTCTCATTCTCAGTTCTGTCCATTACGAGTTTCAGAAATTCTCTTAACTGAGTTGTATTTCTTTCATACATTTATGTTATGTTGGAATAACCAGATGAGTAGACCATGTGGAAATTGCTGTCTTCTTCCTGTTTTCCAGCACTTAGGAACAATGAAAATAAGTGAGCTTTCCCAGTTTGAGGGGCCATATGATGTCCTTTGTGATGATGTCATAAGAACTAAGGTAACAATGAAAGAAATTCTGGAAGTTTGAATTTGTGCACTGTCTAGCAACCACTTTCAATTTGTGAGCTCTTCAACAAACCTTAAGAAGGTACCGTCTGTTTTACAATTAAGTATAAGAAGCTTTTTGGTTAATTCTATCAACTGGAGGTTTCCCTTTAAGAGGAAATAGAACTTAGATCCCGAATTCAGCTGTACTCAGAACAAAAGGGAACATTCTTCCCATACATGTTGATAATTCCAACATTTATGCTGAGATCTTTCTAAAGGCAGTGGAGTAGAAGCACAAGAGGTGAAATGACAGAAGTTGGGGATGACTGTTTTTTCTATGTTCATTCAACCTGTGCGAAGGTAAATACTGCATAATTTATAATGGATTGCATCTATTATATTGTCATGTACCTCCCAGTTTTCCAAATTGTAAGGAATGCCAGGAAGACTGTCACAGGCACAATCAAATTCTTTTTTTTTAATTGAAAGCCATTTGCAATTACTTTCACTGTATATTTATTTCCATCGTCTACACAGAAAAGTGACAATAAAGGTTATCTTACCTAATCTTATAAAACTGCAGCCTGAATTACCTTGGAATGAATGATCATTGGAGATTTTTCAATAGTAATTCTATGGCACATCAAAAGGAAATTGGAATTCCTTGAACAATCAGTAGTATTTCAGATTGAGCCATGGCTACAGCAAGTTTCCTTTATTCTTCCAAAGTTACATCTGCATTCCACAGATTTCTCTTGAATTCTCAGTCCAGTCTATTTTCTTCTGTCTGCTTCTCACATGTCTAAAATTGCCAATAATTTCCATGTTTTTCTCACCCCCCTTTTTTAAGCCTGAAAATTCTTTTATATTTAATCTTCATGGATGACTGATTGATATTCACAGTTCTAAAAATCGATGACTGCATAGTTTACTTTCCATGGATATTAGTAAATTTCAGCATACATTTGTACTATCCCCTTTCACCCTAAATAGAAAAAATAATAACATTTCTATAACCTTTTATTAGGTTTATAACTACTATTCCTTTCCTGCAATTGCTCAGAGACATTAAGGAAACACACACAGTAGTGTCTAACACACAGGTGTCAAACTTGCTACATCATGTTGCCATCACGTGATGTATCGTGACTTTTTTCCCTTCATGGAGCTGGGATGGGCATGGCCTACACATGATGCATCTGGCCTGAGGGCCACCAGTTTGACACCTTTTTGCCTAAAAGTCTGTGCTGACCAATTGGCCCCCATCTTCACCCGAATCTTCAATAAATCACTAGAGTTATGCTATGTTCCTTCTTGCTTCAAATGCTCTACTATCACCCCAGTGCCAAAGAATCCCTCCATCAGAGAACTGAATGAATACAGACCAGTTGCTCTAATATCTGTAGTTATGAAAACCTTTGAAAGGCTAGTGCTGTCCCACCTGAAAACCATCATGGATCCGCTGTTATATCCCATGCAGTTTGCATACCGAACAAATAGATCGACAGATGATGCTGTTAATATGGCTCTGTACTACATCCTACAACACCTTGAATCTCCAAATACCCATGCAAGGGTCCTCTTTGTAGACTTCAGTTCAGCATTCAATACCATCATTCCAGACATTCTTCTAACTAAACTAAACCAGCTAGTGGTACCTGAACACACTTGTAAGTGTATCATAAGCTTCCAAACAGACAGGAAGCAGCAGCTGAAGCTAGGCAGAATCACATCTGATACCTCTACAATTAGCACAGCACCCCCCAAGGCTGTGTGCTTTCTCCACTTCTCCCTATATATCAATGACTGCATCTCAAATGATCCATCTGTTAATATACTGAAGTTTGCAGATGAAACAACAGTGATTGGTCTTATCCAAGAAAATGATGGATCCGCATACAGAAAGGAGGTTGTACAACTTGCCTCGTGGTGAAACCGGAACAACCTAGAACTGAACACACTCAAAACCATAGAAATGGTGGTAGACTTTAGGAGAAACCCTCCCATACTATCACCTCTTACAAAACTAGACAACACAGTATAACAGTAGAGACCTTCGAATTTCTAGGTTCTACTATATCACATGACCTAAAATGGACACATAACATCAAGAATGTCATAAAAAAAGCACAACAAAGAATGTTCTTTCTGCATCAACTCAGAAAGCTCAAACTACCCAAGGAGCTGCTGATATAGTTCTATAGATGAATTATTGAGTCTGTCAATATTGAGTCTGCACCTCTATAGCTGTCTGGTTTGGTTCTGCAAACCAACAGGACAGACACAAACTTCTGAGGATAATTGGACTGCAGAAAAAACAATTACTACCAACCTGCCTTCCGATTGAGGACCTGTATACTCAACGAATCAAAGAGGGCTGTGAAAATATTTACAGACTCCTCACATCCCGGACATAAACTGTTTCAACTCCTACCCTCAAAATGACATTATAGAGCACTGCACACCAGAACAACTAGACACAAGGATAGTTTTTTCCCAAACGCCATCACTCTGCTAAACAAATAATTCCCTCAACACTGTCCAACTATTTATAAAGTCTGCACTACTTTTACTAATAATCTTCTCATCACTCCTTATCACCCATCCCCTCCCACTTGTGACTGTATAACTGTAACTTTATTGCTTGAATCCTTATGATTTATATTGACCGTTTCCTAGTATGATTTGATTGCTTATTGTACCCTATGACTATTATTAAGTGTTGTACCTTATGATTCTTGACAAATATATCTTTTCTTTTATGTACACTGAGAGCATTTGTACCAAGATAAATTCCTTGTGTGTCCAAGGGTAGAGAAAAAATAATATAATAAAGAGAAAATATACAAAGAAGTAATTTCCAACCTTCATCACAACAAGCATAAACAAATTTAGTAATCTTTAAGGTTGCAATTAATTATTTCTTCACCCCATTTAAGCCATCACTTGTTTTAGACAAATCCATAAAGCATCATCTTTTCAGTTCTAGCATCAGCAGAAAGTCCATAAAAGGTTTTCAAAAGCAATAACATATCTTGTTTTAACCTTGATCAAATAACCAAGCTTTATATTCCTTTCCTCTAATAGTTTTAATCTTTAGTTCATTCAAATGTTGTCATGAGATCAGATTACTCTTCATTTCTTTTTCCCCCCATGTAAATGTCAGGTGTAAGGAATCAAGAATGACAGAGTTTACTCAAAGTGGTTTCTTTATTGCTGATTGCCCATAGATAGGAATCTTGTTAGACTAAAACATACCCTATATATCTAATAGATACACCCTGAAAAACGTTAGGAAGGGTCCACTCCAAGCCTCTTTCTGTAGATCAAAATTTTCTGGATGATTTGCCTCTTTGCTCCTTGGGAAAGAACATGTCCTACTGAGATTCTGCACCACATTCGTTTTGAACATAGGATAATTTTCTGGTTTATATATATATAAGTAGGGTAACAAAGGTAAGAGTGGGGTACGATTGGTAGTAAAAAAGAAATAAAGTAGAAAAATACTGATAAATGCTTCAGGAATATAAAATTTAATATCTTTTAGGGAAAGGTTTAGCACTCAGTGATTTATCCTAATACTTACAGAAGATGTGAAAATGCAGCATTCAGATTGGATTACAAGAAAGAAAAAATTGTTATCTGATATGGGAAAAGATTGCTGTCATTTTGGGAAACAGTGATAACAGTACTTAAAGAATCAGAAGCCTGTGCTTTCAATTGCTATCCTTGGTCATCTTTTTGATACTCCCAGGAACACCCACTTCGAACTATTCAAAAGAAATCCACAATTACAGAGAGGCCGTTTTCCATTAGTAGTTCTCACTGTGTAACAAACTTTCCTGGATAATTAACAAGTGTCAGCAGAAATAATATATAGTGTTTTCTTAACAGATCTCTGTAGTACAAAAATCATACTCTGCATGAAGGACCCCTCATACTCTCTTTTATTTATTTGTTTGTTTATTTCCTGCCTTTATTATTTTGATAATAATATTTTATTTTTTATTTTCCCACAACAACAACCCCCATGAGATGAGTTGAGGGAGGCAGTGACTGGCCAAAAGTCACTAAGCCAGCTTTCAATGCCTAAGACAGGACTAGAATTTGTAGTCTTCTGGTTTTTAGCCTCATGTCTTATCCATTAGACCAAACTCTCCATTTATCCATTTATAGTGCTCATGGAGACAGATTATCTGTTTCAGAAGAAAGATCTGGATGTAATATCTTTAAAATAGGTATTAAACAATGTTCAATGTTGAAATGTCTTTGAATATTAGCAGCTCAAGTTGGTAGTTATGTTGGTTTGAGTTCTGAGCTTGGCGATTTGGTTGCAAATGTAACTTTCGTCCCCATTTGAGGAGACATCTTTGTCTGGGGGAATACTGGCCTTCAAATGACGAGGATTCAGAAAGTTATTTAAAGGCCAGTACTCTCCCAGATAAGCACAATCCAAAATGCACTGAAGATTTCTCCTCAAATAGGGACAAAACGTTTGCAACCAAATCACCAAGCTTGGAGCTGAAGCCAACAACATAATGCTCAAAGTTTCTGATCGTGGTAGCTAATCCAAAAAATTCTCATACCCAATTCTTCAATTGTCTTCTGAAATCATATCACAATGTTGATATTTCTATGTTATTCTCACCACTTCTAAATTTGGAGTGTGAGGAGATGAATTTGTGCTTGGGCCTAGATTCCTAAATAAATTTTCTACTTATTTGCTTACTTTGAAATACAATATCTATGGCATGCTACACTGTATAGCAATAACATATCTCATCTTGTTAATGATGTTTAGTGTATCTTCTGGTTATTATCCATGATGGAAATTCTGGTTACTACTTAATTTTATTCAGTTCACTTGAGTGAAAATTGTATAGTAGCTGAACTTACTTGACAATATATAAATTAATTTGTAGATTCTCTGGGGTTTTTGTTTATATTTTTGCAGGTGTAACAAAATTACAATGCCAAACTATAATAAATTGATAGGCTAAGGTTTACTCAGATTTTACACTTGACATTGTCATCTTTCCTGCTTTCTAAAATTGGATGGATATATGATTGGAGAAAGATCTTGCATAATGATTATTGATTGCCCTGCTTGATTTAAATCCAGTATTTTCCAACACTAAATCAACTCGTTAGTTCCACAAGTATTAGAATGGATTTTTGTATCTGAGAAGTACTCGCCGCCTCGAGTTCCCCGATGGGGGAAGGGAGGCGGGATATAAGTTTAATAAATAAATAATAATAAATAAAAGTATTAGTTCTGCTGGCTTTTTTTTTGTTTTTCTGGTCTTCTGTTTGACTGTTATTTTAAAGAGTTGTTTCAGTAGTTTTATAACCCGAAAAATTATTTAAAATATTTAAATAGAGGAAATGTTATGTAGCCAAGTTTTCAAACCTCTCTTTTTTCTATATCCAGGGATCAAAGTGCAGGTTCCGTCACTGTGAAAAAGCCATTGGCAGTGATATTGTGTGCTCACTATGGAGAGAGGGAAAATGTTCCCATCAACTTTGCAAATTTAGACATATGGAAATACAGGTAGAAATAACAAGCTTTTGAAGTGGTCTCTCTTGAACTAGAACTATTATAAGAATTCACCACCTATTTCTAACCTCTGCTATCATTACTGAAAATATGTCATGTTAGTTTCACATCTCTTCTATTTTCTTCCATTAAAATCTCTTCTATTGGGATATGACATCTTAGTTTCACATTTAAGAAGTAGAGTGTTCTTCTGACATCCAGTCACACAATTTCATCAGCTAAAGATTTGCACTCATTCACACTTTACGCTAAGTTTAGAAAACCAACAAAAAACACTGAATTTTAAGTAACTCTGCATTTGTACTTTAATTGGATTTCTGTTCCCATAATCTGTTCTGCTCAGAATGATAGTAGAAGATTTTTACATTTATTTATTTATTTATTTATTTATTTATTTATTTATTTATTTATTTATTTATTTATTAGGCTTATATGCTGCCCTATCTCCTAAGGGACTCAGGGCGGCTTACAATTAAAACAGTCCCAATACAATTACATAAATGTTAAAGGACATTAAAAACCAAGGTCTCATTTGTCAATTAGAATATTTTAAAAATATATTTAATACCCTCCCTCAGTCCCCATCAGTCCCCATCAGTCCAGGTAGGCTAGTTGGAATAGCCAAGTTTTTAGGTCACGGCAGAAGGAGCGCAGGTCAGGAGCTGTCCGGAGCTCCAGGGGAAGTTGATTCCATAGGGTGGGTGCTCCCACCGAGAAGGCCCTACTCCTTGGGGTCGCCAGTTGACATTGTCTGGCCGATGGCACCTGGAGCAGGCCCTCTCGATGGGAGCGCATGGAACGTTGGGAAGCTGTTATCGGCAGCAGGGTCTCCCGCATGTATCCTGGTCCAATGCCATAAAGGGCTTTATAGGTCAATGCCAGCACCTTGAATCTCACTCGGAGGGCAACTGGTAGCCAGTGCAGCTCACATAGGAGGGGTGTAATATGGGAGTATCGGGAACCTCACATCACAACCAGCTGCGCATTCTGGACCAGCTGAAGCCTCCGAGTGGTCCTCAAGGGCAGCTCCATGTAAAGAGCATTGCAGTAGTCCAGACGGGAGATAATGAGTGCATGAGTGACTGTATGCAGGGCATCTCGGTCCAGATAGGGACGTAACTGGCGCACCAGGCGAACCTGAGCGAATGCCCCCCTGGCCACAGCTCCCACCTGTTCCTCCAAACTGAGCCGTGTATCCAGGAGGACACCCAAGTTGTGTGCCCTATCTAAGGGGGTAACACCTCTCCCCCCATAGCCAAAGATGGAATCTCCTGGACAATTCGAGATGCCGGTATGTACAGCCACTCGGTCTTAGTTGGGTTGAGCTGAAGCCTGTTCCTTCCCATCCAGACCCATCGGGACATCACGTTGAGGGCATCACTGGGTTGGTTAGGGGTGGAGATAAAAAGCTGAGTATCATCAGCATACTGATGATACCTCACCCCAAAACCACAGATGATCTCGCCCAGCGGCTTCATGTAGATGTTGAACAGGAGGGGCGAAAGAACCGACCCCTGAGGTACCCCACATAGGAGGGGTCTCGGGGCCGATTTCTGCCCCCTTGCCAACACTACTTGCGTGCAACCCGAGAGGTAGGAGGAGAACCACCATAAAACAGTGCCCCCCACTCCCAACCCCTCGAGGCATCGCAGTAAGATACCATGGTCGATGGTATCAAAAGCCGCTGAGAGATCTAACAGGACCAGGACAGAGGAGTAACCCTTGTCCCGTGCACTCCAGAGATCATCCACCAGTGCGACCAATGCCGTCTCCATGCTGTATCTGGGCCTGAAGCCTGATTGATACGGGTCTAGATAGTCGGTTTCCTCCAGAAACAGTGGGAGCTGCTGAGCCACCATGATCTCAACAACCTTTGCAATAAAGTGAAGGTTGGAGACCGGACGAAAGTTGTTCAAATTAGCTGGGTCCAGGGCAGGTCTCTTGAGGAGGGGCCTCACCACCGCCTCTTTCAAGGCGGTGGGAAAGACACCCCCACTCAAAGAGGCGTTGATTACTGCCTGGAGCCAGCCTCGTGTGACCTCCCGGGCGGCATAGACCAGCCAGGAGGGACACGGGTCCAATAAACATGTGGCAGCACTCAGCCTCCCCATGATCCTGTCTACCTCATTTGGAGTCACAGGATCAAACTCCTCCCAGATGGTATCTCTAAGACCACTCGTCGCACTCCCGCCGGACTCTGCCCAGTCGGAGTCCAAGCCTGTCCGGATCTGAGTGATCTTGTCCATCAGATGTTGACTAAACTCCTCAGCACGTCCCTGCAGTGGGTCCTCCCCCTCCCTCCAATTAAGGAGGGAGCGGGAGACCCTAAACAGGGCAGCCGGGCGATTATCTGCGGATGCAATGAGAGCAGAGAAGTATGCACGTTTCGCCGCTCTCATTGCAGCAAGGTAAGATCTAAAATCTTAGCTGCGCTCGGTCAGATTCGGACCTGCTGGATCTCCAACAGCTCTCTAGGCCTCTCTTCCGTCGCTTCATCTCCCACAGCTCCACTGAAAACCAGGGAGCTAATCAGGATCTGCAGCGGGTAAGAGGCCGCAAAGGGGCAACTCGGTCTAGTGCCCCGGCGGCAGCCATTTGCCAGGCGTCCACCAGGGCATCCACCGAGCTGTTGGCTAAGGAGGCCGGAATTGATCCAAGCGCCATCTGGAACCCTTCTGGGTCCATTAGGTGCCTGCGGCGGAACCATCTCATTGGTCCCGCCTCCCAGCGATGAGGGGTGGCATATTGGAAGGCCAGTCGAAGAAGAGAGTGATCCGTCCATGGCAGGGGTTGTATAGTTGGAGATCCCCCCCAGATCATTTCCCCACTGTCTCGAGATGAAAACAAGGTCAAGCATATGTCCCCCCTCATGAGTTGGCCCTTGTATTACCTGAGTCAGGTCCATGGTCGCCATGGAGGCCATGAACTCCTGCGCCACCTTCGATGCCCCTCCCAGTGATGGCAGGTTAATACAATACAGTACAATACAGTACAATAAGTCTGGGGAGCTCAACCGCCACCTCTGAGAGTTAGTCCTCAATTTATGACCATAGTTAAACCCACAATTATGATTGTAAGTTGTGATAGTGATTAAGCAGGTCATCACATGACCTCACCAAATTTTATGGCCTTTTTTGCCTTAATCATTAAGTGGGTGTAATGGTGCCATGGTCATTAAATGAACCCATTGATCGCAATGGAGAAGTTTTGGATGGAAACTAGAAGTAAACTTCGGTTTCCAACAAAAATGTTGTAAATCATGATCACGTGGATGATAGGATGCTGCCAACAGCCATAAATGCAGGCCAGTTGCCAAGTGCCCAAAATTCAGTCCTGTGAATGCAAGGAGGCAGCCACTGTAACTTTGAATCCAGATCATAAGTAGCTTTGGGGTGTGTCACTGTGGTTTCAAATTGAAGCTAAGATTGAAGTGATATCAAGAAACAAAATGAAGTATCCTCTGCCTTATTAAATTTAATGACAAATTGTTCTTTAACTTCTGGCTTATACTTACTATACTTCTGTAAATTCTGGCTTATACTTACTGTGATTCCAAGGATATTAGGAAAAATAGTTTCTTTCCAGATGCTTTATATAGTTGTGATGCAACTATATTAATGGAAGAATAGGCACTAGTATTGTTTTCCTATTTTAAAATTTTCATCAATACAGCCAGTGCTACAAAAAGAAGGTTTTATAGCAGTAATCACTGTTTGGACCTAGGCTGTTCTTTAAAATGAAACATTTTTGGATGTGGTTGAAATTTTTAATATGCAGTTTAGTGTGAAATATAAAACAGGCCTTCCTCACAGGGAAGAATTTTTATGCAGGGCTGTAGCATATATAATAAACAGGAATCCTAACTGATGTTTGATACCAATTTGATGCCAATCAGTTCTTTAATTTTGAAAGTAGTCCAAACAATTTCAGCAAGGTCACATAGTCCATAGCAGTGGGGTTTATTGCAAAGCCTTTTTTGAGTGCTTTGTTCTATTTCTATTCTCTTCATAGTTTAGATTATGAATTGCAGAATTTAATTCCTGACAATTTCTATTAAATCACTAAATATGAAACCACCCATGCTTTCTTCTATAGCAAAAATACAACAGCATCTCATGCTTCTGGGAAACACAGCCTTTAGGCTGTGTGAGGATCAGTTGTGTCTTCCATCACAGGAAACCTCGTAATATCAATGGACTTTTTTTGCCCCCTAGTAATGGTGAGTATCTTTTCCATATTCTAGTAACTGAAATAAAGTCAATTACATATGTTTCACTTCTGTTATTATTGATGAGCAACATCATGCTAGAAATTAGTTTTAGGTATTGAGTTAAAGTTCATATTCATAGTCTGAATTAGAATGGGGCCAATCTTTGTTTTCAAGGCTATTTTCACAGCAGATTATTATAATTAATAATTTATCCAGTGCAATTATATAATTAGTTTTCTTATTTCTATTTCCCTTATAGCTGTTAAGAATTTTGCAGATAATAATATTAAAGTTAATGGGAACTATCTATCTATCATCTATCTATCTATCTATCTATCTATCTATCTATCTATCTATCTATCTTTCTTTCTATCCATCCATCCATCCATCCATCCATCCATCCATCCATCCATCCATCTATCATTTGAATTTATTTGGCCACCTAACAGCAGTTAAAAACACTACAAAGCACATAAAAGTAGAATAATAAATGTATATCCAGCACCTAAGGTAAAAAACAACCCAACCACAACAGATCAAGAGAATCATTGCATGGGTTCTGTATGTATGTATGTATGCATGTATGTATGTATGTATGTATGTATGTATGTGTATATATATGTGTGTGTGTGTGTGTGCATCCCCAAGTTCAGTGACACAATTATGTCTTTAAGCCATTACAGAAGGCCAGCATGGTCTGTGTCAATCTAATTTTTTTTTAATTCATATTTATATGCCACCCTTCTCCAGAGACTCAGGGCGGCTTACAATTTTTGGAGCACAACCCAATGCGCTCAGCAATAGCCTTCATTCCATTGTATATGCCTGCTTATTACTAAGCGGCGTTTTTACAAAGTCAGCTTATTGCCCCCAACAATCTTGGGTCCTCAATTTACCTACCCCGAGAGGATGGAAGGCTGAGTCAACCTTGAATATTCTTAGTAGAGAGGTTCAGAATTGCTTTTGTGATGTGCCCCCTTCTGTCAGAGATGAAATAATGTAATGAGCCAATTAAATGACCCAAAGCAAGATAGTTCTGATGCCCACCAGTAGTGACTGGGTTCTATCACTTTTCTGTTTTGCTGCCTCTTTTGACATTAGCATTTTTGTTGCTCTGCACCACATTTTATAAGAAAAGTGATTTGCTTGTACTGGTGGAAATGGGTAGCTGTGCTTTGATCAGTAGATAATTGGTATTTTACTGTTGTTTGGCAGTGAAATTGTTTCAAGGATCATTGCTACCTCCTCCCTCCAGGGGAACAAAGTTAACAGTAATATGGTCTTCATTTGGTTCTCCTGGTATAATTTGTCATTGAAATCTACCTCCATATGTTGTGTTGAGCCCTGGACTGTGTCTCCATGGGATGCCGGTTTTGTGATCAGGAAGGTGATCAAGGTAGTTTGTTTTTTGTTTGTTTTAACTCCAGAAAGAAGCTTCTTCTAGAAAAATTCTCATAGGTATCTTCTGAATTGTCACAGGTTTGTGCAGATTGGTGAGTGAAATTAGGTGAGGGCTACATCTAGACAAACACTTACGTTCAATGGTTAGAATAGACTACATGATACAAGTTTCAACTGCAATTCACATTCATCTAAGCAAAGTTGAGTTGCCTTGATTGAATGGGGGTCTTGTGCATCTTACTCTCTAAACTTGGCAACTTTTATAAGGCTTCAAATTCCTGTGAAATCTCTGGAATTTCTCAAAAGTTATGTTTAGCTCCAAGAGACTCTCTTTTTTTTAACATTTGCCGTTCTTTTGTGAGTGTACTTGATGTAATTTACACTGTCCTTTTATATGAAGGAGTTAGGTTTGGGAGCTTTGATATAGTTGTCTATTTATAATAAAGAGTGAATACTAATTGGCTTCACTGTCATTTTGTTGCCACTACTGATATTTTAAAACCAGTGCTTCTCAAACCTGAATAAATTACCCAAAATTGGTGGAAAGTGTTTTTTCTTTGGGTAGCGACACCCTCAAACCCACTACCCATCACTACAGAGACATATAATTGATGTAAAGATTGCTATGTGTGCTAAAATATATTTGAAAATCTCTAAAGAATTCCTATCAAGAGGGAAATCAATGAAATTAGCAATTGCAATTTGTTCAAATGACATAAATATGGTTCAGTGGACATTGTTTGTATAATGCAGGCAGTCCTCAGTTTATGACTATTTGTTCTATGACTGAAGTTATAATAGTACTGAAGGAAGGAATTATGACAGGCCTTCAAAGTTCAATAAGACTTTCTGACAAGCAATTTTGAGTAATGAAGGAAAAAAGTTTGAGAACCACTTCTTTGGTTCATACCCATCAGCCAGGGTTCTAGGATGCTTAAACTGGTTTTGCCTGCTCTGGTACAGTTCTCCAAACTTTTATGAAGAAAAACAGTTTTTATATTCCAAGAAAAAGATTTTCTTGTTGAACTAGGTTGTCTGAAACAGTATTTTATATTCTGTAATGTCTGCCTAAAATAAGTATTGTAAAGATACATTAAGTATTCAGCACTCTTTCCTGGATAATATTCAGAAAAAGTGGGGATGAGAGGCAATATGAATAACTGATGTACTGCATAATGTAGGAACTTCTTGTTTGCTTTTTAAAAAATCGTATAGATGTTTATAAAATGGTGGAAAGATAAATGGTGCATTTTATGGCAATACTAAAAGTATGGTTCCAATATAATGTTATTTTCTGTATGGAAAAATACATGTGGAAAAAGTTATGCTTTAATAATAAAAGACAATTGAATATTACAAGAAAGATCTACATATGGAATATGTCATATATATACCTCTTCTGCAAATTGCATGAGAGGTGTTTTTTTTACTGTTATTCTCAATGGAATCTATATAAATTGTGTTTTAGAAAGAAAAGTAATTTCCTCCATACTAGTTTTAGGACAACGGTGGAGAAGAAAATGCCCTGCCTAAATAAAGCATATTAAGGTTACAATAAAGGCAGAGTTGTAGAAGCTTAAGGAAAGGGAAACTTTGATGCACATATTAATTGTGCGCAAACATTTCAGGAAACTGATTGCAAAAAGAGTGCCGTATTTATTTGATGAGAAGAGTCTCATGTTTTGATTAAGGAGCGGGGGTCACATTGTCTTCCCTGGGAATAAGAGTTCCCTTCTAAGGATGCACCTGCAGGTTAACTTAGTAAGAATATGGGACTTTAGGTCTAGTGTTGTAATTCTTTCCCTTTATTGTCCCTTTATGCCTTCTTCCTGCCTCATCTGCACACAGTTTAGTTCCTACCTTTAGTTTCCCACTTGATCAGAGGTGTGAAACTCAATTTAATTGAGGGCCGCATCAGGGTTGTGTTTGATCTTGGAGGGCTGGAGTAGGTGTGGCCAGATCAACTTCAGTTGTGCGATCAAATGCTACTTTTGCCAGTAGTTTGTTTTGCTAGCACTCTGCCAGCAAATGGAGCCCAGGAGGGCTGTGCGCCTTCACTGTTTCCTGGGCAGCTCCGTAGGCCAGATCTAAACACCCCGTGGGCCAAATCTGGCCCATGGGCCTTGAGTTTGACACCCCTGCACTATATGTAGTCCTTGACTTACAACCATTCATTTACTGACTGTTTTAAGTTACAACTGAAAAAAAAATTACTTATAACTGTTTGTCACAACCATTGCAGCATCTCCATAGTCATGTAATAAGAATGTGGAAGCTTGGAAACAGGTTCATATTTATAATTATTTATAATGGTTGCAGTGTCCTGCATATGACCATGCGGTCACATTTTGTGACAGAAT
This sequence comes from Naja naja, assembly GCA_009733165.1. Taxonomy (NCBI): domain Eukaryota; kingdom Metazoa; phylum Chordata; class Lepidosauria; order Squamata; family Elapidae; genus Naja; species Naja naja. The sequence continues at coordinate 13,000,635 of CM019154.1, read as the reverse complement.
CAAAATCAATGGGGAAGCCAGATTCACTTAACAACCATGTACTAATTTAACAAGTGTAGTGTATCACTTAACAACTCTGGCAAGAAAGGTCATAAAATGGGGCAAACTCACTTAACAACTGTCTCATTTAACAACAAAAAATGTGGGCTCAATTATCAAGGACTTTCTCTCATACCACCTCTCATATTCCTTTCTTTCATACCACCTACATCCTGGTTCTTTTGTCCTCATCTTCCATATGTTTCTTCTTTTGTTTTGTCTCTTCTCAAAAGAAGGAATTCAGGTTTGTGTGATTCTATGGGTGATCATGTTTTGTGTATGTAAAAAGGGGCTTACATGAAGATGGGAAATCAATTAATTTTGAAGATATACTTTATGTCATATATTTTAATTATTGGTTATTTTTTTGGTTCTAGTGCTGCTCTTTTTTTGCTATGGGACTGCTCTTTTTACAGAGATCTTTTTCCGCTATTCTGGTTTTAACTCATTGTATGTTTTCCTTTTTTTTCTTCTTTTTGGCTCTGGTAGTTTACTTTTGAACCACCAAGTGTCGTTGGGAGTCCAGCAGCTTACAAATTCAGTGAATAAATAATTGAGATGTTAAAGTTGTCAGATTTATGGAATGGCCTATAATATTAGAGGACATTACGATGGTGATGAAAAAGTAACTTTGTGACCAATGAATGCAGTGTTCTCTCTTTCTTCTCTCTCTCTCTGTTATATGTTATTAAAGTCAGTTTATTTTATTTACTTATTTACTTAATTTGTATAGTTGCCCTTCTCAATTCTGGGCAGACATGCCTTGTCCTACACAATTTGTATACATTGTCCTGTGCTTGTCCATTTTTTTCTTTCTCCCTCCACCCTTTTTGCCTTCCTCCGCACAGAATGAATAAATTGCCTAAACAAACAATCTCTTCTTCAGATGCTTTTCTCCACACTACAATGTATCCCTAAAAGTGCTAACCACAAGTTAACAAGCTTAGCTCTGTGGCCTTAATAAATTGATTAGAACCCTCAGGTTGGCTGGCCCAGTTGCCTGACAATGAGAAGACCCTAATCAGATTCATACTAAAGGCTGTTGTTTGCTTCCTAAGCAGCTCACAGCTTACATCCACAGGTGGGCTAGGCAAACAGTGCATTCCTTTTCATATACCGTATTTTTCGCCCTATAAGACTCACCTGACCTATGTTTAAAAGAGGAAAATAAGAAAAAAAAATATTCTGAAGCCTGAGGGGACCATAGATAGGTGTCCTCTCATGTGCCAGATCTGCCTGTTGACTCCTGTACTGTGAAAAAGAGACAGAAGAGGCAGGACTGGCACTGTGACACAATATTGCTTCCATTCCGACCTCCGCTCCTTTCGCCGTGAGTTAAAAACTTGGCTATTCCAACTAGCCTACCCGGACTGAGGGAGAACGGGAGAGGGTTTTGAACATATTTCAAATTGTTCTAACCAGCATTGAGACCTCGACTTCGTTAATATTTGTTTAATTGTATTGGAACTGTTTTAATTGTAAGCTGCCCTGAGTCCCTCAGGAGATAGGCGACACATAAATCGAATAAATAAATAAACAAATAAACAAATAAACAAACAAACAAATAAGACACACAGACATTTTCATCCACTTTTTTTGGGGGGGGACGTGTGTCTTATGGAGTGAAAAATATGCTATATTCCCTACAGTATGCCTGCTTACCCTCTTGCAATTCCTTTCTCTCCAATGAATGTATTTTTTTAAAAAAATTCTCTTCTTGCTAATTATCCCAGCATTGAGCTGAATATCCCAATGGACAAGGGAGTTGAGAACAAAATTTGCCCTTTTACCTGGCTTCATCATGAATCATGTTCTGGAAATCTTCTGTACCAATTGGGCTCACTCAATTGTTTGGGAGTATATTCTTCTGACGCTGTAAAGCAAAGGAAAGCCAGTGTAAACACAGTTACAGTCACATGATTTTTTACTTAGTGATTACTTCTCTTAACAATTGAATTGCTGGAACCAACTGTGGTTGCTGAACAAGGACTACCCATACAAATCATGTAATTATTATATTTTATGCTACCACAATCATTTTACTGTATTTTGTCTGCATATATATCTGTTTTTGTCTGTCTCTGGGTTCCAAAGAAAAATCAGAATTGGAGGTAATTAAAGCTTGGATGGTTGATTATAGGGAAATTATAGGGTTGAATGGGAAATTGAAAAATACCTCAAGAAGACAAGGACAACCCGGGAGCTGAGCTGCATTCAAAGGTGTTTTTACATTTTACATTACGTTCATGAGTATGTAACTTGAGGATTGATTTTAGCTAAAAATAGGAATTCTAAATTTATAAATGAAAAATCTGGGCATTGCAAAAGATTTTTGCATGTGTGGGTGAGTTTGGTTTACTCCTTTTTATGGGGTTGAGGATCATGTTAAATTCAGGACTGTTTTCATTTCAGGCAAATAAATAATTGGCCACTATGACAATAGATCTTTCACTCATTAAAATATTAATAATATGGCTTTGTTCATTTAGTTGGGGGCTTTATCGTGGATACAGTCATTACAAATGATGAACCATAGAATATGGATTGGTGCAATGCATGATTAGTCAGAACATAGTTGAAAACCAATGCTTAGCATGATATGGGATCTTTTCTTTAATATTGCTCTTTTGTAATATGCAATTACTTTTGTATACTTTGGGGAGTGAATAGCATCATAAAAGAAACCTTTCCTTCAAGGCATCTTCTCTTCCAGAGTTAATGTATATTTTATTTCCTTTGCTGTTGCCATAAAAAAATGACATAATAAATTTCACTGAAGCCAGTTAGAATAATATATATTAACTGTCTGGAACACTTAATGAACCAAGGTTGAAATCCTACCTGTACTTAACAGAAAGTTATTCCAATTGAACATGTAAGAATTTTATCCTATATCATTGTGAATAGGATTTCATACTATTAAGTCAATTTATTTATTTGGTTAATGGTTCAGGTAATAATATACATTCTAAATGTAATTATTAAACTTTGTTTTGGCTTTTATGAGTGAGTTAAGTCTGTTAAACTCTTCAAAGTTTCAATTCAAAAGCTTTATACTGAATTTAAAGTTACTTCCAATAGATTCTACATTGCAAGGGGATGTTCAGGAAGGAATTTTGCATGCTGCTCAAAATCAAGATTCCACAAAAGGTCAGGAGAATACATTAAGGCCTATTCATCCTCCACTTATTATTACTATCAATCTTGAAGAGGAAGAAGAGGAAGAACAAGAAGAAAAATGTAAATATTTTTTTCAAACATTCATGTTCGTCTACATACTATCTTTTAGAAAGAGATGAAAACTAAATCCCAGCCTGAGTATTCTTGCCATTCTTTTTCTTTGCTTACCTATATACATCTAAAATATTGCCTAATATTAAATTTGGAGACATAGTTAAAAAAGGAGATGAATGCTTTGCTGGCTGTCGAATTCTGGGAATTGAAGTCCACAAATCTTAAAGTTACCAAGGTTGGAGACCCCTGCTCTGAAGGGTTGCCTGGGGATTTTTCTATTATGATTGTTTTATATTTTGTGAGCAGCATGGTGGCCTAGAGGTAGAGCTCTCACCTCACAATCAGGAGGCTGTGAGTTCAGTGTAGTGACAGATATTTCTTTCTCTGGGCGAAATGAGTAATTGTCTGCTGTGAACTCTGCATAGGCATAAGGTAAGGCATCCGGTCAATAAACGCTCAGCTCCATTCAGTCAATCTGACTCTGATGCAAGGGACTACAAGGCCATTAAATTTTTTAAATATATTTTGTCCATAGTCCCAGAAAAATTTATCCTTTTTTTTTACTTTGAACTTTCTTTTGTCACCTTGTCCCATTAATCCAAATTTGGTCCTGTTTTACTAGATTTCAGAGACTTATTCAACCAATGGACAGAGTCCGAAGACCTTTTACATAATTTGTCTCCAACACTGTTGAGATGGAAAGACTAAGAAGGAAGGGAAAGCATATAAAGCAGTGATAGCTAACCTTTTCAGCACCAAGTGCCTGAAGTGTACGTGTGCGCGCGCATCCCCAAAGGGTGTGTGCATGCCCCCGCACATCCACCCCACCCTGTGCAGGCACGCATGACCCCCCACACTTCTGTGCACGACCCCCACATGCATGTGTGCATGACCCCCACATACGCGCACGTGACCCCTGCATGTGTTCCCTGCCACCTGCGCATGCGCAGCAGAGACCCAAAGACCAGCTAGCCGGCGGGAGGTGCGTGCGCCCATGTGCAGCGGAGCTGAGCTGGGGCAATGGCTCACGTGCCCAGAGAAAGGGCTCTGCATGCCACCTCTGGCACATGTGTCATAGGTTCGCCAACACGGATATAAAGTATAGATTCTAGAATTCTTTCCAAGTTCTTCTCAGCAATAGCCGTCAAAAAGATCTGTGTTTTTCCATGTAACAAAATAACATGGTGCATGCGTGTGCTTTTACTTTCCACTTGGGTGGTGCTTTTGTGTCAATGTGTGCACTGGAAAGCTTAGGGCCAGTTGCATACCATCTGTCTTGGGGCTCAGAGCGAATGGGGCCTAGAATGGAACAATTACTAACGTTCCAGCAAATGTGCATCTCCTTCTCCATTGGAGAAGATTTTTCTCATTTGAGGGATTTTTTCCTGGAATATTTTTCTTTGCAACTTTGGCCAGACGTGGCTCTTTTTTCAAACTCATAAACTCAGTACTTGCCCCACAGCAAAATGTCCTCTTTACATATTTTTTTGTAAGGATATTTTGAGCCTCTTTACATTTTTTTCCTATACCCAATTGGGAAGGGAAAGAATGAAAGTGAAGAATAGGAGTTCTTTAGAAAAAAATAATCTAGCTTTTCCTTTTAAAACTATTCAGTCAGTAAAAGAAAGATTTTGTTTTGTATTATAAATGTAAATGCAATTCAGATTTGCTTTATATGGCAAGGAAAAAAGCCTGGGAAGAATATTATTAGAAATAACTTTTTAAAATTGTTCCATACAGATGCATCTTATTTATTGTCAAAGACACCAGAAGATATAGAAGAAGAAAAGGCAATAAAGGAAATGTGCTATAAATCTGGTAAGAATCTTATTGTTATATCAACTAAGAACATTGGTGCATTTTTTTAGATGATATAACAATAGCAATTCTTTTCTTTTGTCTGTTTGTGGATGAAACAGGAGAATATTATAGAATTCAGACTTCTCAGGAAAATAATTTAACAAAAAATTCTTCAGTGCTGGAGAATGAGCTCATTAAACCTATGGAAACATGCAGAGAATTACAAGAAGGCAAGGAATAGAACAGTTGAAGTTTTTAATTTTGGATCTTAAATGTTGTTTTATCTTTCTAAAGATAAGAAATATTCACTGTTAAAATCTACATTAACCTATTATTTAGATGTAGACTCCAGGAAGAACCCCAAGTTCAATCTCTGGACTTGCCAACTAAAAGTACCAGTTAACAGATGTGACAATGGGGAATTTGCCAATTACCTGAGTAGAAACCTGTCTTAAGTATAAAACCTGCTGCTAGTCAGAGTTGAAAATATTGGGTTGTGCCAAGAGTATAAGTTATTTCAGCTTAAGGGCTGTAACAGGCTTTGCATATTATGTTGTTTCAAAATAAGTGGATAATGCCCAAAATTGACTGATTTTCTTTGGGGAAGTGGGGAAGAGACTGGGGATTTGAAAGATGTCTATTAGGCTTGGGGCCTTCTGATTATTGGGTTCTGGAAGCCGGGAAAGGGGATTTGATAGTCAATATGTTTTATTTTTCCAACTCTGAATGACATGAATAAATAATATCTGGTATAAGACAGCTTCCTATGTATCTTTGCATGTAAAAAAGAAATACAGTATAATCTTTTTGTTTCTCCAGTTAAAGTATAAAGTTAAAGAATAGTTAGATGGATTGATGCAAAGTTATATTAATGCTATTATAATTTAATATGTGACCCTAACTTACTCTAAGTTCAACTGAGTATTATGCAATTAGTTATGTGTAGAAATGTGCTACATGATGGCTTTTTAAAGTATTAAAACACTTTACATTATTATTATGTTCATTTATTTCAGACACTTCAGCCATGGAATTAAGTAAAATTAGTCATATTTTATTAATTGTTCCTAAGAAAATCCATCTTGTTATAGAAAAAAATGATAAGTAGAACTTAGTAATTTCAAATTTATGATCCCCATATTGCCAATAGATAGGTGTCTAAAGCTTACAGAACAGTAGGTAATGCTATGCTAATAGCTGTCCCTGCAGAAAACTATTCCCATTACATGCAGTTTAATAACTTCACAGATTTTCTTTCTCACCATTCTAGGTGATGGTGTTGCAGTTCCATCAAAGTTTAACATTATAGAAAGACAAACAAAAATAACAGCCTCAGTGGACAGTTGCTCTAAATCTGAACTTAGTGCCTTTGAAAATGGAGGTAATTATTTAAAATACAATTTCTACATTTAAATTCTTATAACTGACAATGAAATAAGCGTGCAGCAACCTGCATTCAGATACACACACATATTCACACACATACACAAACTACCCAGTTTGCAGAAACTCTGCTCAATCTTTTTTTCATTTTCTAATTTAATGAAGCAATGATATCTGTCTTTATTTAATTTTATTTAAAGAAGCTTTGGGATTCTTTGCAAGCTACATTTACCTTCTCTTCTCAGACTGTAATTTTTGCATCCTTTCTCTATTGAAACCACCAACAATAGAGACAAAGAGGGACAGAAGGAAAGGGAGAGAGACTTGGGATTTGAATCAACATATTACAAAATCACCTGCATTATTGTTCCTGAATAGATATGCCGCAGGTTTCAAAACAAAAGAAAAGAATTCTCCATCCGAACAAGCAAGATAATATTGGGTGTCAGGTTGGGGGAAGCTGCTGAATAGACTTTTGAGAAATAAGAGCCCTCAGCAAGGATATTGGTGTAATCATCTGTAAGAAAAAAAGAATATGGATGTGAAGAGTGTCCATTCAATTATTTCCAAGCAGCTGAGTTCTCATGTGCTTTGTACAGAATCGGTAACTACAATACCGCGGTGTTATTTCCCAGACAAACAATACAGTTCTAAAAGACACTCTAGCTCCTTTCAGGTGCAATGCCCCAAATTTCTTAATGTGTGAGCACTCCTGATAAGCCTCATATCACTTTTTGTTCTTGCTTTTGGATGTCAGACCTTTGTAAACATTCACTGTAGTTATTTGTAAAGAGAAAACTACATAAAACATATAGCTGTATGTACAGAGGCTTCCTTATAAACCAAGTTTCTGCTTTATTAGGACAACTTACTGTTGTTATTCTTATTGTGATGATTAGATTTACATGCTTTATTTCTGTATAACTCAAGGCAGTGTACATCATGTTCCCATGACTTATTTTACCTGTCCCTCTGCAAAAAAAAAACCATTGTGAGATAGGTTATTTCCTACCTATAGGCAATTCTTCTGAATGTACAATTGCAGGAAAGAAGTAGCATGGTTTGAATGAGCATTTTAAGTGTGATATCAACTGACTATGGCTATTGCTTGCAAAATTTTCCAACCTCTTCCTTTCATGTTAGAAGAGGCATGTGTTTATAGTTCGTTTAAAATAAGCAGAAGGCCTTTGAAAGGAAACAATAAAACATCACCTTACAGGTTTGCAATATCAGCACAATGATTCAGGCACATGAAAGAGTTATTGCCAACTTTGCTTCATGTGCATATTTTGCCATTCATTGCTTTTCCATTTAAAGGGAAAAGTGCAGACATCTAGAATACTATTTTTTATTTATTTCTTTTGTATGTTTCTTGTTATTGTTTTGTTATTTTCTCTGATAATTCTGTGATATATCTGTTTCTCTGTAGGAGGTGATTGTTACTTGTCACAAAGAAATATATTTGTTGAAAGGATACAAAACAAAATGTTCAATGGAGAGAAACAATTTACCATGCTAAAGTGCTTAAACGTTAAAGGTATTCAGAACTCATGTCTCACTTTTCTTTTCTCAATGGAAAAATAAATATATGTGCTGTCTTAAAACATTCTGGCAAGAGCTTTGGCAAAAATATACCCCAGAGAAATTTTAGAAGTCTTGCAGAATAGGTTACATCCCACTCAAAAGGGTGATTTGAACCATGTATTGCTTATATGATGCCATAATTGGGGAATCATCTTGACATATTCTCATGCTAGTGGCATTGTATCACTGGATAAGGTTATAACACTTCAAGGGGAGAAATGCCCTTTCAGAATGACAAACATTGCTATATTGTTTTTGAAAAACACCTCTGCACTAATATTGGTTGGGATTTTTGGCATAGTTCCTGGTAGTACTAGTATATTTAGTTCTAATAAATATACTAGTATATTTATTAGTACTAGTATATTTAGTACTAATGATTAGGTTTAACTACTTATGTGCCATCAAATCATCCCCTTAGACTTTCTCAAGGATGATATGTCCCCAACCAGGTCTTCTAATCACGCCTCATCTTAGGAATATTGCAGAATAAGTCCCAAATAAGGCTAACTTAGGTGCAATAAAAATATAAATTCTGTCTTATTCAATTTGCATCATCATTATCTCACTATAATCCCTGGCCACGTGTGTGCTAATACTAAGGGAAATGGAAACTGCTGCTGCTTTTGTTTACTCCAGCCAGTGCTCTTATACTTGTATGAAATATATAAAATGCTTTTTAAAAAATAGCAATTGAACTACTATTAGGAACTACTATTAGATTACTATTAGGAAGGCAAAAAAAAAACCCTCTACCCACCCCCTCCATTTTTTGCCTTCCTGGGCCCCAGGGAGCCCCAAAACGAAGCATGGGGGGAGCTGCACCCCCCCCAATGCTCAGTTTTCTGACTTCCTGAGCCCTAGGGAAGCCTTCTGGGAGCAAAAACACCCCCCCCCCAGGAGGCTTCCCTGAGTCTCAGAAGGCTCCAAACCTTCTGGGAGCAAAAACGCCCCCCACAGGAGGCTTGCCTGAGGCCCAGAAGACCCAAAAAACATGGGGGTGTTGCTGCAAAAAGCAAAAGCAAAAAAAAAAAAGCCACACCCACAGAACTGGTAGTAAAAAAAATTTTTTAATCCCACCACTGGTTTAAAGATTGTTAAAACTGAATAGAATTCTTGGATCATGTGCTAACATGGGAACGGAGGCCACAGATCATCCTGATTCAGTGTGCGCTAAGCCAAACCATGATTCCTTTGAGATTTAATAAGTTGCATAAACCTACTAGAATGGTTATTCAGTAAATCATGTAAAACAATGACTTAGTGGAGTGGATAGATCTGTTTGTTGGCTTCCTTATTAATCATTACTCTAGAACTGAACAACACAATCCTAACATCCTTTTCAGCTACAAGCCATTCAGAAAGCATCAAGAAGCATCATTTTAAGGGAGTAAAGAAAAAGAAATGGCTATCTGAGGAATCAAAAAATCTGCCTGCCCCTTTGACAGCAAAAGGTATTTCAGAGGAACCTTTTGAATCATTCCAAATAGCACAGTCTGCCCTATTTTACCATTTTCCATCATCAGACATACTCTACTAAGGTGGAGCTCTTTGTTAGGACCCAGTATTTAATTCATTTTTCAATATGAAGGATGGATAATTTAAAGTCCTCCACAAAGTGCTGGTCTGCTTCCAGCTGGGATATTCTGGGCTCATGGATGACTAAATTGGAAGGGATTTCCCATCCTTGCAGTATAACACCAAGGAGCCTTGGTGGTGCAGGCTGTTAAACGCCTAGCACAGGGGTTCTCGAGGGCTCAAAATGAATGCTCTTTGCCTCTTATCATTATTTTGTATACTGTGGCTCTTTGCCAAGTTTGGATTTTGTTATGCTGCTTCTGAGGAGGGATCTCTGAGGAGAGATTTCGAGCACGTAGTCCGCCCGGCTGCGTCATCCGTCTCCCATCCTCGGAAACAACTGCAGGCCAGCGAGTGTGGTGTGGCTCTCTGACTCTCACAGTTTAAAATTGTGGCTCTTTGTGTCAAACTTGTTCACCCTGGCCTAGCACTTAGTTCCAGCTGCCTGCAATTAGTGCAGGCTCGAATCCCACCAGGCTCAAGGTTGACTCAGCCTTCCATCCTCTCAGGGTAGGTAAATTGAGGACCCAAGATTGTTGGGGGCAATAAGCTGACTTTGTAAAATGCCGCTTAGTAATAAGCAGGCATATACAATGGAATGAAGGCTATTGCTGAGCGCATTGGGTTGTGCTCCAAAAATTGTAAGCCGCCCTGAGTCTCTGGAGAAGGGCAGGATATAAATATGAATTTAAAAAAATATATAAGTTGAGCCCTGACTAGTTTCTTACAAGTTGGGGAAATATTGATTGTTTTATTATCTCTTGCAGCAATGCATACTTCAAACTCTAAAAGTAAAGGGAATTGCCAACAAAATGATCAAATCAAGAATGCTGAGAATGCCTCTTATGTTCCTTCTCAGAGAGCCAATGGGAGAAGTATTTCCTTGAGTGCTCCAATGGCTGGAAGGTCACAAAACCTCACCTATGCTAAAATTGGGGTAGCCAAAGAATCCAAAATGAATTTATCTACAGGTGAGCACCTAGCTTCATAAGATCTCTTTCTGATATGGACATCAATTTGTTTCCTAATGAGATGCTATGCTAATTAAATAATACTCTTGTTTTATCAGTAAAGGTTTTTCAATGGTGATGCGGTATACTAAAGCTTTCAACATTGCTACTCTGACTCTACAAGGAAGCTGGTCTTATCTTCTGTCTGTTGTTTTGTACATGAATTTGAAACAATGAGATTTAAATTTTATTAACTGCAAAAATTGCTATTGGAATTAATTTTGAGAAAGATCTATCTAAAATAACAAGTAAATTGTTTTCTTAAATGAATGTGATTCTAGGTTTTATACAATGTCTCTGCAATTACGTTTTTGCAATGAGGAACGAGTTTACAAGAAACTGGTCATTCAAAAAGTCTGCAAAAATGTTAATGTTCTATTAAAAATGCCTATGTTAGGTGCTGTTCAATGGTGTATATTTACTAAGAAGGCAAACTGTAGCAGTCATTACTATTTTTTAATATTGTTTATGATTATTTTGAAGTCTCACTTTATGTCAGTGATGTCATTGATTCTGTTCCTTGCTCTAGTTTTTATTATTTGTATCTTAGTATATAACATATTTGCCCCAATCCTTGGTGTGTTATGTAAATGCAACAATTGTGGTTTGGAAACTATGGATTATGGCTTAGTCCACAAACCAGAATTAAATAGATCTGAGGTAACTTAAATAAACTCAGCTGCAAAATTCTTACCTCATGTAGGGATGTTCAGTATTACTTTTCATTGATGTTAATCACCTTTTTTCTAGAAATAAAAAAATACAGGGAAAGTTTCAATTCAGGTTTATGCCCTCTTGCCTTGTTAATATTTATTTTCATAATAAAATTTTAATCTTTATTCTGACATGCTTCTAATCTCCCTGTTCATTTTGTTACTTCATTCACTGGTTTTTTTTTTTTGATAAATAATGTTTAAAAAAAAAAAAATATGTTGATTGCACAAAGGATTAATAATAGAAGACTAGAAAAATTCAGACTAATTATAACATACTGTACTGTTGTCACTTTCAGGGGGAAAATACATTTCCTCTGTATCAGTCCATAACACTAAAATTGGATCTTACTATGAGCTTCAGAGGTTTATATTCTGTAACTCTCAGCAATATCACTTCTGAAAAGTGTCTTCCTAAAACATATTGGAGAAGCTGGTAGTTTTACCTTATACAAACTAGAAAAATGCCGTACGTTGTTTAAGAAATTTTGATACTTCTAGAAATCATTATTTCACTTTGTTAAATTGATTGATCCAAATATTATTAATAAAGTTAAATCCAAATTTTTCAGAGGAAGTTATTGATTGTTTAAAGATGATTTCCAAATAGTTTTGTTGCATTCATACTTTGTCACAATTCTGTTTTAATGTTGTAATTTATATTGCCCTTTTTATTAAATTTAATACTTGTTATTTTGTATATTGAAATGTAGCAATTTCTTAATAAACATTTCAATACAACATTTCAATGCAGCAGATTTATTCTCCTAATATTTTGTGCCCCATCTGATTTATTTGTTGTGCTTTTTGGTTCAGTCTTAGTGCAGTAGCACAATATGCTTTACAATTATTTTCCATACCTAATGGATTTTATTTATATGCCATATTTTAAATGTGCCTTCCTAAATATTTTTCAAGAAAGCTAATAGTGAAGGACCTAATAGAGAATTATTACTTGCCATCCTTGAAATCCTGGCAATTCCATGATATTTTGAACACTGTAGTTGGTTTGGGTCATTACTAGGAAAGAAATTCTGATTTGATTTGAACACTCATGAACAATTGCAGATCTAAAACACCCTTATTTAAAATGGAAGAAAAATATTTTGTAAAAAAATTAAAATGGATAAAAAATATGTTACTTGTCTAAATTATTAATGAAACTTTCATGATTTTTTAAAAAATAAAATGGACAAAAAGTATGTTATTAATATTAATGACACTTTCACAATTTTGTAAGACTACAAAAAGAATATAAATTGCATAAAACAGCTAGTTATCAACATGTTCATAAAGCTTTTATGTTCTTCGTTTCATCTGGATGCGTAGCAGCCTCTCATCTTCAGCAGATTTGAGTAGTTTTTTTACAAAAGCTAAATCAGCCATCCAATTTAAGCATTTCATAAAATAACTTTGAATAATATAAAGAAATCTGGAGTACTTCCATTTCCTTGTTTTTTTTGCATATGTACTTAGTTATTAGTTTGCATTATATCACCTTTTTAATGTACATTCTTGTCTGACTTGTTTAAATTTTATTCACATGTTTTCTATTTTTAAAAAACTTTTCATTTATAGCTTTGTAGTATCAAGAAAAAGTATTTTAAAAAATGATTTATGCTATAAAATCCAAATTACTACTAGAGCTTTAAAGCTTAAAATGTTCATCATGTTTTTGCTGCCATCTAAAGATCATCCTGATGTTTCCAGCCCAGATTTGTAAGCCTAAGACAGAAACCAATTAATGTAGGTTTGGAGTTGGGACAAGTCACTCTCTTTCAACTCAATCTATGTCATACATAATTCTTGTAGAAATAAAGGGAGATACCCATCTATTCCTGAAGAATAGGCAAAATATATATCTAACAAAAATGCATTAAAATAAATGAATCAAGTGCACAAGAAGATTTCTTCAAAAATCTTGTTCACAACTTCAAGTTAAATTTAGAATATGTTTTTTATATAATTGAAGCTATTTTTCAATAGGATGTTTTATTATGTAATATTAAAAAAATGTTATGGTAACAATTCTGGTATATGTGCTTAAGGAGAATGACAGAGTCAAAGTTATAAAAGAGGAAAATTAAAACTTTCTTTCTTTCTTTTTCTTTAAAGAGAGGTGTGCTTCAGCATATAATATACCAGCCTGGAGAAAAAGAAGCCCGCATTCTAAAATATATACTAAACCTGAAAAAATGCATTCAGGTATTTATAAGGTGATAGTAATATACTGCAAGTATTAAAAATGAAGCAATCATGAATATAGAGAGAGATTTTTAAGAGATCAAAATATTTTTTTCTATTGCTAATGGAAAAGGGGTAAATTTATGAAGTAAAATGCTAAATCTAGCTACAGATTAGTCTTGTCTGTAGTCCTCCTTTATATAAATTAATAATTAAAACTTGATTAAGGAAGAAAGTTATTTACTTTACAAATAAGTGTGGATAATGCAAGTAATACATGAAGTAATGGTCCATTAAGATATGGCAACTTCAAATAATTGCTTTATTCATGTTCGTGAAGCCCCATTTTTTTAAATATAGGATGTACTAATAGCTAGGAATCCAGATTACATTATTAATGTCATGATCTGTGGTTTATTGTACAGCAGCATGACTCTATAACTTTCAGATTTTATATTATTGGATTTTTAAACTTTCATATGCTTTCATTTCAGAGCCCAGAAGAAATGGAAGTAGATAAAATGGAGGTTAATTTTAAAGAGAGGAAAGAGGGAATAAAGAAATGGTATATTGCTCTTCTATGGTTCGCCATCAAAAGAGGACAAAATATTCAAATTCAAATGATTTGGTTATCAGGAAATCCAACTGGAGATCTAAGGTGACAAAAACATTCTAAAATTCAGGAAGTATACATGCTAAAACATTTACATTAAAATATGTAAACAAGCCATCTATTTCTGAATCAATTATTTTAATATGAACCTGGACTGAAAGTTTTACTGATTAGGAGAAAGTATAGGAATGCTTCATAGATGCTTTGGATCCCATGTGATAGCAAGCATATCTCTATTGTTCAATAAAGTCATTTATTTTCCAGGCTTTTGTCAAAATCTGAACAAAGTTGAGCTAATTGGGTTCTTTCTTAATCGTTTTTGAAAAGTATGCACAACTGCCCTTAACATTGCCATAAAGGTGGGGTGTGTTCTTTCACAAGAAAAACATTTAGGATATTTTGCCTTTTTCAATAGAGATTAGAATGATTTTAATGACAATGATACTAAAGAGAGGAACACCAGTTTTTTGTTCTTCCATAATGTGGAGCTACTGAAAACACTCTGATGCAAAGAGGACTATAGGTTCTACTAATATTTTGTGTTCTTCCAGAGAGTAATTAGCATATATAAATCTGCATATTTAATTCTGACCACATTTACATAAAGATTTTCTGAATACTGTAATTAACTGACAGTCTGAAATCAGGAAGGGAAGGAAAACTTTATAACAGGGTTGTCTAAACTCACAGCCTGCAGGTTGGATGCTTCACACACTGGTCAGGCTCATCCCCAGGTAAGCAAAGGGAAAAAAGTCACGATACATCATGTGATGATAACGTGATGCTGTGAGTTTGAAACCACTGCTTTATAAGGATTGACTAAACATATGTTTACATAAAGTGCACTCTGTGCAAAATGCTTTAATCACCAAATGGTTTCAGATAATCAGCATCATTTTAATGTGTCTGGAGCTAGAATGTGTCTGGACCTTTTCTTAGAAGTAAAATGCTTGAGACTGGCTGTAATTTCATATACTGATTTCCACATCAAGAGAAGTTTTTGTTTGAAAAAACAAGGGTTGATAGTTAAAAGACAGTTAATAACATTCATCTTCATATATTCTATCCATATAGTGGGAAACTGCATACAAGAAAATATATAATACTATATCTGTGTCCAAATAACACAACACTTTCAACTGATGCAATACCAATAACAGAGATACAAATTTTGAGAAACTCTAACATGGCAGAAGGAGTGGGGAGAGATGATGTCACTCTTTAACCAGATCTCTCTTATACACTGTGATACCGTTTTATTCAGGACTATATCTCTGCCATCCTCTATCTTATTTTCTGCAGCTGATTTACCACTTTATTGTCAAAAGGTAATCCTTAATACAGCCTCATAGTTATGTTTGATCAGATATGTTTTTTGCTTTCCTCCAGAAACATCCCTTCACCTTGATGTCGTCAGTTAGGTTGGAAACTGAAAGGAACTCTAGCATACCTTCCTTTCTCCATAGTAACCAAATTGCAGATTCCAACCATATCTTTTACAGCTGATTATCAATACTTTGCCCATGCCATTTTATGATATCTCTACATTTTCCCCTACAGGATCCATTACAGGCATTACTTATCTGTCTAGATAACATTTCTCTAAATAAGAAATGATATGATGCTTTGTCTTTTGAAATTAATTATGAATGATACAATTTGGGCCATTTTGAAAATGTAAGCCTCTTTAAAAAAAACTGGAGCATCCTCTGGTAAATACCAATAAAATGAAAAAATGCATAATGTATTTAAACAAATGAATAAATAGCTTTTTTTACTTAAACAAATCAATAACCATTAGAGGGCAATAGTACCACATATAAAGAAACTAGTAGTCTGAGAAATGGTAAAAGAATAGTAAGTCTGATTGCCATCTACAGTGAAGCTTGCGTGCAGATGTTTTTTCATACAATGGTTAACTTTTTATGAAATTTTAAAGATGTGCTAATGTTGGAATAACAACTAAGGCATGACAATAAATCTCTAGAAGCATAGCCAGGACTCAGTAGCTAGCAATAGAAAAATTAAAAAAACTATAATAATACAGATAAACTGCATTTATTGAAGATACAAGAAATAACAATAAAGATCACCAGCTACTGCAAAGTATGACAATCCAGCCCATGGCCTTAAGCTACACTTCTCGTTCTGTTCTTATGTAGTAATGGACTTCTTGCTGCTTGCTCCTCAGCCTTAGCTGTGGAGGCATGTCTACCATAATTTGATAGTGGCTTTGTTTGATCTTGGCCTCTTTGCTTCTATCTTGGTAGCTTCAGTGATCACAATACATATTATTTGATAGTTTGACCAAGAAGTTGTCAAATATTTTCTTCCATATCATCTTTAGTAAATTAATTGCATGATCTGATCCCCCTCCTATACTTCAAAATATGAAATAATATGTTAATGCAATAAGTTATAGCCAGTGGTGGGATTCAAATAATTTAGCAAGCGGCTCTCTGCCTCGATCCTGAATGCTGCTCTGTAATGGAGAAACAGGAAACAGAGTGGTCAGCACAAAGGAAAGGAGTCTGCTTTCCCCCTTTCTTCTCTCTGCTCCTCCTCCTTCCCTTGCACCAGCTGCTCCATTTCTTGTTTCTCCATTGCAGCGGAGCTTGACACACCTACCACCCCGCCCAGATTTCCTTGCTTCCCCCAAGTATTTCTTTGCTAACCTGATTTCCAGCTCTGTTGCATTTCTCCATCCCATTTCTTGCTGTTGTGTGCAGGGAAACAAAAGTTTGTGGAACTAAAAAAAAAATTAATCAATTCCAACTTCATGAGATCTTTTTTTTTATGAGAAGTTGGAATTGATTGATTGAGAAACAGGACAGAGCTGGAAATCAGGTTAGCAAAGAAATGCTTGGGGGAAGTGAGGGCATCTGGGCATCAGGCTGAAACGGGCCCATCTCTCTTTAGCAGCTGCCCAGGCGCACCGGAAGGAAGGGCAACATTTACTGGCACTTCAGTGCGGCACTTCAATGCAGTGGCATTTCAACTCTGGCTGGGAAGGGGCAGCCAGCATGGGCGCTGCAGGCCGGACACTCACTTCAGCATCCTCCCTGACCATCCAGTTCTCTGCTGGCACTTTGGCTTGGGCTGCTGCCTTAGGCGCAAGCCCCTCCTCCACTACCTGCTATAAAGTAAAATATCCCCTCAAAATAAGACGTAATAGGTCTTTTCAAAAGACCCAGTCTTATTTTCAGGGAAATACAGTAGTTTTCCCTGAGGGACATAATAGAAGGCGCCATGTCTCTGTTTGATTTCCGTTGCTCCTCTCTTGGAATTTTGGGGAGGGTTTTTTCCCCCCCCCCCGGTCTGGAAGGAAGTTGAACGAAAACTATATGTGTTTCAGAAAACACAGATTTATCATAACCAGTTCATTGAACTCAACAAAAAAAAAATAGCTATCAGTTCTGTTGAATCAGTGCAAACCAGCTTAATCCCACCACTGGTTGTAGCCAAAGGAAGCAAAGCATTACACTGAAGTAGATGTGAAAAAACAGCTGTCGTACTGTGATATGCTTTAAAGGCCAGTTGCTAAAAATGGATTTTGGAAAACCCTCTCCACAAAGTTATGTCAATATTTCATGGTGGTGACTGTTTGATAGCTGTATGCAATGAAATTTCATTTTAATGTATGCTGACTAGTGTACATTTAAAGTGACAATAATATTCTAAGTATGAAACCTAACAGGTCTATTATTATAATATTTCTTATTTGGAGACAATGGATAATTTGATTTCTTGTATGGCCTAAATTGAAACTATGGCAGAACATATATCCACAAAAGTTGAACTCACCTGATTCTCATGCTTCCTTTGCACTTGTAGTATAATACTTTAGAACAGCTAATCTATGATTTTCTTCTATCCTTATTTTTATATTATTTGTACACTGTCATAAAAATATCAACTAAATGCACATTTTTACACACTTTCATAGATATCTTAGAATTTATAAGAAGTGTATGAGGCTAGTTACAATTATCCAGGTAACCTGACAGTTCATCGGACTAATATAATATATCAATCATCTTTAATATAGAACATTCTTAATGATCAGTGATACAATATCATTCAGCATATAATAATCAGTTGTATTCAGCTGCAGCAACTTTTATACCCAGAATATGTTTTGATTGTCTGATAAGAACAAAATAACTTAAAAAATAATTCTTTGGCCAATTTCTCAGAAATTATATTATAGCATCATCACTCAGCAGTTTTTGACTTTTTCTTTTCACTTTGCCTGCCAAAGAAATGTGCTGTTCTTTGCTAATGTTTATGCTTATACATACTGTGAGAGTGCTACTGGCTTCTGAAAACAAAACAAACAAATCAAAGTTGCTAATGCTTTTTAATTGCATGAATAACATTAACATTCAGCAAAAAAAAAGTATTCCAAAGTGAACAAAACTAGCTAAAATCAACATTGAACCTACATTTTAAATGTATCCTGAGCAAAAAGAAATCAATAGACCATAAGTGCATGCATAGAGGGCATATTCATTGGACTAATATAATGCATCAATCTTCACATGTGCAGCAAGGAACATAGGAACAGCCTGCTTGATCAGGCCAAGATCCATCTTAGTTCATCATTTTGTTGCTCACAGTGGGCAACCAAATGTCTGTAGGTTGCTCAAAAATAGGAGATAAAGAGATGCTATTGTTCCCTTTCAACTGTGTTCAAAATCATGTTGTTATCAATATGCCCACTGGTTGTGAAGCACCTGAATCTTGATCGTGAGGATACTGTGATAGTCGTACGTGTGAGGACCAGTTGTAAAATTACTTTTTCAGTGCTATTGCAATTGGGCAGTCATTAAGCAAGATCTACCTATATAGATTATGCAAAAATCAGGGAGGTGTATAGTTCAGACAAATTATTAGATATAAGATTATGCAAATAGACTTTACTTACATACTTTGGATTTTCAGTCCTTCCATTTCTTGATGTATCTTCTGTTTCTATTCAAATATTCTTCAATCTTTCTGAGGAGAAAAGGAACGGATAATTTGATTCCTCAATTGGTACCAAGTTTACTGATAGAATGACAGCAATAAATTGAAGCTGCTGAAAAGAGCTGTTTAATAAAACTTTCGGTGTTTTTTTTAATAGAGTTATGAGGGGGATTTTTGAAAAGACTATAGAATTCTCTTATTTATTTATTAAATTTAAATTTATTAAATTTATTCCTTCAATAAAGTTGCAGTTAACTTCAGTATCAGCAGGCACAAGATGTCATTGGGCTATAAAACTGTCACTGCGGTTTTTTTGGTTTGTCTGTTCAAGCTTCTAAGCTCATATTATAGCAAGCAGGTGTCTGCTAGCCAGCACTGTGTTATCTTGTCTCCATAGTAATAAGATAAGAAAGTATTGTGATATTTTGATCCATTGCGCATGTGTACAAAGTTTATACTTCACTTCCTTTGCAACTTCCATTGTACTTTTCCTTTGTTCTTTTTCTATATGCCTTGGTGGAGATTAGGCTGCAAACATGTAGCTCCGTTAGGTTTTCTTATTTTATAAATAAAAATGTTTTTAGATTACTTTCTGGGTCTCATTTTTATCATCATTGACAGCAAAGAAGAACACGGTCTATCACCTCTAATTAGCAGGGATGTTTTGGAAGAATTTTTACTTCCTGGCAGAAGGTTTTCCAAGCCTTTGAAAATGGTAGCAGAGAAAGGCTTGACAAAAACCACTTGAAATGACTCAAATGTTTAATCCAAGTTTCTTGACAGTGAAGGGATGGACAATTTTTGCTGAGTGAAGTCTGCATTATGTTTGCATGATATTATATAGCTGTTAGATTAATACAACTTACAATACACAAAGATTCAGTTTCAATAAATAAATGTGTTATTTCTGTTGTGCTTTTCTTAAAATAGTCCTATCACGTCATATACATAGGCATAAAATCATGTTAGTCAACATTTAATCCATAGTGGAATAATTCAGATAAAACAAAATGTCAAAACTACTGTAGAAACTACAAAGGATCTCCATGAAGCCAGATATGTTTTATTTACTGCTTCAACAACATATTGTGACATCCTTATGATGAAACAGTAGCACATACAGTAAAATTTGAACTCCCCCTCCTATGTTATAATTCCCTTGCTTATTTCCTCCTACCATCCATGACAGGAAAGCAAGCACCAATTGCTTTTTTTTCTGTGGACATACTTTTTGAGGACTGATGAAGGAGGAAAAAACACAATTACAAGAGTTTGACAGTCTTTTCTATCATTAGAGGAAAGCAGCAGCTTTGATGTCAATTGTACCCAGTAAAAGAACAATAGAGAAACAGCAATAAATACACCAGAAGGGAGGGAGGGAGGGAAGGAAGGAAGGAAGGAAGGAAGGAAGGAAGGAAGGAAGGAAGGAAGGAAGGAAGGAAGGAAGGAAATTTCATTGTTTTGCTAATGAACTAAAGAAAGATATAACAGCTACAAAGGCTCAGTCTTTCAGATCAGGCAGTCTAGTCAATCTTGGAACAGAAAAATAAAGCATAGCAGGTGGACTAGCTACCTACCCAGCTTGCATCAGCAGAAAGGGGAAACAATACTTGAAGAGAGGCAGAAAACTCAGATGGAGGTCACTTTCCCAACACGCTAAGGGTAGTTCAATGTTATCTATTCTCACACTTCCAAAATATCAGGCGGCCTAGCCTAAGGTAGGGCAAGCAGGAAATGCAGGTCAGACCCCAGATTAAAGTTATAAAAAGGAATAATTAAATATTTAATAAAAGGCCACTTGATGTTTTCTTTTAAAAATAGAACATCTGACCAGCAGTTTGAGTAAAAAGCAACAAGGACACAGACAAAGGAACCATATTTTTTTTCTAATGAAATGTCTAGGACATAAGAAATATAATTAAAAGAGCGGAGACATAGTTTTAACATAGTAGAAGAATTCATTCCTCAAATTCCTTCAGAAAATTAAGAATGAACATAAATCTCTTTCAGCAGTACAAATTAATTAAGAATACACCTTACCTACCTTGTGAAATTTTAGAATAGCAAGAGCACTTAGACTTATATACTGCTTCACAGTGCTTTACAGCCCTCTCTAAGTGGTTTACAAAGTCAGCATGTTGCCCCCAACAATCTGGGTCCTCATTTTACCAGCCTTGTAAGGATGGAAGGCTGAGTCAACCTTGAGCTGGTAAGACCTGAACTGCCAAACTGCTGGCAGCCAGTGATCAGCAAAAGTAGCCTGCAGTACTGCATTCTAACCATTGGACCACTGTGGCTCATTCTATTGCTTGTAGGGATAAGAACAAAAAATCTTTTTTTAAAAAAAAAATCCTGATTATATTTTTGAGAGTAGCCTGCACTTTGAAGTCCATGAATTCCAAAAGCTTGTGAATAACATCTCAAATAACACCACTGTCATATTAGTGACATTAATTCCCTTTGAGATGCATTTCAATGAGATGAAAAACAACATACAGGTGAAACTCGAAAAATGAGAATATTGTGCAAAAGTTCATTTATTTCAGTAATGCAACTTAAAAGGTGAAACTAATATATGAGATAGACTCATTACATGCAAAGCAAGATAGTTTAAGCCGTGATTTGTCATAATTGTGATGATTATGGCTTACAGCTCATAACCCCAAATCCACAATCTCAGAAAATTAGAATATTACACGCAATCAATAAAACAAGGATTGTACATAGAACAACATCGGACCTCTGAAAACTATAAGCATGCATATGTACTCAGTACTTGGTTTGGGCCCCTTTTGCAGCAATTACTGCTTCAATGCAGTGTGGCATGGAAGCTATCAGCCTGTGGCACTGCTGAGGTGTTATGGAAGACCAGGATGCTTCAATAGCGGCCTTCAGCTCTTCTGCATTGTTCAGTCTCATGTCTCTCATCTTTCTCTTGGCAATGCCCCATAGATTCTCTATGGGGTTCAGGTCAGGCGAGTTTGCTGGCCAATCAAGCACAGTAATCCCATGGTCATTGAACCAGGTTTTGGTGCTTTTGGTAGTGTGGGCAGGTGCCAAGTCCTGCTGGAAAATGAAGTCAGCATCCCCATAAAGCCCGCCTGTGGAAGGAAGCATGAAATGCTCCAAAATCTCCTGGTAGATGGCTGCATTGACCCTGGACTTAATGAAACACAGTGGACCAACACCAGCAGATGACATGGCTCCCCAAATCAACATAGACTGTGGAAACTTCACACTGGCCTTCAAACATCTTGCAGTGTGTGCCTCTCCATTCTTCCTCCAGACTCTGGGTCCTTGGTTTCCAAATGAGATGCAAAAGTTGCTCTCATCAGAAAAGAGGACTTTGGACCACTGAGCAACAGACCAGGTCTGTTTTTCTTTAGCCCAGGTAAGACGCTTCTGACGACATTTGAAACTAATGTCCAGGATCCATCTGTGTGTGGTGGCTCTTGATGCACTGACTCCAGCCTCAGTCCACTCCTTGTGAAAGTCCCCAACACTTTTGAATGGTCTTTTCCTGACAATCCTCTCCAGGCTGCAGTCATCCCTGCTGCTTATGTACCTTTTTCTTCCACATTTTCCCCTTCCACATAACTTTCTATTAATGTGCTTTGATACAGCACTTTGGGAAGATCCAACTTCTTCTGCAATTACCATTTGAGGCTTTCCCTCCTTATGGAGGGTGTCAATGATGGTTTTCTGCACAACTGTCAGGTCAGCAGTCTTTTCCATGATTGTGATTCCTACTGAACCAGACTGAGAGACCATTTAAAGGCTGAGGAACCCTTTGCAGGTGTTATGGCTTAATTAGCTGATTAGAGTGGGACACTTTGAGCCTAGAATATTGAACCTTTTCACAATATTCTAATTTTCTGAGATTGTGGATTTGGGGTTTTCATGAACTGTAAGCCATAATCATCACAATTATGACAAATCATGGCTTGAACTATCTTGCTTTGCATGCAATGAGTCTATCTCATATATTAGTTTCACCTTTTAAGTTGCATTACTGAAATAAATGAACTTTTGCACGATATTCTAATTTTTCGAGTTTCACCTGTACATGGGAACTGGAACACCAAAAGGAATACAGTGAAACACAAGATGAAGACATAGCAAGCTACCTTCAGTGTTATTCATCTCTCAGTGCCATGTTAGGAAGAAAAACCCCAAAACATCTCCTCACCTGTTGGGCATATAATTTAATTGCTTTTGCCTGACTGAAATGAAACATGAATGTTTAATCAGTTCAAAAGAAAAAATGTATGAGAAATGAAGTTTCAGCAGTGTTTGATCCATTGACACAAAGCATTTTTTCTTCAAACTCCTGTTATGAATATGGTGACTTCAAGGAATTGCAGAATTACTAAAATATAGGATTTTTAATTGGCATGCAATCCAGATCATCTAAATTAAAAAATCTTTTTCTTATTCATATTCGTATTGCATTTCAGCAGTGTGAGGAATATTTAATTATATACTCTCCCATAAAGTCTGAAGGAACATAATGAAAAGATACAAATCTAATTTTGATTCAGATTTATTTGCTGTCAGATTTGGGTATTTCTGTTCCCAAAGGATATTGAAATGATGCAAAAGCTAGCATTAAACAGAGCCTCTCAATCAATATTCAACCAATAAAAGAAAGAGAATATGATATATGGCTGATGCATAATCAAATCAGAGTTATTTATAGTGATTTAGTCCTTGGCCAGATCAATCTTTTTACAAAAATTTCTTATGAACAACAGCCACTTTGGTTGCAGCTGTTTTTACTAAAAAAAAAGGTGGGGGGGATTTTGCATGAGTTAGGAAACTGAATAGAAGTATTATTCAATATAGCTACAGCATCCACGTTCTGGAAGCTTCTTTCAGTAGCTGCCTTTTACAAGATGTTGTGTATGTGGAAGTGTAATGGAATTCAAAAAAATGACAGATATTATTAGGATATTGAATTTAGTAGACAAAACAGTAAGGTGTACCATAGGTCAGAATACACAATTGTAGATTGAGGGTGCTGACTCATGCATAATACAAACTACACTATGATTGGTTGCTTAAGTATAAAAGTGGAGTTTCCATTGTTGATTCTTCTTCCATATGTGCTGTATGCTGTTTAGCTTGCTCCTGATATGTCTGTGTTCCTGACAATCATAATTAATTTGTATATAGTTGATTAACTTGCAATATCTGGCTAGTAGCTCAAGTTGGTGTTTCAAGCCCAATCTAAGAAAAAAAGCATAAATTAAAATAAAATACACATTTTCCTTTTGGCTAATAATAGGCAATAACCATCAACATGAAGTAATCTCTAAATTTACATCTGTATTGAATGGCATTAGAGCCAGAATACAACCTTGTCAACTTATTCGTTACTGTGTTGTCTGTAAATAAGCCATTATGTTGCATCTTACTTCCATTATACTCTCTTGATAAAATATGTATATTAAATATGTAAGATGCCTGTCAGGAACTAAAGTCTTTAATTTAAACTGAAGTTTGGTTCCATACTCAGAATCAAAGGCAACCTTCACAACCTATGAAGGCAGCAAGTAATTTGCCTTTAGGAAAATATAATATTTTCAAACCAGGTAGGTTAATATCAAATACTGGGTAATTGTGGATCTGAAAGCTGTTTGAACAATTGTTAAAACAGTGTGTTCCTCAAGGTAGGAAGCTAATTTTTCATTTAAATATGTAGCATAGAGTTTTTCCAAGATTGATAGCAAAGTAATGGGGCTGTAATTAAGTCTTTCATCTTTCCCTTCTATAAAGAGAATATTGCAGTATAGCCCCATTCCAATCAAAAGAGATTAAACCAGATCTATTTGTTGTAATAAATCAGGTAGAGGCCCTCTCTAATCTAGATAATTTTTCAGAAGTTTGATGGGTATATTATCCTGACAGGGAGCCTTACCAGTTTATATTTTTTAAGTAAATTCAACAGTACTCTCTTCAGACACTGGTTCCCATGGTGGGAAGTTAAGAAGCTTTGACCAGATGTTATTTGCTATGTTCGCAATAAGATGCTCCTAGTCCATAAAAATTGATTTTAACATTTCCCCCAGATCTTAAATTGTATACAATTATCTGGGACAAAACTCTGAAAAGTAAATGTTTTAGAGTTTTTTTAATTGATAAAGAAGCATAAATCAATTTTTATTTGATCATAGACCAGCAAATAAAACAAAGAAGCATTTATTAGTAATGACCATAATTCCTCTCTGCCTTCTGTTTCTTCAGGTGCATTAATAGTTTATCATATTTCTTTAATTGTTATTAATTCGGGGTTCAGAGAGCCATGTGCCATATATTAAACTTTCTGTATTGTGTGAGTGGTGGTGTGTGTGTATAAGTGTCGATTGCTGGTGACTTCCTCAACTATAAAGTTAAGTTCATTTTTATTAACAATTATTATAAGATAAAATACAAACAGAAACAAAAATTGAGAAAGTTAAAAAAGAAGTGTAGAAAGAAGTGAAAAAGGAAGAAAAATGTAGTGACCTGGCTTTTTTCCATTGCAATAGAAGAAAAAAACAGTCATACCCTCAGCCTTTTGCTTTACTTTCTAAATATTTCAAGTCATTTCTATAACATTTTAAAGTGAAAGAGAAAAGGCACCTTTACCCATTAATCACTAGTCAGGGATATAATAGCTTGCTCAATGTTCAAATGATCCCAGTATCATTGTCTAGTGTTGCTCTTTTTTCCCCAATTGCTGAAAGTGGGCTGGTAAGTATGCAAAAACATGTTTAGAGCAATGACCTCAGGGAAATAGAATATGTCCATTGCTTAAACAGATGGCTGGAAAATTCAATAGTTGTAGTTGGCATGGGTAGAAAATCATGCCACAAAATAATTCAATTTGCTTCATAATAGGAAAGATGATAAAGGAAGAATAATAGGAAGGAATGGGAAGAGGAAGGATGATAAAAAGGAGACAAAAGAAAATTGGATAGAAGCATCAAGAAGAAAGAGAAGATAATTATGGCTGAATTGTCCCTCCATGCAGTCATAAACCAGGTGGTTCCACACAATGAGCTATCTCAAAATTAAACGAACTCCAAGTTTTATGTCTCACAACAGAAAATGTTCTGAGTTTCAGAACTTGATTCATAAAACAAGAATTATTGTTACATTCTATTATTCCATTAATTAAGAATAAATATTACAGGTATTCAAAAGTAATGTTACTTTTTATATAAGAATAAAAAAGGAAAAAGATTGCTCACTTGCTTTGGCTTAAATGCTTTTTATACAAAAAAAGAGAAATTATTTACTTAAATTCTATGGACAGAACACACGGAAAAAGCCTATTTATGACATGAATTGACAGGAAATGACATTGACCTGATGTTACATAAATCAATCTAACCAGCTGAGAACATGAATAGGTAATTTAAAATTAAAAAGTTACAGAAAACCATTTCTCTCTTGGTTCCAAATAATAAAAAGCTTGCAGCAGAGTTTCATTTTACTAGATAAATCTTTTTAATAAAAAACAGAAATTGAGAGCTGCTAGTTATATAAGTATTAAAATGCTATTAGCAATACTTTTGAAGAAATCACTGTGAGGTTCAAATCCACAAAACCCTTTCAGACTGGGTCCATGTTGCCATGACAAACTGGCTTTGCTGAAAAACTGACTATACACTGAAGCAAACTCTGTGACCTCTGAGGTTAGCTCATATCTCCTCAACCCACATTCCAGACTGCTTTTGAAGCTGCATGAATGGCTCTTTGGAGATAATTCAAAACTGGATTACATTATTTTGGCTTGCAAATGAGGGAAATCAAATTTAAATGATCTGAATGAAAAGGATTTTTCACCAAGAAGGATAGACATGTAAACATTTCCAAAAATACTGCAGATTGTACCACTAGATGTCACCACAACCATTGACATGATAATGTCAGAACAAGACAAGATTCTGAGGACAACCTGAGACCCAATTAATTGAAAACAAGCCCCATTGTAGACAATGAAAACTATCTTGAGACTGGACATTTAGAAGACTTTTTTTATTGTGGTTGTAAAAACAATATCATTCATTTTGTGATCATATTTTTTTCTCAAAGCTAAGCATACTTTAAATTTAGTTTTAAAAAATGTTTCTGGAAAAATGAGAACAGCTAATGAGGAACAACTAAAATAAAATGGCTAAGATAAATTCATAACTGGGTATGTTACTTGAATAAGTCATGCATATATGTATTGATACACTCATGCATGGAGAACAACAACCAGTGTATTGTAACTAAGGTGTTACTATACCTTTCTGCTAGTCTTCCCTTAGGTATGGAAGCCATCTGGCTAACTGCACAGTAGGAAAAATATATTCAGTCTCTGAAAACCAAATTCTTGAATCAGAGACACAATAAGCTTGTCAGAAAGTAGAACTTTCTGGAGTTACTATGCAGTTTACAAATTAGTAGAGTTTGATGGGGTGATCAAACCTACCAATAACAGGGTGGCATTGAGCACCCCACTGTGATACTGTAGGACACACCCCTGAGTATAAAAGGGGCTGTCAACTGTCATTTTCTAAGAGGAGATTCTGAGGAGATTCTGTGGAGACTCATTTTTGTCTGAAGAGATTGGAGATACTGAGAAGATCCAAGACTCTGAGGAGTTATTAGGATCTGACAGACTGAGGTCTGTGTATGAGAAGATATAGCAAAGGGATCTGAGAGAAGATCTATAACCTAAAGAGAAAGGGACTTTCTAAAGAGGTTAGCTATATCTAAGAAGAGGTTATGAGAGGAAGAACTGTGAATCTCTCATAGTGACTTCTAATTCCCTGAAGGACTGTTTAAGAGGAACAAAAGAAGAAAAGACTCTGTAGATATTTAAGAATGATATATTTATTGATTGTTCTGTTATAAATAAATCTGTTTTAATCTGACACAACTTGGCATTGCAATTTATTGAATGACTGTGAAATAGATATAGGTTTAAAGATCCAGGACAAATTCAATTAAAATTATTTAACAAAGCTGAACACAGTGATGAGGGGGTTGACTTATTCTCCAAAGCACCTGAGGGCAGGACAAGAAGCTCGTGAAAGAGACATCCAAATTGGAATTAAGGAGAAATTAACTACTCTCACTGTCTGGATTTCATTAACCAATGGAATAGCTTGCCGCCCAGAGTTGTGGGTATTCCGTCACTGGAGGTTTACAAGAAAAGATTGGACATTCATTTGTCTAGGATGGTATGGTATAAGGACTCCTGTCTTGGGCCTGGGGATGAACTGGAAGACCTTGCTGCTCTAAGCAGACTTCAGCAAACAATTAAGACATTTAAAAGAAGTTGACAGAATCTTTCATTTTTCCAATATTTACTAATTTGTTTCTCATTTGTTCTTTAACCACTTGAAATTTGGATTACATCAAAAAATGAATTTGACAATATTAAAGTTTAGAGGTGACTACAATGAAACTTTACATTTTTAAATAAACACATACGTGCACATAAACACTTCTTAAATGGGTCAGTCCAATCTACTCAACCAAAGTCCACTTTCTCTCTTCTGTCTGTGACAATACTAAAATTATTCACAATGGGTGGTTAGAAAGATCATTATCACCACCATGCATTTCAAAGCAACCTGGAAAATAATAGGCAGAAATATTTGTCAGCAAGAATCAAATCACTGGCAAACATTCTTCCCTGCTGCTTCTCCTTCTTAAAAAAAATGACAGGTTTTTTTCAGGTCAGTATTTCTCTCTTAGCCTAGACAGTGAAATTGAAAACATTTATCCACTAACCAGCAGTGAAACAATATGATAGGTGGCCATATTGTCTGGTGGGGAAGGATGTTCTCCTGGCTTGCCTGCTGGTCAGGTGGCTAGCTCGGCATACCTCCGCGATGTGTCCCTTGTGGTCACAATGCCTGTATATAGTACTTTGAAGCGGCATGCTGAGTGGTGGTGATTTCCTCCGCAATCCCCACATGGCTTGGTCCCTTGCTTCCCCATTGGCTTACTGAATTTCACCCAGTGGATATCCTCCTAATCCTCATCACTGGCCTCAGAATTTGAGGTGTCTCAGGTTGCACAGCGATTGACCTGGGTGGCATGCACCTTCCTGGTCCCTTTGATTCTCACAGCGAAGCTATCGGAGGATTCCACGGATCAGGCCTCATCAATGGCTTCCTTGAAGGAGACATCCTCTCGGGCCAACAGTCACTTTTGTAGGGTCAGGTCTCTCATTCTGAGGACAAGCCGGTCCTGGATCATGCCCTCGGTGTTGGGGAACTTCCAGTTCTTTGACAGCTTTCGAAGTGAAGCCACGAAAGTATTTATCATCTCCCCTTCTCTCTGGCTCTTCATGTAGAATTTGTGGTGGTTGGCCAGGTAGGATGTGGACAGATCAAAATGTTCATTCAAGGCCCACTGGAGCTCATCCCAGGATACACTGTTCAGCTTGTTGTCCATGAGGGTATCCGTCATCTTGTAGAGTTCCACATCACAGTATGTTAGGAACAGGGCTCTCTTCTTTGCATCGGGGGTGGCCTGGAGCCCGTTGACTTCCAGGTGTAGGTTGAATTGGCCCATGCAGAAGGACCACTTCTCCTTTGCTGGATCGTAGGGGATTGACATCGGGCGGTGTGCCATGTTGGTTGGTGGGGCCGCGGGGTGGTCAGTAAAATGGCATCTGATTCCCAAGAGGTTGTCCTTTGTTCTCTCCTCAGCTCAGAATCCTACCTTCATCGCTAGTGTTATGTGGGTGCAAGGAGAGAAGAGGCAGGACACGGCAGGAGCAGGTAAAACTTTTTATTCATCAGTTAAAACACAAGCTGCTCAGCCATGGCTGGTGCCAGCTTATACAGCCGGCACTGTCCAATGTTTCAGCCACTGATAGGACTTTGTTTTTCCTGCCAGTGGCCGGTCCAATGAGTGGAGTTTGACATCAGACTCCACTCCTGTGACCATATTTGGTAATGCTTAACACATGTCACTGTATTCCCTGTCAGTCATCAGAAATCCACTGGTATAGTGAGCTGGCCAAAGGAAAACATGGAAGCTGCTGATGTGAAGATACAGGAGCTCCTCGCAATGTATGGTAATTTCCACCCCAAATGCAAAACCCAGAAACTGGACACCAGCCAGAAAGAGAGCAGGCTGAGTCTGGTGAGTGTCAAAGCCACTCTCCTGGACAAAACCCAGAGCCAGGAGTACATCAATCAGATGGCATTCAAAGATTAACTGCTGAGGAAATTCCTAAGGCAGCACTAGACATGGGAGAAAGATCAAGAAGAGCAAGTGCCATGGCAAGATGAAACCCTACATGGGATGTTCCATTGAAAGATAGGAGATGTAGCTGACATTTTACAACTGATTGAAAAAGGTTGGACTAAAGATGGCTCTCCATAGATGCAGGGGTCTACTACACTAGATACTGTAGGTCTTGAGGTGCAGTTTGTGCAGAGAGGCCTTGGACACATTCCAACACAGAGTGGCAGAGCGTAAGATGCAAACAGAGATACACCATACATTGAACTGCACATGAAGTAACTGGCATTGTGTACAGTGTTAAGTTTGCATGAAGAGTCAGATGCGAAGAGCTTCAGTGAAGAGTTTATTAGTGACTACAGCTCGAATGGACCCGTCTTGGCTGGGCTATGGCTGCTACTTATAGCCAGCAGCCGCAGTTGCCAGCCAATCAGAGTGCAGGGTTTTCCCGCACTTTTCAAACCAATCATATTTAACATTTTACAAGAACAATTCAAACTAAACCAATGACATTCAAACCTACATACATAACACCCCTCCCCACTAGGTTCAGTCCATACCAAACCCCAACCTATCTAATGTATTCTTTTAAATAGGTGGGGCTCTTACGTAATTGAGACCTTCGTGGTTCAGAAGTTTTAACATTCTCACCCAGTGAGAGAGGAAATGTGTCTGCTGACATTTCCCTACTGGGACTTCCTGTGAAAGAAGACCCTGTTTGATTGTTAGAATCTGGTCTCTCCTCCCAACCCATCTCCAGCCCAATGTCAGCACCCAAGTCAGGTAGTGATGTACAATCTTCCACTTCTAAGGATGGATTTTGGCATTGTGACAGGTTTTGGAATGGTTCCTGTCGTAATGGCTCGTTACACATGGGATGGATTCTTGCTTGCTGATTATCCTCCTGCTCCTCCCCTTCCCCTAGAATTGACATCAGGTGAGGGAACTAGAGAGGAACAAGTGCGATGTTCCTGAGAAACCTGGATCTAAGTTGATCAATGTGCCTGCTCCAGAGGACTCCATCCTCTGTTTGCACCCTGTAAGAACGAGGGCCTGTGATTTGAGTTATCTCAGCAGGAATCCACAAAGGTTCACCCATAAGGTTCTTAGCATAAACAGAATCACCCACACTGAATGTGCGAACTTTGGAAGTGGAATCTAGTGGTGCTGGGTGCGTAAGTGGGATGAAGGCGGTCAAGGGAAGACCTAAGTTTCCTACCCATCAACAACTCTGCTGGGGATAAGTTATTAGATGGGTTAGGAGTGATGTGCTGAACACTAAGAAGTTTTTCAACTTTCTCAGTGATGTCCCCAGGACCCAGTTGCTGAAGTTTCTCCTTGGTAAAACGTACCATGCGTTCAGCCCGCCGTTAGCGAAGGGTGCCCAGGGGCAGTGAGGGCATGTCTGATACCCTGTTGTGCTAAATAGGATTCAAAAAGGTTGGATGTAAATTGAGGGCCATTGTCAGAGACAAGAACATCAGGTAACCCGTGGGTTACAAAAGTTTTTGAGCTGCTTGATGACAGCATCAGTTGTGGTGGATGCCATAGGGATTACCTCTAGCCATTTGGAATATGCATCTACTATAATAAGAAAGGTGTGCCCTCTGGTAGGGCCAGCAAAATCAATGTGAATCCTAGACCATGGGCCCCTAGGACATTCCCATTCCTGTTTGGGGCGAGAGGTGGGGCAGGCCTGACTACCTGACAGTTGGGACAAGATGCAACCCAGTTTTCAACCATTTTGTCAATACCTGGCCACCATACATAACTCCTGGCCAATCCCTTCATCCTTACAATACCAGGATGACCCTCATGTAACATTTCCAAAACCTCTTTGCAGTTTTGCAGGAATAACCACCCTGTTACCCCACAAAATACATCCTCTTAATACAGATAATTCAGTTTGCCTGGACTTAAAAGGTTGGGCCAGGTGAGGTAGATCTTGAAGAGGCCAACCTTTCTTAATCCAGCCTATAACAGGAGCCAATAAAGTGTCTTTGGCAGTCTCTCTGGCAATTTCAGCAGCATGCACTGGAAGCTTGGCAACAGTTTCTAGGAAAAAGGTGTGTGTTTCAGGTTCAAAGTCCTCCTTGTGGCAAGGAAGTGGGCAACGACTCAGTGCATCAGCATGTCCAATGTCCTTGCCAGGCTTGTGGATAAGTTTGTATGAATAAGCAGCAAGAAATTCAGTCCACCTCAGCATTCTTGGTGACAGGATAGTAGGTGTAGGTTTGTCTCCTGCCACAATGCCTAACAAAGGTTTGTGATCTGTAACAATGGTAAATGTTCTCCCATACAAATATTCATGAAATTTCTTGACAGCTGCAACAATTGCCAATGCTTCCTTGTCCAATTGGCTGTAATTCCTCTCTGCTTTGGTCAAAGTGTGAGAGTAAAATGCAATAGGGGCTTCTCCCACTGGGAAGCCTGTGGCTCAAACCCCCCACTCCAAAGGGGATGCATCACAAGTCAGTACAACAGGCAAATTCTCAGAGAACTGTATCAGTACAGCATCAGACGTGATTAGTCTTTTAATACTGTTAAATGCTGATTGTTCCTTCCTCCCCAGACCCAAACAGACTTTTGTCAAGTAATCTGTGCAATGGTTCTGCAATGGTTGCCTTCTGAGGTAGGAACATGTGATAAAAGTTAATGAGTCCAAGGAAGGCTTGCAAATCTGTTTTGCATTTAGGTCTAGGGGCTTCTTTGATTGCTTGAACCTTGGCATCTGTAGGGTGGATGCCATGCTTGTCAATCATATAGCCCAGGAACTCAACCTTGTCAGTTTTAAGAGTGCATTTTTCTTCCTTGACTTTTAACCCCGCTTTCCTGAATCTGGTAAGGACTTCTCTGAGTCTTTCTTGTAACTGAGTGTCATTTTCAGCAGAGATTAACACATCATCAAAGTAAGGCACTACCCCTGGCAGTCCTTGGAGCATCCTTTCCATAAGGCTTTGAAAGATGCCTGGTGCCACGCTTACTCCAAATTGTAACCTTTACATTTGAAGGCACCTCTATGAGTCACAATGGTTTGGGCCTCTGCAGTGGCATCATCAACTGTTAGTTGTTGATATGCCTGGGCCAGATCCAATTTGGCAAAGACTGTACCCCTGCCAAGTGAATGTAATAGATGATGCACCACTGGAACTGGG
The DNA here is from genome assembly GCA_009733165.1 of Naja naja. Lineage (NCBI taxonomy): Eukaryota > Metazoa > Chordata > Lepidosauria > Squamata > Elapidae > Naja > Naja naja. Next base: position 12,967,133 of record CM019154.1, on the reverse strand, counting down.
TATGCGCTCTGCTGCAGCATGGTTCAGTGTCCCCTTATAGTCCCCACAGATTCTTACTGACCCATCAGTCTTGACTGGTGTGACTATGGGTGTCTCCCATCTGGAGTGGTCAGTGGGCTCTAAAACTCCTTGAGCTATTAGTTTATCTAATTGTGCATCAATTTTTCCTTTAAAGCAAATGGGACCCTTCTGGGCTTTAAACGAATTGGGGCACCTTGGGATCTAGGTTGAAAGTGATAGGGGTCCCCATATACTTGCCCAATCCTTCGCTGAAGACCTCTGGAAACTCAGACTTCAAGGCCTCCTCCCATTCAGAGTTGCTCACGTGATTGATGCCAGTCACCTCGATGCCTAGTGGATTGAACCACTCAAGTCCCAGCAAGCTTGGGCGATCCTTGTCCACGATGGTCAGGGGCAAACGTTTGGTGTGGCCTTTGAACTTCACGTTGAATTCTCTTGTTCCAACTACTGGAATCTTGTTCCCTTGGTAGTCTTTAAGAGTCAGTGCTTGCTTCTGGAAATGTTTCTTCTGAATGTTGGGAAGTAGCCTGTGAATAGTGTCCCATGACACCATAGATAAATAGGAGCCTGAGTCCACTTCCATTTGGCAAGGCCTTCCTTCAATGAGTACCTTCACATGTACTTTTCTGCTTCTTAAGGTTGAAGAATGACCAATGGTGACTGTTTGATGAGTTTCATTCTTCCCATTTGCTTCTGAGTTGCCCCATTTTCTCACTGAAGTTGTTGGGCTTGAAATCTTTGTCAGGAAACTTTCTTCTGTGTGGTGGAGTTCTGGATGATTTGCAGACTCTTGCTAAGTGACCTCTTTTTTCACAACGAAGGCAGATGGTATCAAGAAACTTGCATTCAGTGCGGGGTGCCCCCACAACCTCTGCAATAAAAGTCTTGCCTTTTCTTCCCAGGTCTTTCTTTTTCTTTTCCATTCTGAGTCTATAAATTCCTTCCTCCACCTCACTACAGTCTGATTCAGAATCTATTTGCTCGCAATGAGTTGTTGTGGACTTTTCCACATCAGAATGGCTTGAGGCCTTGTTAATTTTCTTCATGGCTGCGCTGAGGACTTAGTGGCTTCTGCTGAGGAGGCCTCTTCTATGGCTTCCTTCAACGTGATCTTAGGTTTTAATAACAATTTGCTCTGAAGCACCTTGTCTTTGAGGCCTAGAACAAATCGATCGCATGGCCTCCTCCAAGTTGTTAAACTCACATGCACCCCAATGTCTCTTAAACTTGCCATGAAGTCGTTAACGTTTTGCTTTCCCCTTGATCCCGACGGTAAAACTCGTGTCTCTTAATGAGGCACGATACTTGTGGGGCGTAATGGGCTCTTAAAAGCTTTTCTAAATCAGGCCATTCCATTACCTTCACGTCTGCAGCTCCCGCCAATGCCTTCGCCATCTTGAAGACTGCCGGACCGCAGTGCGTAAGAAAGACCCCTCTTCCGCTTCTCGGAGATGTCGGCGAGGTCGTTTCCTTCCAAATACATTTGGAAGCGATCCGCATACGATTCCCAGTCTTCTGCCGCCGGATCGAACGGGCTGGGGGTGTTCAGCGCAGCCATCTCGCTCTTCTGCTTGTCTTCCGTGTCTTCTCTTCAGGGAATCCCACGCCAGTGTTAAGTTTGCATGAAGAGTCGCGAAGAGCTTCAGTGAAGAGTTTATTAGTGCTTACTTGGCTGGGCTACGGCTGCTACTTATAGCAGCAGTTGCCAGCCAATCAGAGTGCAGGGCGCCAATCATATTTGACATTTTACAAGAACAATTCAAACTAAACCAATGAAGAGTTTATTAGTGACTACAGCTCGAATGGACCCGTCTTGGCTGGGCTATGGCTGCTACTTATAGCCAGCAGCCGCAGTTGCCAGCCAATCAGAGTGCAGGGTTTTCCCGCACTTTTCAAACCAATCATATTTGACATTTTACAAGAACAATTCAAACTAAACCAATGACATTCAAACCTACATACATAACATACAGGATATCTTTACATGGTATGAACCAGATGATCTCAAGTCTAGAAGGTGTATATGTGTGTGGGGTGGATGGTGGGGTGTACTTTTTTTGTATATTGTACTTTCATTTTGTTGAAATAACCTTGAAAATATCCTCTCTTCTTCAGTCTGCTATTCATTTTCAAAGAACTTTCACATGTTAGTATTTATTAAATTGCAAGACTATATTTATTTATTTAAAAGATTTATATAGTTATTCCTTTTATACTGAACTCTTGATGGCTGCTAATCAGGAATCAAAATAATATCAATGATAATACAACATAATATATAAATATATAAAACCATAAACATTAAAAATCTAGCACCAAAGTTATATTTCTAACATATGGCCCCTCATAACATCTCATCCACCCCATCCTGTCTCTGGGCTTGGGGTAAAAATCAGGTCTTCAGCACATATTGTACTGCATACCTTGTGTACATTGCACTAAATGAAATGGAAAATTGTTGATATCTTCAATCCACAAACTTGCCCCAAATCTATGAACTAGAACAGATCATCAACCTTCTTAAGTTCTAGATACTTTATATCAGTAAAGCAAATAAGATCAAAGATAGCCATACCTAGAGGGAAGAAACATACCACAGATATGCTAACCATAAACTTCCAATTTAGTATTCAGAATATGAGTAGTTTTCAAAGTTAAGCAATTTTTTATTGCTAGTTTTAATTATTTATTTGTAAAATGAATATCTTACATCTTTTTTTAAGAGTCTCAAAATTCAGTTAAGCCCTTTTCTTCATTCCCAAGCACTCTTACCCCTGGTCACTGCCTGGACAAGTCCCCACAGTCATCTTGGCAAGTTTTTTGAGAATTCTCATTGCCTGTTCTTGGGGCTGAGAGAGAGTGATTGACCCAAAGTTACCCATTTGGCTTTGTGCCTCAGGTGGCACTAGAACTCACAGCCTCCTGGTTTCTAGTTTGATGCTTTGGCATTAGACTAAATTTGGTCCCATCTCTGCAGAGATTGAAAGTCACATTTAAACATTTCAGTCTGGAATGGGTGCTCCATGCCCTACAAAAATGGGGCTCCGGAAATTCATGAGGTTTGGAATTTGTTCAGTCCTGAGCATGTAAGAGATCTAGCATGCTCATCAATTCAAAGGAATAACAAATATAACGGTTTAAAACCAAAGTGAAACCATGCCCTATTTTCCTAAGAAAACTGGAAACCCTGTGTTTAGTATTAGGTAAGAGTGTATCATATTTTAGTCTAATATAAGACCTGCAGCATTTTCAATTATATGAATTGCTATGTTATCAAGGAAAACCTTTTGAAGACCATCCTAAAACCCAGGGGTCGGATAAGTATGCATCTATTCTACTAAATGACAAATTCAGTTAAAAAAATGAACATGACTATAATTTTATATTTTATGATAGGCAAAATATCCAACGTGCGGCCGAGATGTAGGCGTAGATGTAGGGTATTTAGTTTTTTATTTTTACTATGAGACCTGAATGGGGAATTGTGTGTGGTTTACTTTCAGACTTCATGATTAGCATGAAGATGAGAGGAAAATACACTTTATTCGCAGAGGTATGAGAGAAGCATAGCAGCATTAAAGACCATCACAATTATCTGCCACAAATTGAAGGCCCTTTCCTCTTACCAAAAGATATATTAAGCCTTAATATATTTATATATTACCAACACAAGCTGTTTAGGATACCTAGTTAAAGAAAGACAAAATAAACATTTGAATAATGAATGAATAAAGCCACAGTTTTAATTATTTATTGATCTCAAAATCCTTAATGATTTTAAAACACTAGGAATTATTTTTAAATGCACATGTGGTGATACGGAAAAGAAAAGGCATATTTAGCACAGCTAAATGGGTTTTTGTCCTGCCACTGGGAATTGCACATTAATTTGACCCAGAAGTTCCCCAAATGCTGAACATTCTGGCATTATGTAATAAAAATAACATTTGAATTAAGCCAGATAAAATTAATTTACAAAATGTCAGTAGGCAAAACAATTAGATTTATTCTGCTTAATGACTTTTTGACTTTGTCTTTGCTGAAATATAATCAGTGGTTGGAATGACATACTCTTATCTAGCATGCTAGAAAAGCAAACACTAGGTTATCTGCAGCATTTAATAACATTGATACCTTTCCTTATCAACTTTAATATATGTTGCTTCACAGAATTCTCCTAGATTTTTCTAGTCCAGTATGAAATTATGGGTAAATTTAACAGAATACAGCTCATTTGCACTCCTTGATGTATAACCCTAACCTAACCTACATATACAGATAGGAATGCAGTAAAACATTTGGACAGGAATTTGGTGCAAATACATTAAAAAAATCCATTTTGGAGATTCAAGATAAATTATATATTAGCCACCTTACGCTTGTATGAGTGTGTCCTCTTTGTAGACTTTAGTTCAGCATTCAATATTATCATTCCAGATATTCTTCTAACTAAACTAAACCAGCTAGCTGCACCTGATACTTACAGCTAGCTGCACTTGTAAATATTATTATTATTATTATTATTATTATTATTATTATTATTATTATTATATTTGGATTTATATGCCGCCCCATCTCTGGGGAGGACTCGGGGTGGCTCACACAAAGATATTCATACAAAATCGATAAAAATATTATCCAATCCAAATGTATAATAAAATACTAAAATACCCCGTTAAAATCCCCAATCCCTTTCAATCCAGGCCGGCCTGTAAAAACAGCCAAGTCTTTAGATCGCGGCAGAAGGAACGTAAGTCAGGAGCCAACCGCAGCCCCAGGGACAGCTGGTTCCACAGGATTGGTGCACCCACAGAAAAGGCCCTCCTCCGGGGGACTGCCAACCAACATTGTCTGCCCGCCAGCACCCCCAGGAGGGCCTGTCTGTGGGAGCATACTGGGCGATTGGACCTCAATGCTGGTAGGAATGGATCATAAGCTTCCTAACAGACAGGAAGCAGCAGGTGAAGGCAAAAATCACATCAGATACCTGTACAATTAGCACAAGAGCCCCCAGGGCTGTGTGCTCTCTCCATTTCTCTTCTTTCTATATACCAATGACTGTATCTCAAATGATCCCTCTGTTAAAGTACTGAAGTTTGCAGATGATACAACAGTGATTGGTCTCATTCGAGACAACAATGAATCTGTATACAGATGGGAGGTTGAACAACTAGCCTTGTGGTGCAACCAGAACAATCTTGAACTAAATACACTTAAAACCGTAGAAATAGTGGTAGATTTTAGGAGAAACCCTCCTATACTACCACCTCTTACAATACTAGACAACACAGTATTAGCAGTAGAGACCTTCAAGTTTCTAGGTTCTATCATATCTCAGGACTTAAAATGGACACCTAACATCAAAAACGTCATCAAAGAAGGTTTTTCCTGCACCAACTCAGAAAGCTCAAACTGCCCAAGGAGCTGCTGATACAGTTCTACAGAGGAATTATTGAATCTATTATCTGCACCTCTGTAACTGTCTGGTTTGGCTCTTCAGCCAAACAAGACAGACACAGACTTCAATGGATAATTAGAACTGCAGAAAAAACAATTGCTACCAACCTGCCTTCCATTGAGGACCTGTATACTGCATGAATCAAAAAGAGGACTGTGAAACTATCTACAGACCCTTCACATCCTGGACATAAATTGTTTCAACTTCTACCCTCAAAACGATGCTATAGGGCATTGCATACCAGAACAACTAGACATAAGGACAGTTTTTCCCCGAATGCCATTATGCTAAATGCTAAACAACTAACTCCCACAACACTGTCAAATTATTTACTAAGACTGTATTACTATTTGTTATGTTTGCATGAAGAGTCAGACACGAAGAGCTTCAGTGAAGAGTTTATTAAGTGACTACAACTCGAATGGACCCGACTTGGCTGGGCTACGGCTGCTTCTTATAGCCAGCAGCCGTAGTTGCCAGCCAATCAGAGTGCAGGGTTTTTCCTGCACTATTTAAACCAATCCCATTTGACATTTTACAAGAACAATTCAAAATAAACCAATAACATTCAAACCTACATACATAACACTATTATTCTTCTCATTCTTCCTATTACCTATCTCTTCCCACTTATGACATAACTGTGTTGCTTGTATCTTTACAATTTATATTGTTTTATTTGTTTCCTAGTATGATTTGATTGCTTATTAGTAACCTATGACTATCACTAAGTGTTGTATCTTATGATTCTTGATGAATGGATTTTATTTTTTCTTATGCACACTGAGAGCATATGTACCAGAGACAAATTCCTTGTGTGTCCAACCACACTTGGCCAATAAAAATTCTATTCTATTCTCATTCACTTTTCAATATGTGTGTAGACTGCAGTAGCACATTCTGCACAGGGCTTCCTTGAAGTCAATCTGAAAATTGCAGTTGGTTTGGAATGCAGTGGCAGGACTGCTGGTGAGAATAAGTTGCTTTAGAAGTATAACATCTGTGATGCAGTCATTGTGTTGGTTGCTAATAGGTTTCCAAATCCAATTCAAAGTGTTGGTATTAATCCATGAAAGGCCTACTTTTACTTTCTGCTTTTCTCCAGGACTCCAGCACTCAGCAAAAATGCATCTAATTTGGAGAGTTTTCCCAAGGAGGATTTCTTTAGGTAGGTAGGTAGGTAGGTAGGTAGGTAGGTAGGTAGCAGGGAGAGAGGGGGGGCAGACAAAGCTTCACTTAACAACTTAGCATACTTTTTTCCCCCTGAGATTTATTTGGCCCCAATAAAAAAAAATAAAAACAGTTCTGCTGCAATGGGCATTTGAGTGCTAGTGATAGGCTGCATTTTTGTTTTGGTTAGATTTAAATTTTTGTTATTGATTTTAGTTATGCAATTTTTGAAGAGATTGAAGGACATTTGGTTCTTGCTATGTATTTGAAGGAAAGAGTTATTAATTAGTATAGGGCCTTCAATTCCATCCACTTCCACTGAGTGTTCATCTCAAACAGGATATTTTTCCTAATTCACCAGTCCATAATTTAAGAAAAGATTTGTATCTTCAGGGTAATAGCTTCCACAAATGGAGCTAAAAAGATTCCTTATTATAGCAGAGTCCTATAGTTAATAGTGTGCACCCCTTTTCCAATATATATTTTTTTTCCTTTAGGTGATGTGCATACAATATATTCTGTAAATAAGTTGTTTGGTGCATTAATATGGATCTTATTTCTTTTACCTTTTTTTGGAACATTATCAGCACAGCCTTAAAAACTTGGGTATGTACCCAGGCCTAAGCTTTGGAATGTGCTAGGGCCCTGTTACTTGGCTTTACTATTAGTTGATCAAACTAAGATGATTAAAGTCCTGGAGACTAAAACATATTTTTATTTTTATTTTTATTCATATTTATATCCCGCCCTTCTCCAGAGACTCAGGGCGGCTTACAGTTTCTGGGATACAACCCAATGTGCTCAGCAATAGCCTTCCTTCCATTGTATATGCCTGCTTATTACTAAGCGGCATTTTTACAAAGTCAGCTATTGCCCCCAACAATCTTGGATCCTCACTTTATCTACCCCGAGAGGATGGAAGGCTGAGTCAACCTTGAGCCTGGTGGGATTCGAGCCTGCACTAATTGCAGGCAGCTGGAACTAAGTGCTAGGCGTTTAACAGCCTGCACCACCAAGGCTCTATGAAAAATGGTTGCAGGATTTGGCTTGGCTAGTCTAGAGAAAAGAAGGACAAGCAGTAATCCAGTATCTGAGAGGCTGCCACAAAGAGGAGGAGGTCAATTTATTTTCCAAAGCACCAGAGGGCAGGATGAGAAACAATGGTTGGAAAGTAGTCAGGGAGAGAAGCAACCAGGAATTGAGGAGAAACTTCCTAACAGTGAGGCCAATTAACTAGTGGAACAGCTGGTCTTCAGATGTTGGTGGTGCTTCATCAATGGAGGTTTTTAAGAAGAGACTGGATACACTTGTCCAAAATGGTATAGGATTTACTGCTTGAGCAGGGGGCTGGACTAGAAGACCTCCAAGGTCCCTTCCAGCTTTATTCTGATTCATCATCAAGCTATTGTTTGTACTTATTTATTTTGTGGATGTCATTTTATAATTTTAGAATTGTAAGCCATTCAGAGTCACTTGGTTGAGTTGAGCAGCAATAGAAATTGAATAAACAAACCAACAGCATTATGTAAGTGCTTGTTTCAAAGCCACCTTGTATAAGGAATTAGAATGGCATGATTGGGTGGTCTTTCTTTATTCATATATGTTGGAATGAATGTGTATGTACTATACTCCATAGCCTAGAAAGATACTTTTTTTAAAAGATAGAACTGATTAGTTAAAAAGGAAAGAGATAGTTTACATTGAAACTTTAAACCTCTGGATAGAATGGAGTCAGCCTAGAAGGGTGCTGCCCAATGGTGCAGCCAGAACCCCACTGTCACCACTAAGTTTTCTCAAAGATGAAGGGATATAAGTAGAACTTTATTTTCTCTGTCTGCCTTCAATATTATTCATACCTCTTATAACTGGCAATAAAGTCTTTAAGAAACTTCACACAGTTGTATGTTTATTGAATCTGATTTTCTTATTTGTTGCCTCAGGGTGAAAAGGTTCCACCATAGCTTTACTAAAGTTTGATTGCATGGCAACAGATATATACATGATAAAAGTGTACACCCACACATACAGACAGAATCTTGGAAGGCATTCAACAGCTCCTGTTTTATTTATGTCAGAATGGGGACATATATGTCAAGATGAGTATTTAATGCTACACTGCGAACTACTTCTTTTCTTCTTTGCATATGTTAAGACATAATTGTGCAGAAAAAAGTTACTTAGCAGCTGGGATGAGCAAGTTTTGCTCTGTAAATTCTCATATCTGGCTAGAAAAAAAATTACTTAACAAGTAATTGTGTATTGTATCATTGTACTGTAAATCACTGTCATCTTTCAGCCTTTTATCTATATTCCTACTTGTAATAATTAAGTTAGAGGATAATGTGAATTGTCTAACACCTTTTAAGGAGAGGGCAAAGACAGCTGCTAGAAAGAAATTTTCCATCAAAAATATTTTTAGCAAAGGGTCAATTGTCTGGCTGGCCGTTTTTGACAAGATATGTCCTCAGACTATCTCCAGGTGTTGCTTGTCAAGGACCCGCTTTGTTAAAAAATGTCTTTGTCAATTGTCAGATGTTGTGACCAAGACACTGCTAAGAGGTGCTATCAAGCCATCTTCAGGTGTTGTAGTTTACAGTTCATGTCCTTTAAGAAAATTGTATAAAAGTGGCAAAAGCTTTGGACACTTTCAACTTATACCCAAAGCCCTAGGACTGTGTTGCATAACTACTGACACCAAGAGATCTATCTACTGCCATTTCTGGGACATGGACTGGTATGTCTTTCTCTCTGCAACTCTAATAGTTATCCAATAAAATCCTTCTGGCTTTTCACCTAGATTTAGGTGTCTTTGAATCTTAAATAGCTTATTGGCTCCTGTCTGGCCAATCCAGGAAGTTATGCAGAAAAAAAGCCAATTTTTTTTCTCCAACATCCTAGACTGCAGGATGAGAAATAATGGATTTAAGCTACAAAAAGGTAGATTTTCTGATGTTAAGGCCAGTTTGACAGTGGAATCAAATACTCAAAGAGGTGATGAGAGAAGCTAAATAGGGATGTTCTAATTTTATTTCTAGCACATAAGTGGGACAAAATTGGACTCAGCAGCCTAAATGGCCTTTTTTAAACTATATATTTTCTATTCCATACAGTATCTGGCATAAAGGTTCTAGTAAATATAACAAGCATAACATTATGAATTCTGTATCTGTGTTGCAAATTAACTGGTTGAACCAATTAACACAATTAATGAAAAAATGTATTCATAACTATTCAGTTAGCATATCAATGAATTACAGGTAGTCCTTGACTTACAACCATTCATTCAAAGTTACAACAGCACTGAAAAAAGTGACTTACAACTTGGTACTCACACTCACAACCATTGCAGGCTCTCTATGGTCATGTGATTCAAATTCAGTTTGACAATTGGCATATATTTATGAAGGTTCCAGCATCCTTGAATTATGTGATCGTCCTTCATGATCTTCCTAGTCAACTTCTGACAAGTCACTGAGGGAAGCTGGATTTGCTTAACAGCCACATGATTCACTTAACTGAGTGATTCACTTAACAACCATGGCAAAAAAGGTTGTAAAATCCAGCATGACTGACTTAACAACCTCTTTGCTTAACAATGAATATTGTGGTTCCAATTGTGGTCACAAATCAAGGACTACCTCTAGTAAATAGCAAATGAGAGTATTTGGGGCCATTAGTTCCTAAATTTTGATCAGTAGGTAGGTTTGGACACCTCAATCTCAAACAAAAGGTAAAGCTGGATGTGGTGATTAGAGTTGTTATTTAGGAAGCTTGGGAAACCAACAATGGCTCAAAGGCTTTCATACTGTTGAAAGTGAGTAGAAGAGATCTGTTTTTGTAACATCTTACAGACAGATTGGGGAGAATTGAAATATCTTATTTATAGAACATATGGATGGATGACTAAAAACTGAGAACTTGGTGTTGCAGAGAGAGTATACTCTCACCAGTAAGTGGCTATTAATAAGTTCAACAGCTCGGTCTGAGTTCTATGTAGCTGTGCATTTTTCAGCTCTTAGTGGTGAGTTTAAAATGTATAAAGTGATAAAGGCAGTGTATAAATTTTGGAAGGAGGGAAAAGAGAGCAGGGATCGGTGACTTACAGTTTGCAGGATTGAAATGTATTTATTATTCATGTTGTTTTCCCATAAATTTATATGTATATATGCCAAGAAATCTAATATGCTGACATTGACAGTAATGAATCTGAAATATGGCAAACAATAAAAGCATACTTCAAAAATGATAGCATTTACAGGCAGAAATAAAATATTAAGGAGTAAGAATTTGATACAGCAAAATGTAGAAAACACAGTGGTGCTCTTTGGTTTTATTGTGTATGTTGTACATTACAGAGCCCCAATGGAAAGTATCCTGACCTACTTTCATATAGTAATTACAGCTATTCAGATCTTTAAAAAAACAATCTTTGTCCCAAGGTGAAGACAAGATACAGTACATGAAAACACCGAGGTTCTGCAGTGAGAAAATGGCAAGAACAATTCTGGAAGAAAGTGCATAAAGCATGGATTTTATTGGAATTGTTGCAGGAACAGATGGGTTTGAAATGATAGCAACTGATAATACTCTGGTATCAATGCCTGCACATTTTTATTGATACCTCAGATGAAGAAGTGGAAGAGATAGGTACCATAGCTGTAGATACCATAGCTGGAGACACTTAAAAATGATCTCAATAGAATAGGTAATGAAAATTACAGGATGAAATTAAAAACAAATCTTAGTCTGATACATTCAAAAAAACAGAAATAGGATGCACTTTTATAAAATGAATGTTTCAGGCTTAATAACCACATGAGAAAAAGATCTCAGAAAACTATTCAGATTACATATAAATCAGTAATATAATATAAATGGGGAAAATAGATATAATTTTAGGCTGCATCAGCAGCAGAAAATCTTAGCCTTGAAACAGGAGAAAGGATAGGATAGCACACTTCAAGTATGTGAATGAACTGAAGGAGACAAGGCAGCACTTCTTAGTATGCAGGGTTGTTGATTTAAATTCCTGGAAAACTCCAACTTAAAGTTTAAAGAAATGTTTCAGCAACAAAGAACATACTGACAATGGAACCTATTACCCAGAGAGATAATGGGCTTCCCTTCAGTGGATAACTTTCACTTACAATTTTACATGTGGGGGGAGGGTTGGACCCAGTAGGTTAGGTTAAATAACCTCATATTAATATATTAACATTACTAAATACATTTAAAGTGTACTGAAGCAAACCCCAAAAGCTGAAATTGTTAATATTTTGGATTCGGTTGTAATTTCAGCACACTTCATATAACATTCTGTACCTCCTTTTATAATGCTAGTATGGTTCCCATATTAATAAGAGTCAGGAAAATAATTTACTTTCAGGAATTCTCAATTTTTCTATAAAAATTTAATGCTTAGAAAACTGATAATCATGCATCAAAAAGCATTGAGAAGCTAAAGTAGGTCCAGAAGGCAGCAGTTTGAGTAGTTATGAGTGTGCTTAAGCATACCATTCTAACACATCTACTTCAAGATATTTATGGGTTTCTGTTGGCTTTTGGGTTTAATTCAAGGTTCTAACATCCTCAGTTCTGTGGGATTGCCTTCTTCCATCAGTGTGGATCCTTCTCTCAGTGACTGTCATGTACAGAATCCTCCAAAACATGTTTTTTCATTTTCAGCAATCCTGTTTTGGAATAGCTTGATCTAATGCAGGGGTGTAAAACTTGCATTGTCACAGTGGCATCACGTGATGTATTGGGACTTTTCCCTTCTTCACTAAACTGGGCAGGGATGGGGCCAGCTAATGATGCATCTGGCCCATGGGCCGTGAGTTTGACACCCCTGATCTAGTATTTCAGCATTAGCAAGTTGAAGATGTGTGGACTTCAATTCCCAGAATTCTCCAGCCAGCCAGCCAGCTGGAGAATTCTGGGAGTTGAAGTCCACACATCTTTAACTTGCCAAAGTTGAGAAACCCTGGATTGATCAAAATAATCCATTCACCCAGGCTTTTAACATGTCAGTTAAAACAAGGCTCCTCCATCTGGCCTCAGACCTGGAGTGTTATGACTGACTGCTCCATCTGGTGAGGAATAGTATTAGTTTTTAGTCCAATGACTGTCGTATTTCCAGCTTTTTAACATTTTTTTTTGTTCATTTGTTATAATATTTCCATTGCCTTGTTAAACTATTTGCATTTAATGTAAATATATGAATGTGAGAAATGAATCAGCTCCTATTGGAGCAGTTTATAAATCTGGAAAAATAAATAAAAATAAAGAATTCCCTTCAGTTTTGGAACCTGCCAAAACACCTGACAGGATCATATTTTCACACTGAGAACAAATCCTGTGTGCCAAAGTCTGCCTGGATTCAGTCACCATTTTATAGATGTTCTTCCCATAATAATGACAGCAGAAAAATGTAACACTGCGATGGTAGACATTTCAACAATGAAGCAGCAGTTATGTCTGGCAAATTTCATGCCTGAGATAATCTTCATGTGATTGTCTCTGGGAAAATGGTCTCTGTGAATTGATACTTCAACAAATTGCTTAGGAGAGATGATTCTAGGTGCTATAGAGAGCAACAGCAATTAGGGAATGCAATAGCGGCTACACATCTCTTTAAGTTTTTTTTTGTTCTTTCACAAGCTGAAACTAGTATTTTTGTTTACATTGATATGCTTTGTGATGGTGTGGTAGATGGTGACAGTCAGTTTGGTGTATTAGTTAGGACATTAGCTAGAGGCTACGAGATTGTGAATTCTAATTCTGCCTTCAGCACAAAGCCAATTGGATGACTTTGGGCCAGTCACTCCCCCTCAGCCCTAGGAAGCAAGTAATGACAAACCACTTTTGAAATCTTGCCAAGAAAATGGCAGAGACTTGACCTGGCATCACCAGAAAACAACAATGGCTCAATGGCACAACAATATTATAAGATCTTGACATCTGGTATCTAGTCAGGCTAAGAGTGCAAGATATCTGATTTCTACAAGAAGAAATATCTTCATTTTTTTGTTTCCCTGCAATTTTGATCACATAATCTGGAGTAATGAAGAAGTAATGTTATAGCAAAATAAGTATCCAAAATAGTTGTGCTAAAGGGGTAGTTTGTCTAAAAAAAGGCCAAATTTTAGGAAACAGAAATTCAATGAATGGAACTATAAAAACCAGACTATACAAAAATCAGGGCAAGAATATAAACTATTCACTGCAACTCCATTCATGGGCATTTTCTTTATATTTGTGTATTAGTTTTGATCTTTCTAGTGTGTCAATCTTGATAATTGCTACCCATTATTGCTATGATTAGTCCTGAAGCTGCAGCAGTTGATGATGCATAAAAAAGACTACATACCAACTGGAGATTTTCTTTGTTGAAAACTAGTTTTTAAATATATGACTATTTGTAAAGTAGGTTAGGCTCCATATTAAACTGATTCTTCTGTTCAGTGTAGCTTTACTTTGCTGAAGTCATTCCTAATTATGTAGACATAACCATATTTAAATTGAATATGTGAATACCTAGCTAAAAACATTCTACTAATAAAAACATAAAAAACTGTTGTGTTTTTTCTCTTCACGGTTCTACTTATTGAAATTTCAATAAGTCAGCATTTTCAAACTTTTTAATGTAGCAGTATGGAACAATTAAAGTACATTACTTTTGTATTAAATAGAAAGATTTCCAGTGGTATAATTGTCATTTTATAACAAAAGCCTGGAGTCATATGCACAATTGTTTTACAGTTTAGCATGGACCAATGATAGCAGAATCTTAATTTGCTGTTTTCCTTCCACACCACTCAGAATGAGTAAAATGCAATGAATAAAAAAATAATATGTCAGACACCCACCTATACAGTATAAGGTTGCATTAGTTTCCTAAAACACTAGTCTTGTACAAAAAAAATAACATAGGCAATTATTGCTTGTTCAAAATATGATTGTATTCTAATTTTCAAGGAAACTATTTGGAATCAACAAAAATCACCTTAACTATGTATTGTATTGTCATATTGGTGATAATATCTACAACTAGCAGCTCTGTCTGTGTTAAACCATGTCAAAGGGAAATCTTCTTTGACAGTCTTTGAAGACTGAAAAAACCTTCATATTCTGACTTCAGATATGATATAATGAAATATGATGTAAAGAAAAGCAGAGATGATCAATGATTGAACAGTTTTCTACTTTTTGTCAACAGGATTATGGGAAAACCCTGCTAGTATTTGTGGAAAACCTGGAGATTAGCAGAACCTGAGGAGAGAGCAAAAGAGCCCAGACCATTTTTACTTTGTGAATACTTGAGCTTTTGAATGCTACTTCAAATATTTATTCAATGATCATTTTCATACCTCTCATAAGAAGACTTTGGTAAATTTGGGATCAATTTTTCCAATAATTTGAAGAAAATATTTCTTTAAAATGAATAATAAGATGTGTAAATACAGTATTTCCCTTATACACTACTGTATTCCATAACTGCTCATTCCAATAAATTTCATCATTAGTTTTGAAATAGTTCCTGTTTTCTTGTATTGGATTAATGAGTACAAACCATGAGAAGGTTATACATCTGATTCTGCTCCACTCTGCAAGGTACATAATAGCATAACTTTTCATATAGCTATAGAGTGTCTTCAAAATTTAACAAGATTCCAGTACATGCACCCACACATAGGCATTTTACCGAATTCCAAGCTTAAATAGTTCAAATGCTTAAGACACTAATTGTAGGACTATCAAAACATTGTCTGCTTAGACAGGGTCATTCATCTCTCTTCATTCACCATATCTGGAGCAGAATCTCTAAAGAAGTCCCTAAAGTATGAATAAGTACAGATGGATGAAAGCAGAATTTTAGGTCACTTGTCCTCAAAATATCTAGAACACTCAGTTAAGAGCAAAAGCCAATGTAAGCTATCATAGCTTTTAAAGCATAGATGTACTCTTTTCAGAATACAAAATAGTATTCTTACATACATTTTTGGGTAAGCATATTGTGTCTGGGTTGCCAAAAATCCAAATTACCACTAAATGTCAGCATAGTTATATGAAAAAAGTCTTCATTTTGGTCCCATTATTCAGATTTTTGCTGGCTGGATATTTTTGCTACCCTAACTTAGCACCAACATAATTAGCAAATTTACCTTGCCAGTGATAACATTGACTCCCTAAAGGTTGAACATTATTATCAATGAACCATTCAAAAAAAAATTTATTCATATTTATATGCTGCCCTTCTCCAGAGACTCAGGGCAGCTTACAATGTTTGGAGCACAACCCAATGTGCTCAGCAATAGCTTTCATTCCATTGTATATGCCTGCTTATTACTAAGCGGCATTTTTACAAAGTCAGCTTATTGCCCCCAACAATCTTGGGTCCTCAATTTACCTACCCCGAGAGGATGGAAGGCTGAGTCAACCTTGAGCCTGGTGGGATTTGAGCCTGCAGTAATTGCAGGCAGCTGGAACTAAGTGCTAGGCGTTTTAGTAGCCTGCACCACCAAGGCTCTTTCATAGTGTTGGAGTGTTGGAGTGATTCTCTATTTATTTATTTATTTATTTATTTATTTATTTATTTATTTAATTCCAATACTGTACCCAGGCACTTATTCAGGATAACTAGAGCCCTGCTTACATCTGATGAAAATAAATGATACAGTGAAGCATAATTTGTTTACTGATGCTAGATCAAAACTTTCCTAGTAGTTTCATGAAGATTATAATGTTTTCTAGATAGTAGCAGCTGTTATGTATGTAGGTTTGAATGTTATTGGTTTATTTGAACTGTTCTTGTAAAATGTCAAATGGTATTGGTTTAAATAGTGAGGGAAGAAACCCTGCACTATTGGCTGGCAGCATGCAGGCTATAAGAAGCATAGAAGCCAGGACGGGTCTATTCGAGCTGTAGTCACTTAATAAACTGTTTACTGATGCTAGAACTCCTGAGTTTCATGATTAAACTTAACAGCAGCCATCTTTCCTTAACTTAACTAAAAGGAGCACATTAGCTCACTAGGTTAGAATGCTGGACTGCCAATTGGTAGGCTTGTGTTTGAGACTCATTGCTGCCACTGGCCAGGGAAAGTTTCCATCATATGCTCCAGCTTCCCCTGACCCAGCAGTTCAAAAACAGCTGACCATGAGTAGATGAATGAGTACCACTTCAGTGGACAACTTCATGGGAGCCTCCAATAGATGTCCCAGGCAACACTGATATCACTGACAAATGTTTTTACCACGGAAGCACCTTGATATTTCCAACACAGGAAAATAACATCTTAACTTGTGCTGATGTTACATTAAATAGTTATGTCGATATACAGTAGGTTTTGAAATAAAGCATATTTGAAAACAATTTTATTTTATTATGTTTTCAGGCAATATCCGATTGCCCAGTTATTTCCTTATTTTGCATAATGAAAAATATTTGATATTTACCTTGAACATCCTACCATTTTGCAAAAGGCCAAGAACTTTATTTCTGTAGTGATTACTCTTCAACATTGTCAATTGGCCATAGAAATGGATTAACAGCAGTATTCCTGCTGTTAAATCCAGTCATTCATGAATTTACTAGATGGATTACTCTTGGGCCAATAGCAGGCTATTTTTAGTTTCCTATTAAGAGCACACCACTAGTTTATGTTAAAAACAAAAGAAAAATCCTTACCTATCTGTACAGTCATGTTCTGTTCAGGAGTTATTAAACCGTTTTGGAAAATAGAATAAAAAACAACAAAGAAAAAAGAAAAACATAGATAAAACAATAAAATATTAGTAAGTAAGCCATAAAATGTAAAGCTCTGTATTTAATTATTGATTCATCTGTTGCATAGGATTAACTATATTGTATAATTTTTTTTTAAAAAAAATAGAAATCTCAATAACACTTCAAACAAGATGTTAATATCACCACCACTTATTATTCTGAGGGGAAATGCACATGATCACATAATAAAAGAAAAAAAAATAGGGAAAACGTCAATAAAAGAATTATTAGAAAATGACTTGATTTCAATTTCCCCTCCCATTGTACCATGATAATTCATCATCATAATCATCATTTTAGCCATTGTTATCCACTGTAGGATGAAGGCCACTTCTGCATGTTTCCAGCCAATAAGGTCCTGAGCTTTCGTTTGCCAATTGGGCCCACAATACTTGCAGATATCATCAATCCTTCTTGTTTTAGGTCTCTTTCGTGAATGCTTTTTATTGAATTGGATCCATTCTAAGACTACCTTGCACCACCTGCCATCAGTTTTCTTGCTATGTGACCAGCCCATTTCCATTTTAATTTTTTACTCTCTTGATGATATTTTCATTGTTCTCTAATCCATGTGCAAGTCTTTCTATCTTATCTAGTCTTGTGATGCTGAGCATGTATCTATCTTATCTTATCCAGTCTTGTGATGCTGAGCATGTATGCTTCCATGGCTCTTTGTGCCACTCATAGCTTTTGTATTACAATCAGCATTTATAAGCATTTCAAATTAATTCTAATTACAGTTGGTATGTTAATTGTTTTCTCTTTAAAATTACTTCTGTGTAAATATGCATTGTTATGTGATGTATGTTATGTAGGGAAGCCATTCTTATTTAAATTTAGTCAAGTTGTAGTGTCTTTGAATAGCTTTTTAACATTGGAGGTTTTGCAGGTCATCATTAGATGAGATATGCTACTGATTGGACAAAATATTTGAGTCCCTACTAGCAAATCCTGACAACTGAAAACAATTACTTCAATAAGGAGAAAACGTAAATTACAGCAGTTAAAAACAAAATGGTTTTGAAGGATATTTTTGAAAATATGAACAATGTTTCTGTGATCCTTGTGATTCCCCTCTGATTTCAGAAGACCGCTTTCAATTTCACATTTTCTAGGTGATCAATTTTTTCCTCCCTTTGAAGGTGAGGGATGTTTTATTTTCAGGCTGCATTAGTCACAGTACATTATGTTGGTGCTTCCTCTACATTAACAACAACAACAAAAATACCATGACAATGCTGAGATGGGAAAGAGGACTTCCAACTTGGGACTATAAAGATGCATTTAAAAAAATAGCCTATATGGATTTTTAATGCCATATTTATGCAAAAATTGATATAATTTTGCAAACTAAGCAGCCTTATGGATAGTATCTGAGTCTATTAAGTAAATGTATGCAACATTCTTATTTAAATTCCTGCATATCTGTTTATCCCATTTGGCTTATAATTATTGATGCAACATAGAAAAAAGTTTTTAAAGACATCTATGCAGTTTAAGTCTTAAGAAAACCTTTTACTACATGCACACTCCAGTTACTGAGGCTACTAAAGGGATGGTGCCACTTGACTACTTCACAAGGTTTTGAAATTGAGCCATTTCTACAAATGCTCAAGTCTTTGAAAATGTGTTCGCTACTGAGCTCACAAGCCATCATAACTTTTGCTTTAATAAAATAACCAATTTTTAAATAGATTGGTGTCATGGCCCCGCCGGAGCCTGAATCTGAGGAGAAGGACAAGACAGAGCTCGGGCCAATAGAGGACTGACCAGAGGAGCATGGTGAGGCAGTCCTTGTTCCTGGGAAGGGTTACCAGCAAGCGAGAGGGGGAGCAGAAGGACCAGCCAAGGGAGGAGGAGGAGGCAGCAGAACAGGCAGGAGCTATGGCACTCTGGCAATAAGCAATTACCTCACCCTGATCCCTGAGCACGAAGAATGGAGAGGAGGAAGAATCAGTGCAGGACAAGCCAATGACTTGGGAGGAGCGTGCCCAACCCCTCCTCAAAAGGTTCACCTGGGGAATGAGATTTAAAGAGACCCTGTTGAGAGGGGCATTTGTCAGGAGCAAGTGTTACTTTTTCCAGCCTCACTTGCTGTTATTGACGTCTGGATACTTTGCTATGTTTTGTCTTGTTTGCCTTGTTTGCCATGCTGGCCTGGCTATGTGTCACAGTGACGCAGTTATACTCCGGGTGGTGCTGCAATCCCAGGGAACTCTTCCTGTGACAAGGACTTTCTGAAACCAAACTCCTGGAACTGTGGCTGCTCTCAGAACTGTGCTGCTCCTCTGGAGTAATGGCAGCCAAGACCTATTGGAGGTGCATGCTTAGAGCTTTGCTCTGGACTTGCAGGGTACGTTGGACTTTTGGGGAAAACTTGGAACAATAAAGAGGAGTTAAGCTTTCATTGTGGGTGGTTTGTTTACGTGCCCAGCCCTGGCTCATCACATTTGGTCTTTAAATTTGCTGTTACAGATAGTCTTCCCTTAACAAGTGCCCTGTTTAACAACCATTCAAATTATGCTGGACCTAAAAAATAATTTTACAATTAGCCCTCACATTTATGACCATTACAGTGTCTCCATGATCACATGGTTAAAATTGGACCATTGCATCTGCTGGGCATTTGCAAATATCTTGTAGTCACATGGCTGCTATTTGCATACTTAATGGCCAGTTACCAACAAGAAGAGTCAAGAGAACCTTGCAATAAAATTGTAAGTCTTGGTCATGTGATGTCCTGTTAACTATGTTGCTTAGTGACTGAATTTTCAGTCTCAATTGAAGACTACCTGTATAACTTATATAAAATACTTAGTTTGGTAGTGACATATTTAATGAAGTAAATACATATATAAAAAGCCAGAATATAAGAGAGCTTTGTCTTCAGGGTTGTTGTTTTTTTTAAAGAAAAACCCTTATTTTATCATTGTGGTAATGCAAAATTATTTACTGCAGATCCCATGAATAATGCAAATGTAAGATTTATTGAACTGCATGCCAAACATTTACAAGATCATTTGTTAAGAAGATGTAGGAGCAGCAGCGTTTTACCAAGCTTCTTATGTTCCTCCTGTCTATTAGGATAAGAATTAGGATTCAGATCTATTAACTCACCTTTTAACCCACTCCTTTTATCTCTGCCCTGGAGTCATATCATTTGATTGTCTCAGTTTTAGCTTTTAAAGTTTTATGAGTATCAGGATTGAAGAACCAAGAATGCTAGCATGCCTGGCAGGCATAGCAATGTGACAAAGGCAGCAGTAAACAGCATCATAGAAAAACTTCACAACATCTTGAAGAAGATAAGCAACAACAACAACGAAAAAAAATACAGGACTATCCGAACAATAACAAAAGGCTCATAAGTCTATTTACAATCAATGACAAGTATCATGCCATATTTGTCTGGGACTCTAACAAGCTCTTATTCTCTAATGAGGATTTAACTCATTAGGAAAAGGAGAAGTGGCCAGAATGGAATTTAAGACTGCTGAAGTTGATTCAACTGGTAACTCATTACAGCACAGTTGGTTTTTTTCTCCACCTTGGCAACTTGAAGCTCCAAACTTCAGAGCTTGTCTTCAGTGCTCCCATCTGCAGTTGAAAGTGCATTAGAGCAGTGGTTCTTAACCTGGGCGATATCGCCCCCCAAGGGGTGATTTTGTTTTTCAGGGGGGCGATAGAACGAAAAGGGCGACTTGGGGGCGAAGGAATGGAAGGGGGATATGGGGCGATGGAGGGAGATATATTGGGAGGGAGAGAGAGAGAGAGAAGCAGTGGCACGTTACGTGCTGCCATGGCCACGTTCGACACGCCACCCAGCTGCCGCCCCTTAGCGCCCCTCTGCTGGCCCCCTTGGCCTTGGGGACGCTAAGAAGTGACAGGGGGGCGGCGTGTCGAATGCAGCCACGGCGGCACATAACGCACCACCTCTTCCACATTGGAGGCGCCGGCTCTGGAGCATTACTAGTCAATGGATGAATGTGCCGGGCCAGTGCCTTGAATGCCCCCCCTGCCGCCTCTTAGCGCCGCTCTGCTGGCCCCCTTGGGGATGCTAAGAGGTGGCAGGGGGGCGGTTATGTTGGGGGAGGGGGGCAATGACAACTTCCTCAATGGCTCAAGGGGGCGATTCTTTCAAAAAGGTTAAGAACCACTGCATTAGAGGTTAATGCAAATCTGTCCTTACTTGCAAAAAAATGCTTATTGCACACACAATCATATCTATATGGGATTAACCAAAAGGTAGAGGAAATAAAACAACGAAAAAGTACAAGAAGTATTCCTTAGCTTTTCAAAGAAGGGAAAGACGGCTGGTGAAAATGGAAATATGGGGTGAGCACAACTAAAGAGCAGAGTTCAAAACTTAGCACTAAAGGACTATGTAAAACATATGTACTTCCATTATTTATTTATTTATTTATTTATTGGACTTGTATGCCGCCCCATCTCCGAAGACTCGGGGAGGCGCACAACTAAAAACAACAACAATAAATACTTAAAAAGAAACTAAACTAATTTCACAAGCCCCAAAAATACAAAAACTAAAATTTACAGTGGTTAAAATAATTAAGAAACCCATCCCCCCCCCAAGGAGGGGTCACAGCCTGGATTGGCCGAACAACCAGGTCTTCAAATCACGGCGGAAGGTGCGGAGGTCAGGGGCCAGGCAGAGCCCCAGGGGCAGTTGGTTCCAGAGGTCAGGGGCCGTGACAGAATAGGCTCGTCGCCGGGGGACCGCCAGCCGACATTGGCTTGCCGACGGGACCCCGAAGAGTCCTTGCCTATGTGCTCGCACAGGGTTGGCACTCGATATCGGCAGAAGACGCTCCCTTAAATATTGAGGACCCATGTCATGAAGGACTTTTGTATGTTAAAACCAGAACTTTGAATCTCACCTGGAGTGCAACCAGCAACCAATGCAGGCAGCGCAGGAGGGGGGGTAACATGGGAGAATCGGGAAACTCCCATCACCACCTGCGCCGCCGCATTTTGCACCAGTTGCAATCTCCTATCCCCTCCTCTATCTATAACATGACTTTATCATTAGATAAAGTCATGTTATAGATAGAAATTAAGGATTAAAAATACAAAAAGTGCTATTCTGAAATGTGTCCCATAATTATTCAGGTGTAAAGTAACACAAAATGAACAAACAGATCTCCCTAACTAATTTCCCCCACTGTCAAGATTTTAAGAAACTTGTGCCATTACTTCTACTCAAGGTATCCTCCTATTATACTTTTCAGAAAGAGCAAATGAATCTAATATGGTTCCTTGATATCATATCAAGTCTGCAAAATGTGATACTAACCACCAATTCTTTAAAAGACATTCAACCACTGCATGCAGGTGACATTCCCTTCTGCCAAAATAGTCATTCCTCTGTATCTGAATTATTAGAAAACTTTGTAGGTAAGATTGCTCCATTTAGCAAAAGAGATGTTTCAGTATAAATCAAGTTGAATAAAGGTCCCCCACAGGGCCCATAAGTACAAATCATGGGGCAATAAGAGAACAATCCATGCATGCCAATTCAGACACCCATTGTGATGAAGAAAACCACATATATAGCCCCAAAAGCATTCTCATATCATACCAGAAGAAATCAATCTGGAAGTTTACCAATATACACTTCAAAGTCTACACTCTTTTCTTAGCAAATTACCATGATTGACTAACTCAGTGCTCAATAACACCAAATGAATTTGGCAAAATGCAAGAACTATTAGACAATGCCAATTCTGCCACCAGAGAGTTAGATTATCAGAAATAGCTACAGGATATATTTCAGATGAAGCTACTGCACATTACAATCAGCTTACCCAGTTATACAATGCTGTTGTAGGCTACTTTGAAGGGAATTTTAAAAAGCCTGAAGACACCTTTAAACTATTCCATAGCAAATTTGGAAACACCTGGACTGGATGTTCTACCCTGACTTGAAGATCAGTAAATGAACCAAATACAGAGATCCATTGTTCAGCCTAGGATCATCTATATCCCATGAGAATCAATAATCTTTTCTCTAAGGTCTGTTTGCAGTGATACCTGCAGAAACATGGTAGTCTCTTACTCCTGAAAATGAATAGTATAGTAATTTGGTAGGGTGGATAGCAATAGCCTAGAGTTGGAGCTCTCACCTCAAAATCAGGTAGCTGTGAGTTCGATCCTAGGTAGTGCAGATATTCCTCTCTCTCGGCACAATAAGTAAATATCAGCTGCGAACTCTGCATTGGCAACAGGAAGGGCATCCAGCCAGTAAACACTCAACTCCATTCAATTGCCCCAACTCCACTCCAATGCAAGGGATTACGGAGTCATTAAAAGACAAAAAAAATGTACGTAAGCAAATTAATCTTATCATTTAAGAAACATTTTTAATACTGGATACTATTCTGTAGAAGGAAAATATAGATTTTCATGGACAAGTTTTTGTGTGATCTAAAACCATTTCTGTTAAGATCAGCTAAAGCATTGTACTTGGATTAAGCATCTAGCAGGCAGCATTTTGAGTCAGTTTATAATTTGTTTTAACTTATCTCTTTTAAAAGCTAAAGTAATAAATGAGCAATTACTGTATTTCTTTTCCAAAGGATGCTTCCTAGTCCTACAAATCAATCAAAGAATACTGATTTTTATTTCTTTTGGGGTAAGGAGAAAAACCAAAATTAATTAGAAAATATTACAAAGGAAAATAGTTATTTCAGAAAGTCCCAAATCCTATGAAATTTGATGAATAAGCCAGAAAAATTGTGGAATAAGAATGCAAATACAATTGGGAAGCACTGTAATCTCATATTCATCTCAAAACTTAGATTGTTCTACATATTTTCAGCAACACTTTTAGCTAAACAACAGGGATTTATAATTTCCAATAGTTTCTGCATGTTAGACATTTAGCAGAGTTTAGGTGGTCACAACTACAACAAACTTGGTAACTATTTTAAAGTAGGCAGTTTTCTCACTGACAAATGAAGTAAACAATTATATTTGTGATTTAGATATACCTGACCCCTAATCACTAACCCCAACTGCTAACCCCCTAACCCCAACCCTTCCTGAAGATTTCAGAATTTATATTCTATGTTTTGAATTTTATCCCTATCTTCCTTTTAACTGTTAATGTGATGTGAGTATGCCATGCAATAAATAAATCTATTTTTTTGATTTTTTCTTCTATCCCTGAACATATTTAGTTGTTGTAGCCATTGTCTTTCTTGTTACATATTTTTGTAGGGTTGTCTTCTGAATATCGGTCAGTTTTACCCTTCTAGAAATCAACCATAATTAGGTTGTCATGTTGCAATTAAAGAAATAAATTAATGGGCCAAGTGCTCCTGCCTTTTGGAAGAGCACTGGCCACCACAAAAGTCATTGAGCCTTTAAAGATCCCTCCCAGTAATGAGTTTAGGAGTGGGTGACCTATTCGGTGAGGTTTTCTTTTCTTTTCCTTCTTTTCTTCTAGCACTCATGTGTATTGATGTATTATTTTGCATTGTGGTTTTTTTGCATTTTTACTATGTGGTTTTTTTTACTGTTATTGAATCTAATAATATATATGTTTTAAAAGATAATTTATTGCACTCCAAATTGACCTCCTAATCAAAACAGATTTGTATTGTTCCATGAAACACTAAGAAAAAAAATAAATCTCAAATAAACTTTAATGAAAGTAATTTGTTTCATAGTGGTCAAAAGGCTCAACTGATAATGGAAACAAGTTGAGGACTGCAGATAGTGTATACAATGAAGTTATTTACATCTCAATTATCTTCATAGGCTTTAAAGAGTCTCTAAAAGGTCCCAAATTTCTGGCATAATCTCATTTTACTTGCAGAACCACAGAATTTACTGCTTCCTGTAGACATCCTAGTGCCTATTCATTCAACTAATGTAAGTAAATGGTGTTATTTATTATTAGTTTAAAATCTGTATTTTTATGTAACCAGTTTTGGTCGCCATTAGTAGCCCTCAGAATGAGAGCTGTGTGACTAATAGTTGCTAATTTTAAGTGGCTTTTAATTATTTGGGGTATTTCTTGCTGCATTATTTATTGGTTAAATTAAAGCCTAAATTTTATCTAGGACCTGAAGGTAATGTACTATCTAATACTGCTTCAAATTTTCAACAATAACTCTATGAGGCAAGTTGGACTGTGAGATAGTGACTAATTCACAGTCATTCAATGAGTATCCTTTGCCTTGGACTTGAATCTATGTTTTTTGACAATAAACCAGTTCCCTTATGACTAAATACATTAAGTTGCTTTATTGTTAATAATATATAAGCCTTTGATAATAAGATTGTTCTTAAAAACTTTCAAAATACAACGCACAAATTAATGTAAGATAATTATATTTCTGTATTGAGGCCTTTGTATTCCATATAACATCAGACATTATTCTATCAGATGTAAATAGCACATTTAGACTGATGGGTTTAAAATTAATGAGCCATTTGTTCTCATACTGTGAGGAGAAAAATGAATCAAGAACAACTCCCCCAATCATCAACATAAATTATGAATACAAATCAACTTTAGTTTTGAAGGACACTGCTGTTCTTTATTTTTTTCTTGAAGACAGATCTTCATACTAATGATATGAAAAGTAAAAACTGAATAATGGATTGTGGTAAATAGATAATATGCTTTCGCAAAGAATATGGTGAAATATAGGGCATTTGATGTTGCTAACAGATGGTTTACCAGTTTTCTTAACCTTACAATAGCCCTGCTCAGTCATTGACAGACTTTTTATGTTCATAATATGAGTGCCACAGAAAATCCTTTCTTATTCAGATTAGCTAACAAGCTCATAGGGTAAGGGCTGTAGTTTTTACAAATGTATAAATGGAATGTCTGTCTTTCTTATCCATTGGGGGAATTGGATTGAGATGACATTTTTTCTACTAAAAAGGAAGAAGAGAGTAACAAGAATTACTGGGAATATGCAGTGCTTCAGATTTTTTTATTCTGTCTTTATTATTTTTTTTATAGCTAACTCAAGCAAACATATATAATACTCCTTCCCATTTCTATTTTCACTTAAAAAACAATCCAGTGAGATAGGTTGAACTGAGAGAGAATGACTCCTCTGAGGTCACCCGGTTGGAGTTCATATCAGAGGCAGGACTAGAACTCATAGTTTCCTGGTTTCTAGGCTAGCACTTTAACCACTACACCCAACTGACTTTTGATTTGAATAAAAAATTTGGTTCCAGAAAGGTGTTTTGGAGCATGGGGGTAGAGACTTTTATGTCGTATCTGGTCTGCAACTCTTTAAAATGGCCACAATTTTCATTGGGATTATTTTTTAATCCTTTTGAAGAGCTACATGTTGTAGAGACTCATATTCTTATGAAACTTTTAAAGAATTAATATATCACCTGTCTTAATCATAGGGTTGGCTATATACTATATCTGACTAAAGAGACCTATTTATATTGGTGGGGATAACATTATTTAGATGTAGCAAAGATAGCCATCAGATTTCAAAAAAGTACTCTCTTCATACTTAAAACAAGGTCATGTAGCTGAATGAAAAACTGGTTTAAAATAATTAAAATCATTTAGATTAATTGACTTCTGATATTTACTAAAGTCTGCCTATCATGTCTCACTTTAGTCCTAAACAGTAATTTAATGGGTCTTACATTGACAAATTGTACCATGTGGGTATAATTAATATAATTTCCTATTTGTAATACTATTTTAAAACTTAATGAACTTTTGTAATTAGTAAATTACATTAGTAGTCATTACTACTAATGAGTTTTAACTTAATGGATTGAATTGAATTTAAGGGTTGGAGACATTTAGTTCCATTCCAGGGATCTGACCCATTTGCAGGTAAATTCTAGGATTTCAAAATGCTTTTAGCATTTAGCCCCCATTGTATGTAGTAGGAAGCTTGGGTCTGCTTCAAGATGTGAAGGGGGCAATCATTTTGCAATTGGATAATAAGCTGTATTCACTGAAAATATTTGGCTAAGGTTCATGTTACACAGATGACTTATAAAGCTGCTTTGAGCCAATTCCAACATTTGAAAAACATTTGTGAAAATGTAACATTGCTAATCATACAACCCTGATCATTTAGAACACTTGGTCATTTTGCTGCAGACTTATACATTCCTTCTTTGCTTGTCATAATTTTAATTTCTTCCTTGCTTTGCAGATAAATGGTACTGTGAAACTGGTGAAGTGATAACTGTTCTATCAGAATAGAAATGGAATAGGTCCATTCCCTTTTCAAGGCTAACACTAGATTGTTCAGAAATCTGTTGACTCAAAAGGGAGGGAGGAAGGAAGGAGAAATCTTAAAATTATATCTTGAACTAACATATTTAGTTTGATTTCTGTATCTTATGATAGGCCATATCTATCTATCTCTATTAATCTATCTATCTATCTATCTATCTATCTATCTATCTATCTATCTATCTATCATCTTTTATCCATCCATCCATCCATCCATCATCTATTATCTATCATCTTCTTTGGTCTCTATAAAAAAAGCAATGTATGTAGGAATGTTGAGATGATGCAGTTCTGCTGATATCTAATTCTTGAATAAGGGTTAAATTTCTGAAGTCTGACACTATTGGTCAACATTGGTTAACTCTGAGTAGGAGATGCACTCAGCAAGGTTCATCCCATTTGGAATGACATAGCAAGTAGGTGTATGATTGAGAGAGACTGTGGGTATAAATGTTGATATGTCCAAGTACTAATCCAAATATTATTTTAATTAATGATTCATAATAAAGAAAAACAACAAAAAGGAACTTACATTTCAGAATAACAAAGTAGCATTTTCTAACCTGGTTCATGCACTTAAAATTTCAACTTAATCCTATGATCTACACAAAATGGTAAGCATCCTTCTTGATGCTATGACATGAATCTGTTTCATGCAGCTCCTTAGGTAAAGAAGATGACTCTTAAAAGTAAGACGATTGAAAAACAAATGCTGTTTATCAATGATGAAGTAACTCAAATTTAGGTAGCAGAGGATGAGGAAAAGAAATTAAAACTATCAACTACTGAGGTTACAGGGGAATATAGCAACATTTGTTCCGTTAGAAATCTTTATGGATTGATAATCTTTATAGTACATTTGGAGAGGAATTTTGCTTAAAATATTTTTGTTGGCTCAATCATTTTAAATAAATCATGGTTTTGAACAAGATTCCATTAGAAGGCTCTTTTTCATGGATGGAAGACTGTATTCTATCAGATGAATGCATGCTTTGGATTAAGTACTCTGAAATAAGACACACTCTCCGTATTCACTTGTAGCATTTCTAGAATTTACAAATTTAGCATAGTTAGACTAACATGAGTTTGTATTGTTTAACTGCAAATTATTAGTTACACAATTAATGAAAGTGCATGAAAGAAAATGTTGATATTCCAACTGATTATAATAGAAAATATTTTTAAAACAATATGACATTTATAATATATCTTATTATGAAGCAGACTTTTTTATTCAAAGGCCAAACATACACAAATAACTTTACCAACAACCCTAATAACATTTAAGTCGCATTCATTAATCATTTGGTATTTGTACAGTGCTCTGCATTTCAAATAAATAGGGACTCCTCCTATTCTAGCTTCCTTTTCCTATTTATATATCATTAAACAAAGCTCAGTATCAGTTTCAATCATCAGTTATTCTATTATAAATTTAGAAAAATGCCAGCAGCAACAGTTTCCTTTCATTAAAAAAATTGAACTCTGATGAAGAACTGTACCTTTAAATTGTGATTTTCCAAAACTGGCAGCCTCTACATATTTTGGGGTTAGATTTTCAATAATTTCCCATGATTTCAGCAAAATTGATTGGGAATTATGAGAGCTATAGCTCAAACAAACACTTCTCCTTCCAAAAATACCTTGTCTATCTGCAGTTGACAGAAGCTATTGTAAATTTATTTATTTATTTATTTATTAATGGGACTTATATGCCGCCCCATCTCCGAAGACTCGGGGAGGCTTACAATAAAAACAACACAATAAATATTTAAAAAAGAATTAAATTAATGGTCCCAATTAATACAAAACTTAAAAACCACAAAATCTAAAACACCCCACCCATGGGTCACAGCCCGGCTTGGTCAAATAACCAGGTCTTCAAGTCATGGCGGAAGGTGCAGAGGTCAGGGGCCAAGCGGAGCCCCAGGGGAAGTTGGTTCCAGAGTTCAGGGACATGACAGAGTAGGCACGTCGTCGGGGACCGCCAGCAGCGTGCCCGGCTGATGGGACAAGAGTCCCTGTCTGTGACTTTGTACAGGGCGGTTAGTATTCGATGTCGGCAGCAGTCTCTCCCTTAAATAATAAGGACCCATGTCATGTAGGACTTTGTATGTTAAAGTTAAAATTAAAATTAAAATGATTGTTAACCATATAAAGGAGGACAGAGTAAATTAAAAAAAATACATATATAGTCAATCAAAAAAGCCACAAGGTCACAAGGCTAGAAGTGTATGTCACAGAGCATCCAAGAACAAAGCTCCGTGTAGGAGCTTATATTCAAGAGGAATCTCTGATATGGAAATTGAATGGGTCACTATTTCTGCATGTGAAACCTACAGAAAAGATGGGAATTGACATATTCTTGACAGAGTTGCCTTGTATATCAAGAGGGCACATGGCTCTATAAAATGGAAAGGACCTACTGTGTCTTGGTGATTAATTTGGCTCAATCATGTTTCCAGTCATGATTCACATTTCCCTTTAAAGTATCAGGTTGATGATTTGAAGCTCTCCAGAGGGTGGTTTTTGTTTTTGTTTTGCAAACATTTGCTGGCAGAGCAATTGTAGATCATTTCAAGTTGAGAGGCCTGGTAGCAATGTTTCATGCCCCCGCCGCCTTACTAATAAATTACTATAGCAGATTCTACATGGTGCTGTTTTTGAAGAAGATTCTGAAGCTGATCCAAAATATAGTGTGTGTTAGATATGGGCTAGATTGAAGAGGCAGGACACGGTAGACGGAAAGGATTTCTTTATTTAGCTCTGAACAAAAGACTGCCACCAGGTGTGCCTGCTGTTCTTTTTACAGGCTGCTGTCCACAATCTCAGCCACTGACGGCTGTTCATTTTCCCACCTGGAAAATGAACCAATGGGGGAAGTCTGACATCACTGACTTTTCCCCATTGAATATCTAACACCCCTCCCCCCCTGGAAGGAGCATTCATCCGACCAGCTCTCACTCACAGACATAATCACGTAAGTAGGCGGGACTCCTGTGTGTGCAACTGTACCTTCGCAGTTCAACCTCACCAGCGGTGGCAACCTGACTAGTTGGGTCTGTTGTCACTCCAGAGCCAGCCCTTTAAGCTGCCTCAGGGTTTTTCAGGGACGGGGCTGGCTCTGACGGAACAGAGGGCCCTGAGTTTCTTTGCTGGATTTCCCTCCCCCTTCAGCTAAGTTATCTTGTGGTGTACTCCAGTTTGAGTCCTGCCCTAGAGTTGGGAGGCTTGTGTTTTCAGTATTTGTAGTTGTTAGGGTTGGCCTTACCTCTCTATGTTGTGTTTCTGTCTCTGAGGTTTTCTGGTCATTCAGATTCCGTTCCAATCATCTCCAGAGTTGGTCTATGTGTCTGCTCCATATTTTCCCATCTTCTAGTTCTACTCCATAAGATCTGGGGCCTGTGACTTGCACTACTCATGCAGGGACCCATGGGGCCCCCCCTAATAATAGACCGATTGACCTATGTTCAAATATCTGCATTTACTCATCGAATCTGCGGGTGTGATTGGATTGTAGTATGGGTGTAATCTATCTAGCTCTGATCTTAACTTCCGTCCATTAAAAGTTCTGCTGGACTTCTGTGTGTGGTGGCCGAAGGTGTGATACGTAGTATCATTAAGAATTTGTCTATTTTTGTTTGCCAATCCCCTGGTCCCATTTTAGCTAAGGTTTCCTTCGTGGATCTTACAGCTCTCTCTGCTTGCCCATTATTTTGGGCATGTCCAGTTGCTGATAATACATGGAGGATTCCCTGTTCAGCTAGAAAACATTCAAAATTGTTTGTTGTGAATTGGGGCCCATTATCTGATACCACAACATCTGGTAACCCATGTGTGGCAAACAATTTCCTCAATACCTTAATCACAGCATCTGCTGTGGTGGTTTTCATGATCGTTACTTCCATTCACTTTGAATATGCATCAACAGTTATTAGAAATGTTTGCCCCTCCATTGGCCCTGCCAGGTCTATATGTATTCTAGACCAAGGTGCTGTGAGTGATTCCCATTCTAGGGTTGGTGCTGAAGGGGGTGCGGTCTAGATTCCTGACAAGGCATACAAACTGCAACCCATTTTTCAATTTCCTTATCCATTCCCAGCCACCAGGTATAACTTCTGGCTAGTGCTTTCATCCTTACTATCCCTGGGTGGCCCTCATGCAACATTCTTAAGACTTGTTCTCTCAGCGTCTCAGGTATCACAACTCTATCCCCCCCACAACAAATACCCTTTAATTACAGACAGTTCATTTTGCTGAATTTTAAACGGTTTAAAGTCACCTTCCAGTGCTTCTTCTGGCCATCCCCACAACACCCAGTTTAAAATATGCACCAGAGTTTTGTCTTTGACTGAGTGTTTGGCTATCTCCGATGCTGTGATAGGGCCAGTGGCGATGTCTTCAATGAGGAGTATGGATGTGGCTGGAGCTGGAGCTGGGTCTTCAATAGGTTCCAGGAGGGGGCAATGGCTGAGTGCATCTGCATGAGTTATGGTCTTGCCCATCAATGTATAAGGTGAAAGTTATATGCAGTTACGAAAACAGTCCATCTTGTCATTCTAGGGGACAATATGGTGTTGGTTTGTTTCCTGCTATGATGCCTAGAAGTGATTTTCATGAAAACGCTTAATGCCTGCTACTACAGTCAGTGCTTCCTTATCTAGCTGGCTGTAATTCCGTTCAGCTTTGGATAAAGTTTTTGAGTAGAAAGCAAAGGGTGCTTCTCTGTCATTCGGGAATTTATGGCTGAGAACGGCCCCTACCCCAAAAGGAGATGCACACATGTTAGTGAAAGAGGTAATGTTTCATTATATTGTATTAGAACACTGTTAGAAGTTAGGAGTCCTTTTATGGATTCAAATGCAGTTGCTTCTCTATGCCCCCAAGTCCATTCTGCATTTTTATCAAGAAGTCTGTGAAGTGGTTCAGCAACTGTCACTTTCTGTGGTAGAAAAATACTGTAAAAGTTTAAAAGTCCCAGGAAAGCTTGTAATTCTGTTTTGTTTGTTGGAGTGGGAGCTTCCTTAATTGCTTTTATTTTACTATCAGTGTGGTGTATACCTGTCTCATCAATAAGATATCCCAGAAATTCAACACTTGGTACTGCTATGTGACATTTCTCTTTTTTGAGTTTAAGGCCAGCTTCTTGAAATCTGCTCAAGACTAGCCTTAGTCTTTGTTTAAGTTGTTCTTTGTCCTCTGCTGCCACAAGGACATCATCAAAATAAGGAACCACCCCACAATTCCCTGTAGTAGGCATTCCATTAAGCTTTGAAATAGTCCAGGGGCTACGCTGATACCAAATTGCAGTCTTTTGCATTTGAAAGCACCCCTGTGTGTTACAATGGTCTGCGCTTCTGCTATTTCTTCATCCTAAGGTAACTGCTGATAGGCTTGAGCCAAGTCTAACTTGGCTAAAATTTTCCCTTTTCCTATTGAACGCAACAGATGTTGTACAAATGGCACTGGGTAAGCACTCTGTTGCAATGCGAAATTCAGGGAAATTTTGTAATTAGCACAGATTCGAATTGACCCATCTGGCTTAACTGGAGTGACTATAGGGGTCTCCCACTTAGCGTGATCAACTGGCTCTAGTACTCCCTGGGCTATGAATTTATCTAATTGTTCATCCACCTTGGGTCTCAAGGTGAAAGGGACTCACCTTGGTTTTATTCTGACAGGGGAAACGTTTGGATCAAGGTTGAGGGAAATAGGGGTCCCCTTATACTTGACTAGGATTCCGTCGAACACATCCTTGAATTCAGTCTGCAGGTCCTCTCTCATTTGATTGTGCTCCTCCACTTGCATGGTGTGGATGGTCACCTCCACTTCTATGGCTCTAAACCATTCTATTCCGAGGAGGCTTGGTAATTCTTTGTCCACAATGGTTAAAGGCAATTCGCTGGTGAAGTTTCTGAATTTTACTGGAAAAATTCCTCTTCCTAACACAGGAATTCTGTTCCCTTGGAAATCCTTTAGTATTAAATGTTGTGGCTTTAGTTGTTGTCAAGTTATGCCAGGGATTGCTTCCTTTATAGTTGTCCAGGATACCATAGATATGTAGGATCCGGAGTTAATTTTCATATCACAAGTTTTTTCTCCCATTATCACTGTGATGTTGAATTTCTTTGATTTATGGTGATCAGAATGCCCCACTATTGTGTGTTCATAGCCTCTGTCCTTCTTCATTCTACTCTCTTCCCACCTGTAATTTGAATGAGGAGGTCTCTGGAATCCCCTTTGTTGTGGGCCATGTGGATGATTAGGGAACCCTGCTTGTCTCTGACTGGGGTATGCTGGCAGATTTGCTCTGCATGCTTCAACAATATGCCCCCTTCTCTTGCATTGACAGCAGATTGTATCCCTGAATTTGCAAACCACCCGGGGGTGGTTCCCTTTACAGCCTACATACCATAGGGGTCTCTGGCTCGTCCCTTGGGGCCCTGATCTTCTGTCAGGTTTTACTCTATGTATTTCTTCCTCCTCTTCTTCGGAGAGTTCTCCAATGTCCCCCTCTCCCTGATATTTGCTGGTCGTCCCCCATGCTGAGTGAACACTCAGATTTCTCAATTTTAGCTGTTGGTTCTTCTGAGATTTCTGCTGCTTGGGCTTCCTCCATTACTTCTTTTAAAGAGATGCTCTTTTTAGTTATCAGCTTTCTTTGCAATCTCAGGTCCCTCATTCCAACTACAATTCTATCTCTTAAAGTTATTTCCACATTTTCAAACTCACAGCCTGCAGCAATATCTCGTGGGCTTCTAAGGTAATCATTTATGGTCTCACCTGGTTTCTGTTCTCTGCAGTAAAAGTCAAGTCGGTGAGCCAGTGATGATGCAGCGGGAGCATAATATTCTTCCAACATCTTCTGTAATTCTTTCCATTCCATTATTTCCACATCTTTGGGAGCAGCCAGGGTTCTAGCTGCTTTGTAGAGGCAATTTCCACAATATCTCAGGAATAGAGGTCTCTTCCTCTGTTCTGTTGTATCCTGCAGTGAATTTGCTTCCAAAAACATTCAAAATTGTCCCATGTATGCGACCCAGTCGTGGTTTTTTGGATCAAAAGGTTCTGGTTGAGCGTGGGTGGACATTCTGATGATCAGCATGGTGATCACAGTGTTCTGTTGTAAGAATTTTCTGTCTTCACCTAGTTTCCATTGTTCTCTTCTAGTATCCCATCCTTGTCGCCAGTGTTAGATATGGGCTAGATTGAAGAGGCAGGACATGGTAGACAGAAAGGATTTCTTTATTTAGCTCTGAACAAAAGACTGCCACCATGTGTGCCTGCTGTTCTTTTTACAGGCTGCTGTCCACAATCTCAGCCTCTGACAGCTGTTCATTTTCCTGCCTGGAAAATGAACCAATGGGGGAAGTCTGACACCACTGACTTTTCCCCATTGAATATCTAACAGTGTCTATTTTCTAATGTAATCAGTAGTTATTCTACAATCACTGCATTAGTTACCAGTTTGTTTCTGGAGCAACATGCTGGTGATTAAAGATTTACAGATTTACATATCTTCATTTTCAGGTTCTTATCAAACTGTCTTTCTAGGCTAAATTGAATGTATCAGAAGATTCTAAAAAGGGAAAGGAAAGTGTTTGGGGGAGCTGGAACCACTTCTCTACATGGAAAAACTACAGTCATTGGTGGCATAGGAAGACATGATACAACTATATAAAATAATTAAGAAATAACATTAAGAAAAGAATTTTCCCCTTCCATTCTTACAAGGTGAAAACTTAAAGTCACCAAATGAAGATAAATGTAAGGAGACTGAAGACTGATAAAAGAAAATACTTTTTTCCACACAAAATTTGGAAGTCATTATCTTTTTCCTTTATAGCTTGATTTTCCAAAGTTACTGAGTGAAATTCATTGACAATATGACTGATTTGCTGCTGTTCTTCAGTCCATAAAATATACCATTGGATTAAGCACTGATTGGAGAAATGAACTACTGTAGGCTTTGTTATGGGTTATCTATTGCAGGTTGAATCAGAAGAACAGGGAATTAACAGGGGATGATACTAGCAGGACAAAACATGCACCAGTATATCACAGTTCAACCACCAACATTGTGATGAAAGTGCCATCACTCCCTGCCTCCTTCCCATTTCCCTTCTGCAGAAGCTTATGTCAGAAATACTGATCTTCTATAATTCTAGCTCACCTAGTCCAGATGTTTATTCTGGCCAGCCAACTTCACAAGGAGCCTTACTAATCTCCAGCAGATGGCCTTCAGAGGAAATCAAACTGCCATCAAGGCCAATGATCATTAATCCTATCTTTCCTATGATATCCAAGATATGGGTAGGGTTGGGGGCTTGTTTGATTAACACAGAACTATTTTCTACCACAATCCCACACTACGTTCACCGTACTTCCTTACGGAAATGAGGAATTAGTTATAAGATTATAACACAAAATTTTTATGGATATATGATTTGTTGTTAATTCCTTGTATGCATTATAGCCCCAAATTACCATTCTATAAACTCAAAGCCTAGACACTTCATGGTGGCAAGGAAACACCTATTAGAAATGTCCAATAAGTTGTTTGCTATTTGATAGCAATAAATTAAAATAAGGGATTATTGTAAACAATTCTCTTGAAAAAAGAGAATGACAGCATATTCTTTGTCAGAGACACTTTTATTACAAGAAAAGTGTCCATTTAAGTTTTTATTGTGTGTTAGTACAAAAATGTATTCAGAAAAAGATTCAGAAAAATAAATTGGTGCATTGCACTGGTTGGTATATCAAGCTTTCAGCTGATCACAGCTGAGATCTAGCATAACATAGGTGCAATTTAATGCAAAATCAATTTCTGCCCAAATAACTCATTTTAAGAAAAACTGTTCATTTTAGATCTATTTAAAATGAGAGTGAAGAAATCTTTCTGTGATTTATTTTCCCCAGAAATGCTCAGTTTCAGATTCTTGATGTAAAATAATTCAAAGAATTTTCATTTGTTCCATTGATTAAAAACAAAAGTTAGAACAACTGTAGATCCTTCTGCAATGTGATTTATATAGGAACACAGAATGAAAATGCTGAGAAAATGCCATTATGACATATTTACATTGCTGAAATACAGGTGAAAAAAGTTGAGGAATCTCTGATGAGCTTCTATAAAACATCTAGTATGGTACTTTTCCGGCATGTTAAATGTTATGGGCTAAATTTCTTTGATTATTCAACCAAGGATATATGGAAAAACAAGCTTGTGCTCTTCCATTATATAACTACATGTGTAAAAGAGCTACTCTAACTAGACGTGTTTCCAAAACAATTTTTCAAGGTTCAATTCTGTAGGTTTCTGGATAAATTAAAAGGTCCTTTGTATTCTGTAGAGCAGCCTTTCTGAAGCTGATGCCTTGCAGTTGTGCTGGATTGTGTCTGCATGTCCGTTTTGTGTGTCCAGGATTGGATGGAGATGTTGGAAGCAGTCCTCCAGCACATCTTGAGGGCATCAAGTTGGCAAAGAATGTTATCACTCAGAGACTTTAATACTTTCTTTGAGCTTCCTTTCTCTCATCAAAAAGGAATTTGGACTAAACTTGAACCTATGTTTAAAAGAAAATAGTTTCTGTATAAAATAGCCTCAAAAATTGTTGACATACATTCCTGGCATAGAAATCCTCATTGAAGAATCAAGCAGAGCAGGCTAAGACATCAAGCACACCTAACTGATAAATTCAGCCTTAATTCTAGACACAAGGCAGAATCATGTCCCATTGCACCTGACTCTGCACCTACTGTACTATATATAGCCTAATCTACAGTCCTAACTACTCAGTGTGCAAAAGCATCATTACTATCCGGCTGAGAGACAAAAACAAACAATTGTTAAGCTCATCTGAACATGAGATCAGCGATCCATATGAAATGATAAGTAGGAATGACCTTGAGGGAGAGAGGAGAGGAGACCAACCCAAGGAAATGATCAAATAAAAGGCAGCTGAGCACAGAGCAGTAATGTGGGTGAGGCAAGAGCATCAGAAGAGAACCTCTCTAGTTTTTTGGGTGTAAGAGAAATGTTGGGAAAGAAGTACTTTCAGACTTTCAAGATTCCGTTAATGTAAATTTCCAATAAAATAGAATTAGCTCATCTATCCATGTTTCTCACCTGGTATACCTTGCAAGGCAGACATCATGATATCTGGAATCCTAATAAGGGAAAGTGCCAGGTTTTGTAGTAAGTTGTGTTTACATTCAATTAAATAAATAAAATTCTTCTTTAGGCCTGACAGCTAAACACAGAGATCACAGAGGATAAGGCATGGAGCAGATGAGGTGCTCCAAATGCATGAACCAGTGACGTCATGTGTTACCATTGTCATAGGTAACACATAATTATCCTGGAAATGTTTAAAAAATGAACTGGAGAGAGATGCTACCCAGCTGCTATTTATTGGTGAACTGATTTACTGGCAATGTCATATGAGACAATGAATTTATACTGACACTTTACTAGCCATGCTGTTAACATCTTCAGAGCAAATCTGAATCTGAATCTGGCAGCAACACATATTCACTGTCTCACACAACATTATCTGGAAGACCTTTCACTTGCAACAAGTTTTCATTTTGATCCATTATTTCACTTTTAGCATACATACATAGACAACATCACACTATTTATTTTCAAGCTAAAAACATTATGCAGAGTATAGAAAAGTGAGAAGAAATAGCAAGTCAAGAAATTAAAGGGACGAGATAAGAAAAAGAAAGATGTTGCAGTTACAAATAGTTTGTACCAATACACTCATATTTTTCTTTTTATCCTTACAAGCCATCATTTCTTTTCCCCATGTCCATACGCCACTCTATCACCACTCTTTTTTAAAAAAAATCACCTGTTTATTTTTATCAATAGTTATATCCAACTATAATTTCCCCTAATTCATAGCATTCAATTTATTTTTACAATTGTCCAACATACCCAATTTTACCTTCATATTAAAAAGTGGGAAGAAGAATTTTTTTCATGCTTTTCAACATTCCTCCTTGGCAGTAGACTGTATACTACGTAGGACCTTATTAGCCAGCAATTGCACATCCTTTTTTTTAATGCTTTCTTCTTTTGTAATCATTCTATCAAGGTATATAAATTCTCATTATTCTAATTTTTCATTGTTTATGTGTAACTTGAAATTGTCCATATTCTGTAACAAACAAAAGTACTTCAATCTTGGATACAGAGATTTATAGCTCTTGTTGCATCATACAATTTAACATTTGTTGCAATGCAGTCACGTTTTCAGCCAACATAGCATCATTTCAAACAACCACATTTGTATTTACTTACTCAATCGGCACACTTCTAGTATGACTAAAAATATTTATCATACATTTTCCATAAATATTTTAATCAAGGACCTATCACACATTTTTGTATTACAAACTATTTAGTGCTCAGCTTTCTATTTATTTTCACACATGCTTTAGTTCCAATATATACTGCTTTTATT
Organism: Naja naja; assembly: GCA_009733165.1. Taxonomy (NCBI): domain Eukaryota; kingdom Metazoa; phylum Chordata; class Lepidosauria; order Squamata; family Elapidae; genus Naja; species Naja naja. Next base: position 12,927,954 of record CM019154.1, on the reverse strand, counting down.
GCATACAATCAACACCACATCTGCAAAGAGCATTCCTTAATTCAACCCTACATTTTTTTATCACTCTTTCTCTAAACTAGACACGTACAGTGCTTTTTCCCCTGTATTTCTGAATGATCCATTGAACAAAAATCCTGCTTGACATAATGCCATACTAACTTTCCACATTTTACTCATGATTACCCTTTACAACGATGATAAAAATGATGCAAAACATTTCCCTAGATGTGCTTTATAATCTTCCTGTTGTTTTTGTATTCATTCTTGTGATATTTCCTTTTGCATGATAGAACACTCATCAGTTTTAACTTGTCTTCATGTGTTAAACAAGTTGAACAACCAATACAAGTTTGTGTTTTCTACAATAATTCTGTTTTCTCTCTTTTTAAATATTTTGTTAATTCATTTGTTGTTTTTGACTATATTTGTTGCAACTACTGTATTCCTTACTGTCCACACATGAAATGTCTCTTACTCATCCTCATTTTTTTCTGTCATAGCATTCTTTGCATTTTATCTCATCCACAGTTTCATCATTCCATCAAGCATCTTTTTTTTCTTATTAGTATAACATCACTCAGTTCTGTAGTACTTTGTAACTTAATTAGTAACTTCCATAATCCACTCCTTATATCTTGTTTCCAGTTGTTCTCATTGGAAAGTAACTTGTTTTCTGATATTTTCTTGTACAGAACTGGTAGTTTGTCTTTCTGCACTTTTGCTCTAATTTCTTTCACCCAAGGATCAACATATTGAGCCTTGGTAGTGCAGGCGGTTAAACACCTAGCACTTAGCTCCAGCTGCCTGTAATTAGTGCAGGCTCGAATCCCACCAGGCTCAGGTTGACTCAGCCTTCCATCCTCCCAGGGTAGGTAAATTGAGGACCCAAGATTGTTGGGGGCAATAAGCTGACTTTGAAACAATGCCGCTTGGGGGCAGCCAAAAGCCCTAGTAATAAGCAGGCATATACAATAGAATGAAGGCTATTGCTGAGCGCATTGGGTTGTGCTCCAAAGATTGTAAGCTGCCCCGAGTCTCCGGAGAAGGGCGGCATATAAATGTGAATTAAAAAAAAAAAAACTCCTGAACACCATCAAAAAGTCTTTGACCCACATTTAGAATTTCATATTTCCTTTCCTACTTCTCTCATACCTTTATTATAAACAAATCAAACTTTTCCATTTATATAATTCCATTGCCTGCGCAAGTACACGTGTACACACACAAACGTGTATATGTATATATATATATGTATGTGTGTATATATATGGATACACAGACATACACACACTGAAATAATTGTAGGAGATGACAAGGCTGAGCCCAAGGGAGGGGTTAAACATGTCATAAGTCATGAGTCTTTATGTGCTTGCAACAGATCTAAGTCCAGCCCACCTTGAATGCCTCCCTTATCTTCCACTCATTTTCCTCAATGGCTAGTTGGTCAGATTCTTGTAAAGAGCTTAAGCTTGCAACAAATCTTTATACTCATTTGAACTTCCTGAATCTCCTGATTTTCCTAGTCCCTTTTCTTCAGTTTCCAAATGCTGAAGCTCTTCCTATATCTGTCATCTCATTCAATTTATCCATACTTTTACAACATAGACATACAACAAATCTATTTTTTTATGTTGTACACCATTCTTACTGTCACAGTCAAACTCTTCTGTATGCCATGATCAATGCTAGATGTGCCTATAGCCTTTAACCTTTGCTACACATCATAGCTTTGATCAATCAAGTGTTTCACTTAATACTTTTAGTAAGATATAGAAAGTACAGATAGATTTGTCAGCTTTAATCATATCCATAACCACATGCAGCATTCCATGCTAATGGTAACAACAGTATCTATGAGTTTGACCACAAGTATAGTTAAACCCGGTTTTACTGCAAGCAGACTCATGCTATTCTATCCTAGCTAGTATCTGTCTCTAGAGATTATTTTGCAAGCAAACATCTATTGATTACAACCCATTAACTAGGAGATGTGTGAAAAATACTGACGGATATTCAGAATGTTCTTTTAGAGTGGTATTGTATTTTAACTTTTAAAATGTAAAAGACTAATTTAAAATTCCCTACTGGTATAAGATTTAAATTCAAAATAGTTCATGTGCTGTTAGGTTACAGGTGGATTGATTTACTACCAATAAGTGGAAAAATATGCTCTCTGTCAGGCACATGCTCAGCATAGAAAAATCTCTGACAAGGAATAAATTTACCAAAAAAGAAAATAAAGAAAGCTAACTCTAATAATTCCTAGCAGATCTTTAGGAATGCATGTGACATGAAGAAGCAAGGAGGCAGTATTCCTAGATTGCCTCTGCCATAAAGTGCATTGACTTGGAATTAATACAATTAAGAAAATCACTAATTTACTACATTTGGATAAGGAGTTTTTATTTGTTCCCTAGCATCCATATTCATTCTGATTGTTGTTGCTGCTGCTGCTGGTGATGTTATTCCCTTTGAGTTGATTTCTAACAACTGCTGGGACAAGCACCTGCAATTTATATTTTTAGAAGTGGTTTGCCCTTGCCTCCATTTTAGGAGAGAGAATGATTGGCCCCAAATCACCCAACTGTTTTTCTGCCTAAGGCAGTACTAGAATTCACCATCTCCTGGTTTCTAGACTAGTGTGATCAGTGGCGGGATTCAAATTTTTTTTACTACCAGTTCTGTGGGCATGGCTTGGTGGGTGTGACAGGGGAAGGATACTGTAAAATCTCCAGTCAGAAGTGGTATTTGCCGGTTCTCCTAACTATTCAAAATTTCCGCTACTGGTTCTCCAGAACTGGTCAGAATCTGCTGAATACCACTTCTGAGTGTGATAATTATTACACCAAACTTGCTTTCTTTGTTCTTTTATTTAGAATTAAAATGTAAGAGTGTTATTGCAGTGCTACTGCAGTACTACTGCAGTACTACTGCAGTACAGTGTTATACTTAATGGGACTGCACAGTGCATTGGATATCTCCAAAAGGTGTAATACAACTATAGTACCAATCCATGACACCTTTAAGCAGCAGCATCTTTTTTTCCTTCCCCAGGTAACATACCTTGCTCTTATCACAAAGTCCAGGTGTTATGTATGTAGGTTTGAAGTCATTGGTTTAGTTTGAACTGTTCTTGTAAAATGTTGGAAATGATTAGTTTAAAACATGCGGGAAAACCCTGCACTCTGATTGGCTGGCAACTGCGGCTGCTGGCTATAAGTAGCAGCCGCAGCCCAGCCAAATCAGGTCTGTTATGAGCTGTAGTCACTAATAAACTCTTCACTGAAGCACTCCGTGTCTGACTCTTCATGCAAACTTAACACTGGCGACGAAGGTGGGATCCTTCCTGAAGAGAAGACGACGCAAAAAACAAGCTGAGAGAGATGGCTGCGCTGAACACCCCCCCAGCCCCATTCGATCCGACGGCAGAAGACTGGGAGTCATATGCAGATTGTTTCCAAATGTATCTGGAGGGAAACGATCTTGCCGACATTTCTGAGAAGTGGAAGAGGGCGGTCTTTCTCACGCACTGCGGTCCGGCAGTTTTCAAGATGGCGAAGGCATTGGCGGGAGCTGCAGACATGAAGGTAATGGACTGGCCTGACTTAGAAAAACTGTTAAGAGCTCATTACGCGCCATAAGTATCGTGCCTTATTAAGAGACACGAGTTTTACCATCGGGATCAAGGGGAAAGCGAAAATGTAAACAACTTCGTGGCAAGTTTAAGAGACATTGGGGGTGCATGCGAATTTAACAATTTAGAAGAGGCCATGCACGATCGATTTGTTCTGAGCCTTAAAGACAAGGTGCTACAGAGCAAGTTATTACTGAAACCTAAGATCACGCTGAAGGAAGCAATAGAAGAGGCCTCTTCAGCAGAAGCTACCAAGTCCTCAGCAGCAGCCATGAAGAAAATCAACAAGGCCACAAGCCATCCTGATGTGGAAAAGTCCACAACAACTCATTGTGAGCAAATAGTCAGACTGTAGTGAGGTGGAGGAAGGAATTCACAGACTCAGAATGGAGCGGAAAAAGAAAGACCTGGGAAGAAAGAGGCAAGATTTCTACTGCAGAGGTTGTGGGGAAGCCACCCCGCACTGAATGCAAGTTTTTAGACACCATTTGCCTCCGTTGTGATAAAAGAGGACACCTAGCAAGAGTCTGCAAATCATCCAGAACTCCACCCAACAGAAGAAATTTTGCTACAAGCAAAGACAAAGAATTCAGGCCCAACAATCTCAGTGAGAAAATGGGGTGCAGCACAGAAGCAAATGGGAAGAATGAAACTCATCAAACAGTAACTATTGTTCATTCATCACCTTTAAGAAGTAGAAAAGTGCATGTCAAGGTACTTATTGAAGGAAGGGCTTGCCAAATGGAAGTGGACTCAGGCTCATACCTATCTATGGTGTCATGGGACACTATTCACAGACTTCTTCCCAACATCCAGAAGAAGCACTTCAAGAAGCAAGCATTGGCTCTTAAAGACTACCAAGGGAACAAGATTCCAGTAGTTGGAACAAGAGAATTCAACATGAAATTCAAGGGCCACACCAAATGCCTACCACTGACCATCGTGGACAAGGACTGTCCAAGTCTGCTGGGCCTTGAGTGGTTCAACCCGTTGGGCATCGAGGTGACTGGCATCAATCATGTGAGCAACACTGAGTGGAAAGAGGCCTTGAAGTCTGAGTTTCCAGAGGTCTTCAGCGACGGATTAGGCAAGTACTTGGGGACCCCCATCACATTTAACCTAGATCCCAAGGTACAACCAATCCGTTTAAAACCCAGAAGGGTCCCATTTGCCTTAAAGGAAAAAATTGATGCACAATTAGATAAACTAATAGCCCAAGGGGTTTTAGAGCCCACTGACCACTCCAAGTGGGAGACACCCATAGTCACACCAGTCAAGGCTGATAGGTCTGTGAGAATCTGCGGAGACTACAAGGGGACATTGAACCATGCGCTACAACAGAGCGCATATCCAGTTCCAGTAGTGCATCATTTATTACACTCCCTTGGAGGGGGCACAGTTTTTGCCAAGTTGGACCTGGCACAGGCATATCAACAATTCACAGTTGATGATGCCACTGCTGAAGCCCAAACCATTGTGACCCATAGAGGTGCTTTCAAATGCAAAAGATTGAAATTTGGAGTAAGCGTGGCACCAGGCATCTTCCAAAGCCTTATGGAAAGAATGGTACAAGGGTTGCCAGAGGTGGTGCCCTATTTTGATGATGTTTTAATTTCTGCTGAAAGTGACACTCAGTTACACGAGAGACTCAGGGAACTCTTAACCAGATTCAAAAAAGCGGGGTTAAAAGTCAAAGAAGAAAAATGTACACTTAGAACAGATAAAGTGGAATTCTTGGGTTACATGATTGATAAACATGGCATCCACCCCACAGAGGCAAAGGTTCAGGCAATCAAAGAAGCCCCCAGGCCAAAATGCAAAACAGATTTGCAAGCATTCTTGGGACCCATTAACTTTTATCATATGTTTCTACCTCAGAAGGCAACCATTGCAGAACCCCTACATAGGTTGCTGGACAAGAAATCTGTTTGGGCCTGGGGGAGGAAGGAACAAGCTGCATTTAACAATATCAAGAGACAAATCACGTCTGATGCTGTGCTGATACAGTTCTCTGAGAACTTTCCTGTTGTTCTGACTTGTGATGCCTCCCCTTTTGGAGTGGGGGGGGGTTGAGCCACATGCTTCCCAGTGGGAGGGAAGCTCCTATTGCATTTTACTCTCGCACCTTGACTAAAGCAGAGAGGAACTACAGCCAACTGGACAAGGAAGCCTTGGCGATTGTAGCAGCTGTCAAAAAATTCCATGAGTATTTATATGGGAGAACATTTACTGTTGTAACAGATCACAAACCTCTTTTAGGCATTGTGGCAGGGGACAAACCAACGCCCACGATCCTGTCACCAAGAATGCTGAGATGGACTGAATTTCTTGCTGCTTATTCATACAAACTGATCCACAGACCTGGTAAAGACATTGGGCATGCAGATGCTTTGAGTCGCTGCCCACTTCCTTCAAACATTGAGGACCCTGTTCCTGAGACTCACACCTTTTTTCTAGAAACTGTTGCCAAATTTCCAGTACATGCTGCTGAAATTGCCAGAGAGACTGCCAAAGACACTTTATTGGCTCCTGTCATAGGCTGGATTAAGAAAGGTTGGCCACTTCAAGATCTACCTCAACTCGCCCAACCTTTTAAATCCAGGCAAACTGAATTATCTGTATTAAGAGGATGTATTTTGTGGGGTAACAGGGTGGTTATTCCTGCAAAACTACAAAAAGAGGTTTTGGAAATGTTACATGAGGGTCATCCGGGAATTGTCAGAAAGAAGGGATTGGCCAGGAGTTATGTATGGTGGCCAGGTATTGACAAAATGGTTGAAAACTGGGTTGCATCTTGTCCCAACTGTCAGGTAGTCAGGCCTGCCTCACCTCTCACCCCCACACAGGAATGGGAATGTCCTAGGGGCCCATGGTCCAGGATTCACACTGATTTTGCTGGCCCTACCAGAGGGCACACTTTCCTTATTATAGTTGATGCATATTCCAAATGGCTAGAGGTTATCCCTATGGCATCCACCACAACTGAAGCTGTCATCAAACAGCTTAATAAGCTTTTTGTAACTCACGGGTTACCTGATGTGCTTGTTTCTGACAATGGCCCTCAATTTACATCCAACCTTTTTGAATCATATCTAGCACAACAGGGTATCAGACATGCCCTCACAGCCTCTGGGCATCCTTCGGCTAACGGCCGGGCTGAATGTATGGTATGATTTACCAAGGAAAAACTTCAGCAATTGGGTCCAGGGGATATCACTGAGAGAGTTGAAAAACTTCTCATTGTTCAGCATATCACTCCCAACCCCTCAACTAATTTAACCCCAGCTGAATTATTGATGGGTAGGAAACTGAGGTCTCCCCTTGACGGCCTCCATCCCACTTATGCACCCAACGCACCACTAGATTCCACTAGTAAAATTCGCACTTTCACTGTGGGTGATTCTGTTTATGCTAAGAACCTCATGGGTGAACCATTATGGATTCCTGCTGAGATTACCCAAATCACAGGCCCCAGGTCTTACAGGGTACAAATGGAGGATGGTGTCCTCTGGAGCAGGCACATTGATCAGTTAAGATCCAGATTGCCTCAGGAGCATCGCTTTTGCTCCTCTCTGGTTCCCATACCTACTGCCTCTTCTAGGGGGGAAGGGGAGGATTATGAGAGTAATCAGCAAGTAAGAATCAACCCCATGTGTAATGAGCTAACACGACAGGAACCATCCCAAAACCTGTCACAATACCAACAACCATTTTCACAAATGGAAGTTTGCATATCACTACCTGATTTAGGTGCTGACATTGGGTTGGAGATGGATTGGGAGGAGAGACCAGGTTGTAGTAACCAAACAGGTTCTACCATTACTACAAGTCCAAGTAAGGAAATGTCAGCAGACACATTTCCTCTCTCACAAGGTGAGAACCTTAAAACATCTGAACCACGTAGGCCTCAACGTACACATAAGAGCCCCACCTATTTAAAAGAATACATTAGATAGGTTGGGGTTTGAGTATGGACTGAACCTAGTGGGCAGGGGTGTTATGTATGTAGGTTTGAAGTCATTGGTTTAGTTTGAACTGTTCTTGTAAAATGTTGGAAATGATTGGTTTAAAAAGTGCGGGAAAACCCTGCACTCTGATTGGCTGGCAACTGCGGCTGCTGGCTATAAGTAGCAGCCACAGCCCAGCCAAATTGGGTCCATTCTGAGCTGTAGTCACTAATAAACAAAGAGCTTGAAGCACTCCGCGTCTGTCTCTTCATGCAAACTTAACACCAGGCTTTTCACAGAAACTCCTGGCCTTGGAGAGCAGTAATATGTTTCACTTTCTTATGAATATGGTTATCTTTGCTTGTTTTTCTTGAGTTTGCTATTTCCTTATAATTTAATACAAACTTGTTTTCCCTGGGCAAATCTGTTGCTGGACAGTTTGAAATGCAATAGCTCTATGGCCTTGCTTCGTATTTCATTCTTTGGCTCTGAATGAAGCTTCCAATGTTTGATAATAGTTTGTTCAGTGTTATCTCTGCCTTTGTCCCTATGGGAGGTTATGATTTTTTGTTTGTTAGGTTTTGGTCTTTATTTGGTTGTTTTTCTGGTTGTTTCTATTTGGATTTTTATTTAAGGATTCATTATAGTAATATTTTCCTTTGACTCCCCATCTTCTGTTCATCAAAATCACTTTCTCTCTCTCTCTTTCTCTCTCTCTCTCTCTCTCTCTCTCTCCCTCCCTCCCTCCCTCTCTCTCTCTCTCTCTCTCTATCTGTCCCGCTCCCTCCCCAGATTAATAATATGCATTATTTTGAAATTCATCCCAAATTCATTCCACCACTATCAATATGTAATACAGGAGCGGAGGCTTCTTTTCAAATATGTCCTCATCACCATATGCATAGTTGGGGGATATATTGTGTATGCGCTATTATTATATAAAAAGCATCCTTTTGAGATCCACCAGAGTTGCCTTTCCTTGTTGTGATTAGGAAATTTATTCCAATGTCTCTACTTCTAACAAGGAAATATACTATCCTGAACTTAAGACAAGTGTTTTTTTAAATATATATTGCCAAACAGTACTGTTTCAATAAATTAACAAGTACTGTTTTGTGTATATATTGCTGGGAATAGTAATAGTATATTATTTATACCTATTTCATAAATCTTGGCTAAATCTACATGTAGTACACAGTTGGTGAAAAATGTCAGTTCAAATAATTCCTGTATTTTATTTCAGGAATTTTCTTCAATAGACTGATTCAAAATTTTGTCTACCCAAATGTCTCAAAGCTTTTCACAATCTTCAATAAAAAATAGCCAATAAGTTTTGATCCCATAAGGTATTTAGTTCTGCAGTCCTGTCTAATATAATTTCAACCATTCAGCTGCAAAGCAAGTCAGGCCTGTTATGACAACATGACACGCTTATGGCAGAACCTTGTCAAATACTTTTCTTGGTAGGAATATTTATGGGCATGTAACAGTTCTAATATTTCTTACCAGATGCTGCAGGGAATAGTTATTTAAGCAATAGTGGAGATTTAAACTGACTGATGATAACTGTTTACTCCATTCCTATGTAACTTTAATAGGAGGTTCAGCCTGGCATTGAAAAGTAAATGGAAAAAAACAAACAGACATGCTACTGTTTTAATAATCATAAAGGAGATAAAACACATTTCTATTAATTAAAGTAATTGTTTTTTTGTTTTACTTTTATCAAATGTTTCAACTGACAAAGAAAAAACCTCTTCTTGCTGATTTTTTTAAATAAATAAAAGTTAAAGTGCACCAGATTAATCACCATCCTTGTAGCTTATTTGCAGAAGCACTGAAGCAGTGTTGGAAGCTTATACTAATCCTATCTTCATTTTCCCCACCTTCTATTAAATATATCCAGGAATAAGGTTTATTTTTTTAAGAAAAGGGGGGAAAGAGGGGTGACATAAAAGGAATAAAATATTGCATTACATGCATATGCTAATTCCACTGGTTAAGGATTGAAGATTTAAACTCCATTATCAATAACAGTGTAACTGAATTCACAATCTTGAAACAAATTGAATCAAAAGACATACTGACTCGGTTGGGTCCAAGGCACACTGGAGTTAGCAAGAGCCTTTCCACTGACCTTTCTTAAACCTAGTACAGCTTCAGTAGTTTTAATGAGGTTGGAATTGCTGCAGAATTACTACATTCTCATTCATATGGATTAGTGCTGTTCTCTCACTAGAAGCTCAGTGGTCTAACAGCTAAAGGGTGAGAAAGTGGAGAAGAGGAGGGATGGAGAGAGAGCAAAAGACGTTGAAGACTCTTCACTGGAGTTTTTATTCTATTTCAGCAGAGACAGTATGCTATATATCCAATCCAGTTCCTTTCTATCTCCAGAACTTCACTTCACAAATACATTGGCTGGATCTGCACATTATGTTCACACATTTTAGAGTATTAATTTGAAAATAGTTAATTTGGATATTTGAATTCCTACCAGCTGAATTCATTAAAAAGGTTACCTTCAAATTGATTTTTCACCAGAAGCCTTATTGGCAACATCCATATTATTGATTATACCACATTTTTACTATTAGCGGCTCTACTACCGCATCTTGTTCAGGTAATGCATAATAAGACAGAAGAGATTAAGACTCAAAGTAATATATTTTGTGATGAAAGCCACTCACATACAATTAACCATACAGTAACATAAAATACATCCATTCTATCAGAGAAGTGAGACTAGTTGACAGAAGCATTTCAATAGGGGTTTCATGCATTCTGTATTCTCTGTATTTATTATATGCAAAAGCATTATTCTATATATTAGTAATAGTAGGTGATGCAACTCCAAAACATTAATTACCCAAAATTCAACTCTAAGCTGTTCAGAAACTTTTGATCATTCATTTTAAGAATAAATAGCACTATTCAATTGAAATATGTATACTAAAAAAATCTCTTCTTACCCCTATGGATAGTACAGTGAATATAAAAAGTCTACATATCCCTGTTAAAATGCCAGGTTGTTAAGAAGTAAAAAAAATCAAACCATATAAACTATTCCACCTTTAATATAACACATAAACTGTATAATTCAATTGAAAAACATCGAATACTAACCGCCCGGTACGAAGTCACAGACAGGGACTCCTTGGGGTCCCATCAGCCGGGCAATGCCGGCTGGCAGTCCCCCGACGACATGCCTATTCTGTCGCGGTCCCTGAACTCTGGAACCAACTTCCCCTGGGGCTCCGCTTGGCCCCTGACCTCCGCACCTTCCACCATGACCTGAAGACCTGGTTATTTGACCAATCCGGGCTGTGACCCACGGGTGGGGTGTTTTTAGATTTTGGTGGTTTTTAAATTTTGTATTAATTGGGACCATTAGTTTAATTCTTTTTTAAATATTTATTGTGTTTGTTTTTATTGTAAGCCGCCCCGAGTCTTCGGAGATGGGGCAGCATATAAGTCCCATTAATAAATAAATAAATAAATAAAAACAAACTGAAATATTTTAAAGCAGAAAAATCACGATAAAAATGTACAGCAATGTGGCTGCATAAGTGTGCACACCCTTAAAGTAATACTTTATTGAAGTACTTTTTAATTGTATGACAGTGTTTAGATTTTTAGCCTATGAGTCTGGCACATGCTGTCTTGGGTACCTTTGCCCATTGCAAGGGCAAAAGTGCTTCCAATTGTGAGGGTATCTTCTGTTCACAGCCCTCTTCAGATCACCCGGCAGATTTTGAATTTGATTCAGGTTTCCAGGCTCTGGTTGGGCCACTCTAAATCTTTGATTTCCTTCTGATGAAGCCATTTTTTGTTGATTTGGAGGTGTGTGTTGTCGGGTTGAAAAGTGAAATTCCTCTTCCTCTTTATCTGCCTGTTTTTTGTTTTTGTTCTTTGTTAGTATGATCAGTGTCTCAGTGCTGTCTTTTAATCCACTTTTTCTAGCTACTGTAGAATTTCCCAATGTCAGCCAACTCAACCATCTGTTGATGCTGGCACACCCCATGAAGAGTCTTGTTTTGCTGGATGTCAGCGCTCCCAGGTTAAACCAGAAAGGAAAAACAACTAGATAAACTACTTTATTGTAAGGCAGCAATAACAGAGCCTTGCAAGTGTTGAAGGTACAAACTTCTCGCTGTCACTTTTAACTACCTAAACAATTAGAACAGGTCAGTGGTGGGATTCAGGGGAGGGATACTGTAAAATCTCCATTCCCACCCCACTGCAGGGGAAGATTACTGCAAAATCCCATTCCTTCCCCACCCCACTAACCTGATTTCCAGCTCCATTCTCCTGTGCAGGGCAACAAAGAAGACCTAGCTGATCAGCTGGGACTCAGGCGGCAGAGAATAGATGGGGTAGGGCCAGTCAGAGGTGGTATTTGCTGGTTCTCTGAATTACTCAAAATTTCTGTTACTGGTTCTCCAGAACTGGTCAGAACCTGCTGAATACCACCTCTGGAACAGGTTATTCCCAATTTTCTTTCTCTGGTCATTAATCCATTGAGGGCTACTACCTCTCTTATCAAGTTGTTTCTAGGTGGTGTACAGTATCTTCTCTTCATCCCCCAAGGTCATCCACACATTACATTATGGCACTTCCTCTTTCCAGCTGGTGGAATGTCTCCGGGGTAGAAACCACCATACATTGTGAGAAGCTTCTAGGTCTTCATATCAGCAGCCTCCATATTCTCATTTGGCCAACTCATTAAACCAGAGGGTATCTGATGACTGGCAAGGCATGCAATGACATTGATCTTGTTGTTTCCATTGATCTGGCTCTTTAAGACCTACTTAATCCTTTGGTGGTACTTATATATTGCTGTCTTCCTTGCCTCCTCCTCCTCCTCATGGTTCCCATGTGACTGTGGGATACCAAGTTACTTCTGTATGCCTGCTATGTGGCCCATTGATAGTTCCATCCCATCAGTCTTAACTATCTTCCATTGTTTATTACCATGTAGCCCCATGACACCACCAAAACTAGATGCTATTTTCCACGTGTGGTCTTACTCAGGCATTAAAAAGTGGTACTAATAGATTGTGTGAAGTGTTACTATCACTTTATGATGCCTGAGTAAGACCACACTTGGAATATGGCATCCAGTTTTGGTTGCCATGATATAAAAAAAAAGATGTTGAGAGTGAGACTCTAAAAAACAACAACAATAACAACAAAGATGATTAGGGGACTGATTGCAGGAATTGAATATGTCCAATTTAATAATAATAATAATAATAACAAGAAATAGGGGTGACATGATAACAGTGTTTCAATATATAAGGGGTTGCCACAAGAAGGGGGGTTCTTGAAAGCAACTGAAGGCAGGACAAGAAGCAACGGAATGGAAACTCATCAAGCACAGAACCAACCTAGAAATAAGGAGAAATTTTCTGACAGTTAGAACTATTAATCAGTGGAATAACTTGCCTCCAAAAGTTGTGAGTGCTTCAGCACTAGAGGTTTTTAAGACAAGATTGGGTGACCATTTGTCTCAAACAGTATAAAGTTTCCTGCTTGAGCAGAGGATTAGACCAAGACCTCAAAAATCCCTTCCAATTCTGTTATTCTGTTATTTCTCCCATCTGAATGACTTCATAATGTCTTCACTATATATCCATGTATGTATGCATGTGTGTACATGTATGTCTGTATACACACACATATACATATAGTATAATTTATCAATGTAATTCAAATTGTTTACATGTCTGCTACCTCCTTTATTGTTACTGCTCTTCTGTTTTCACTTTCCCAAGTGAGATTATATTCATAAGGCTAAGGAAAGTCAGTTATACTTGACCATTTTTTCTAACAAACCATTTGAGTCACTGTAATTAATTTGGACAGTGTAAGTTCTAAATGTTTTTCTTTTAATTATCTTTGGAGCAGCATTCATTATGAAAATGAGCTGTAATTATTTCAGCTCCCTCTTCTTAGCTTTCAAGATTACATTAAAAAGTTTTACACCTAAGAGAGGCATCTTTTCATATCTTGCATTATACATGTTACAGTAAATGTCACAAATGATTTCATTACATTATTAATGAAATTCAGCTGGGAGGCTATTATGGTTGCATTTAACACCTGTAGAGTAACATCAGAACTATTTCAGTGGCACTTCCTTAATAACCTGTTGGGTTCTGAACATCTACAAAGTATTTCTGCTTCAACAAATACACGCTTAGGAATAGGCATCTACAGCAAGCCATTACAAAGGAAAAATTACAACTTGCATGCAGTTATGTTATGAGGCAAACTCACAGCTAGATGCTTACAGTTTGATATTGATGCCAGTATGTATGTTGTTTGTCACTAGCTATGCAGTTAGGACATATGTGGATCTGGATATGGGCTTATCAGATCAAGTAATGGCTGATTGTAGTTTCTTTCACATTGATCTTCAGCCAAGAAAATGTTAAAAAGTCACACAAAAGAAGACTTGTTTGTTTATCTTATAGTGAAGGAAGAATACTGGAACACTGAATAACAGATGTAGATTTCAGGGAAGCCAATCCTGATTTTGTACCTTAACTTTACCCATAAAGTTATTATGTGGAAATGAGAGAATTTAGGAAGCTCTTCACAATTTCTGTAAAGAAGAGTATGAAATAAATAGTAATTTGCTTCTATATAAGACAGACATTTTGCAAATGGAACCTACTAAATAAAGCACATATATTATATTTATTCTTTGGCCTGTCTTTTAATTCCAATTATCTTCTTTCATTTTATGATGCTCTTTCTTTGGGAATGCACAGAATTTTCTGCATACATCAACTTAGATATTAATTGATGACTACTGGATAGAATAGCTGGATACTGGATAGAATAGCTGGATACTGTATTTTATTTTGTCTCATAAAATATCCTGGTTTTATTTGCTACTTTTTTGCCAGACTGCAGCATTTACTGGGCACGTTGACTCATAATAGCACTTCACATTCACAGCCATGAGTTCCTGGCTTGTATATTTTCTTCTGTCGGATGATCTACTCAACCTTTATGTGGTCGCAAATCAGAGTCAGGGGCAGATCCCAGCTTACCTATATTTTGTGGAATGTTATTTTATGCCAGCATCTTTCATTTATTTTATATTTGCCAGCTTACTAACCACTTACTATGAGAATGAATTTGCTGCAAGATTTCAGACTCAAAGACAGTACAATCTATATTAATGTTTAAGGAGATGTATAAACACTATAAATTCTTAACCTATAAAAACATCACCTTCCTCATTTTTACTTGTTGATTTGATCTTTTTATCAAGAAGACATTCACATGCTCTTAAAAGTGCCTTGATATCATGCAGAGGTGTTAATCAAGAACACAAGAGTGGAAATACTATAACTTCTCAGGGGTTTCGTAATTTTTTACTATAGCTCTTTTCTGTAGCTTTCCAGTTCAAGTGAATCTTAGAAATAAATTATGGGAAAGAGGTAACAAGTAAATTAGAGTCATTTGTGGACTGGAGAAAACTAACAAAACAAAACAAAAAATGGGAAAAAAATCCTCCCATGCACCCCAGTTTAGACTGTGTCTTTTTAGTAATTTGGTTATGTATAGGTTTATATGAACCCTTGCCAGCAATGCTGTTTGAAAGCAATCATACATATTTATATTTGCAACATGTACTATTGTTTTTGTTTATATTTTAATAAAGGGAAAATTTGTACCTTATTTTTCTTTTACCCACAAAAATGAATCTAAATGATTAGAACACAGTATACAGCTAACTCAAGTTGTTCAAAGTCCTGGTTTTACATAATGTTTAAGAAACTCTAGTGCTGATTAGCTAAAGCCCAACTCAACTGGAAGACATGAAGTGGAGAAATGCTGAGACTGCATATTTGCTATGGTTGCTTATAAGAATAAGGACAGATTAACAGTATTACTTTTTATTAATACTAATATAAACCTTCTCTGTGGTGGCTCCGTCTCTCTGGAACATCATTTCCCCAGAGATTAGAATGGCCCCCTCATTAATACTATTCTGGAAGGCACTGAAGACCTGGTTTTGCCAGTCGGCTCGGGGAACCCAGAGAAGGATGGAATCCATCCAATGGCTAGTATGATCCGCTGTTGTCGGGGTGGGGGTGGGGTGGGAATTGGTTTTTTGTTTGCTTTATTTTTTGTTTTCCCAAATTTTGTTCTATTGCACTTTACTAATTTATTTGATTCTTTTTGTTAGTTCTTATTGTTTTTATTTTTATTTTTTGTTTTAAATATGATTGTACATTGTGTAATCTACCTCGGGTCGCCATGGGCGAATAGGAGGCAATATAAATCAAACAAACAAACAAACAAATAAATAAATAAATAAATAAAATTTACTAATGAAAGATAAGGGAACAATAAATCATGCAATCAGAAATTTCATTTTAATTCCCAACTGGGCAGATTTGGTATGCAGCTATAGTGCTAGTACTGCTGGTCATTCTTAAAGGCGACTAACATCAAAATATGGATTTGGGAACTGTTTTCTGAAAAGTCCAAAAATAAATGAGGAAAGAACTGATTTGGCTTTTGTTTTTAATTTATCTACAACTAGATAAATTAAAATGTAACCTTTTTTTCAGCACAGACTATTGAGGAGACAAATCATAATCCCTTCTAGTTGTCCATTTTACTGCTTTTTTGTGAATGGTTTCCAAAGACAATACAGCTTAGCCACTTCAGAAATGAGGGGTGGAAAAGATTTCCAAAGATTTCCAAAGATTTTGCCACTTTACAAGTAAAACAAGCCAGGTCAGCTCTCTCATCAACAATCAAGTTATGGATGAGGTGGGCTTTGCTGGCATTTTTTCATGTGTTACTTAATCAAGACAATAATGCTTTTACCATTGTCTGAGCTGAGTTTTACAACGTAGATCTTATTTTAATGATTTATGCATTGTCTTGATGAAGGTTGCAGAATAAAATAGATTTTTACCTGATAATTCTAGAATCAATTTATTTTTGTGCCTTTTATAAAGATTCCCATGGGTAATTGAGCATTATATTATTTTCTGTATAAGTGACATAAAAGCTTATTTCTAAATTTGATCCTAAGTTTATAGAATGTTATTAACAGAATACTGAAAAATTGAATACATAGGATTTTTGAGCCTTGCCAGATTTATTAGTTTAATTTTTTTTTCTAGTAAGAAGGTAGAGTTTTAATAAAGTGAATAAAACTCTCACCATGCAACTACTTCATGTTTGCATTCTGCTTTACCTTTTTTCATGCTAATATTCTTGACTATTGTGATATGCAAGAGTTTAAGGGGGAAATGTGACAGAAATAAGATTAATAGGATAGTTATGAATTCTTGAACATTTTGTTTGGCATTTCAGCAATCATGGTCAGAACTTTACTGAAAGTATTCAGGTATTACTATGTCAGATTTTAAACCTGGCAATATTGTAGCATGGAACAAACATGGATACTAAGAACAACTGCAATTATTGACTTCCGGTTTGGGCTTCTTTGGTGACAGACTGAAATCCATGATCGTGCATGGTTTTGATCTGTGCTTGCTGCTGGAGTGCCCTGATCCTTTGGATATGGGGCTGAAGCCACCCCATAGAGGTGGTGAAGAAGGGGGAGACTGCCAGCTGAGTTGAGGGGAGCCGCATATCTCCTCCTCGGCTGGTCATTGCTCCCTTTCCTGAAGGCGATTGCAGCGGTGGTCAGAAATGGCCACCTCAAAGAAGAAGCCGACCGGACAAGTATGAGCAGGAGGAAGACAAAGGGGAGAGCTTGACAGACAGGGCTAAGCAGAGATAACATCTATGCAAGGTACCCTGGAATTAAATTATTAAGAGTGTTACTCCTAAAAGAAGATTTTTAAAACAGCGAAGGAGAGAGGGAAAAGGAAAAAAGTTTTTTTCTCTCTAACACTGACAGCTGCAATTGGCTTTGAGTTCTAAAAAGAAGAGATTTAAGTAAGAAATTTGTGCTAATTTACTTTGACACTAACAGGCAACTTTAAGCTGAAATTAAAGTGTCAAAGTGAAAATAAAGACTTTCTGGATATTCTAAAGCCTTCAAAATGAGGAAAGTAAAGGAAAAAAGAAGGGGTGGGACTGGAAACATCAGAGAGTACTACCTGGAAATAAAAAAAAAATAACAGTGGAATTTTAACAAGACTTCCAAAGGATACATTGTAACTGAAACTTTGCTGCAAGATAACAGAGCCCCCGGAAAGAGAAAGTGGAAAAAAGAAGCAAGAAGAAACAGCTTTGGATTATTTGGTGATTTTTGGAATTTTGGGTGTTGGATTTCTAGTGGTTTGAACTAAAATTAACTGGGTGGTTGTTTAAAAGTGTTTAAAATGGCAGTACCTCTTGAGGAACTAAAAATGGAACTCAAAAAAAAATGAAAAAAGAGTCGCAAGAGGGAGGAGGATCCTTTGGCTTTGCACTTCAATTTTTAGAAATGGAGATTCTGAACTATGAAAAACAACAAGAAATGCTTGAAGAACAAGAAGGGCTGGACAAAGAAGAAGCCATCTTTAACGACCAAATAATTCCATGGGCGGTAAAATGGGAAAAGGAGGGAAAGGGAGTAGAAAACTCAAGATCTGAGGACTAAAAAAAAAGAATAGTTTGAAAAGTAAATATAATATTAGGAAGTAGCAGAAGAGAGGATTACAGAAGGGAGAATTAGAGAGAGAGGGGACAAAAAGGGTGGTGAGAAAAAGAGGGGAAAGATAAAAAGGAAAAGAAGTTATAAGGGACAAAAACAGGAAATAAAGAAACAGGGGAAACGTACAAGGATTAAAGGTATTAGCCTAATTAAAAGACATAGAGATAATGGTTAAAATATAAATTAAAAGAGAGGATTCTGCAAGGGCACAAGAGATAGTGTTCTTATATTGGAAATAGTAATGAGCTAGAAAATATGAAACATAGGTGATTAAAGTGAAAGACAAAACTGGTATTGTTATGTAATGGAATGTTTGTTAATAATTAAATGAAATAAAGAGAGAAAGGGAACAAAAGTAAAAGAGGGAATAAGAGGAATGAATGAAAATACTTTAGTTGTTCTTAATGATTTATACAATATAATTGAAAAGAAATGTAAAAGATTTATTATGAAATCAATATCAGTTGTCAGGATGAATTTGAATAGAATAATCATTTTATTCATTATTGTTATATATTTTTCTTTTTTTAAAACCTGTGTATTTTTAAGAGGAAGTACCAAGCGGAATTCAGCTGATAAGAGTTATATGATATAAAATAGATATTAGAAACTGAATGTTATAATTGTATAGTGTATAAACTAAATGTTAAATGAGATTTGACTGGATAACAACTATAAGATATAAAGGTAACACTCTCTACTTAGTAATTACAGAGGAAAAACCTAGAAGGGGAGGGAGTTGCTTTTTTTCTTTTCCCTTTCGGGACAATGATGGAAAAAGAATGTATGAAATTGTAAGCAGGACAGACAAAAGTACAAACATAATGACTAGAAAGATATAGAAATTTAGAAAAAGATATGTAATTGAATTAGAAAGGAATGAAAAAATTATAAGTAAGGTTGAGGAAAGGGAAGGGTAAAATTATTGAGAAAATGATAAAATAGTGGCAAGATAAGAAATAGAATATAAAGATGAATATGTAATTGCGATTATGTCTGTATGGAGATGTGATAACCTGGAACCATGCTACTCTCAAAAAAGATATTTTATGTGTATTATGTTTTGTGAAAACCTAAATAAAACTTTTATAAAAAAAAAGAATAACTGCAATTATCAACCCTCAATTCCTTGTTTTTAAAAAAATTACAATAGAATTATCATATCCTAAAAGGGCAAACCAACCTTTTAACTTGTGCTAATACCACTCTATAAAGCCTTAGTAAGACCACACCTAGAATCCTGCATCCAGTTTTGGTCAGCACACTATAAAAAAAGATGTTGATACTCTAGAAAAAAATGTGCAGAGAAGAGCAACAGGGATGATTAGGGGACTGGAGAGTAAAACGTATGAAGAATGGTAATAGGAACTGGGCATGGCTAGTCTAGTGAAGAGAAGGACCAGGGGAGATATGATAACAGTGTTCCAATACTTGAAGGGCTCTCATAGAGAGGAAGGAGTCAATCTATTTTCCAAAGCACCTGAACAAAGCACCAGATAAGGAATAATGGATGGAAACTGATCAAGGAGAGATTTAACCTGGAAATAAGAGAGAATTTTTCTGATAGAACAATTAATCAATGAAACAGCTTGCCTTCAGAAGTTGTGGGACCTTCACTATTGGAAGCTTTCAAGAAGAAACTGGACTGCCATCTGTCAGAAATGGTGTAAGGTTTCCTGCTTTTGGGCAGGGGGGAAGGATTGGACTAGATAAGGTCCCTTCCAACTCTGTTATTCTGTTGTTATTACAAGTAGTTCCCTATAATGTATTTTAAATACAATTTTATTAAGATTTTAATAAAGATAAAAACTAACAGAAACCTACATAGAGAAGAAAAAAATGAGACAAAGAAAAAAGTTGAGAAAAAAAGAAAGAAAATATAAAGTAGTGTTTAATGCAATTATAAATAGAAATGTACCTCTTACTTTATAGCAGGGGTTTCAAACTTGCATCGTCATGGTGTCATCATGTGACATATTGGGACTTTTCCCCCCTTTGCTAAACCGGGTGGGGGCGGGGCCAGCACATGACGCATCCGGCCTGTGGGCCACAAGTTTGACACCCCTGCTCTATAGTTATAGCTTTCATTTTTTCTATAATTGGTTTTTTCCTAATTATGGAAACCATAGGTCAAATGTTCATCCTTTTCTTTTTTTGCACAAAAAGTCTATAAGAGGTTTCCAGTCAGCAATAAACTTAGATAATGTCTTTTCTCTGATCAAAGATGCCAATTAGCCAAACTTAGCTCTGCAAGTTTCATCATCTTTGCTCTCCATTCTGGGTAATCTTGAATCTTTCCACCATTGTGCATACAACAATATCACAGCAGTATGTAAAAACAAAGTTCTATAACTTTTTTCAAACTATTTATCAATCATTCCCAAAAGAAAGATTATGGATTCTGGTCTCAGTTGTATATTAATCTTGTATATTAATCTTTAAAAAATAATCTGAAATAATTTATGTATTTGCATCCAAAACTTTCAGACTATCATTAGATGTTCACCAAGCATGATAAAATGTCCCTCTTGCTGTTCATGTTTCCAATATAAATTTGAAATATCTTTATACATTATAGACAGTTTTTCCAATTTACCAATTTTTTATAGAAATCATCTTTAGGATTATAATACAGTGTAAATTTCAATCTTTCTGCCAAATAATTTCCCATTGTTTCATCTGCATATTATAACCAAAAAGTCTACCCTACTTTAGCATACTTGTTCTTCCTTTTCAAATTTCAATAAAAGTTTAACATTTTAACAATTATATGTTCATCATTTGTATGCAAATCTGTTTCAAACTCAGTCTTACAATATTCATAACCATAAGTTCTTTTGTCCACTTTTAAATCTTTCTTATACATGTAAATAAGAGAACAATCGACAACTATATCCTTCTGCTGCTAGTTCTTATCTTGTTATAATGCATAAACAGGCAAAAATATAGAAAAATCAATACGTGTAGCAACTAATTCAGAATCATCCCTTCCAAATTCAGTTTGCATTTGTTGTAATCTCTGTGTTGCTTCCTCTGATGTTTCTCCCTTGCATCTCTTCCAGAATTCAGTGGAAATTCCTACTGTTTAATCATATCATCTATTTTCCTCCTGGGAAATGGGATCTTTTTCTGCTTTAATTTTTCAGTCAAGAAAAAATGTTAAATCTTGTATTAAAATTCTGTTGCAAAATTTTATCCCTTGCTTTTTTCCTCACAAAATGCACCAAATATCCTTCAGAACATTTATTGCTCTTGCAAATTGTGAATTTATTCTGTAAAGTTTACCTAACCCTATCACTTTATTCTCTTCTTCCAACCCCCGCCCCAAATCCCAGAATGACCAAAGCTTATATAATTTTTTTCTCTGAGATTTTCATCAAATGCCTCTGGAATGCTTTAAATCTCAAAGAGAATTCCTCTTTCTCAATTGAAGTAGAGCCAAATTACCTAGGTCTTTCTCCAATTATCATTAACATTTTAATAGAATTTTCAATTTTTTAAACTTCTTTCATCTTCTCTTTCATCTTAGCAGGTTTTTCATCTATTTTTTCTCAAAAGCTCTAAATTTACTCTCAAATGACTCAGCCAATATACTGCCAAATTGATCAAACATTTTCTGCAATAAATAATGAAATTATTATTTATTAAAATTGCTTTCTCTGTAGGCTGTACCAGAGAATCTCTCCCCTCATCCAATAATGCTTCTTCAATTTATTACTATGTTCAGATTCCAAAAGTGAAAGTATACCAAACAAGTGAAAGCATCTCAAACAAAGAAAATATAAATACAAAATCACCCCCTTCATCCCCTTTATCTTCCTGTGCTTTTAATGGTATAATTGCAGCTAAGCATCGCATCTATTACAGTCAGGCACCTATATTTGCTCATGTTATACTTATATTTTGTTGTGTAAATACTATCAATTGTCTGTATTCATTAATTGCAAGAAAAAATATTTAGAATAGAATAACAGAGTTGGGACCTTAGAGGTCTTCTAGCCCAACCCTTCGTTTAGGCAGGAAACCCTGTACCATTTCAGACAAATAGTTATCCAATCACTTTTCGGCCTTTTGGCTAAGATCAAGTGTAGTACTTCTTAAAAACTTCGAGAATTGGAGCATTTACAACTTCTGGAGGCAAGTTGTCCCACTGATTAATTGTTCTAACATTTCAGATAACCTAGGGTCTGGTCTCTTGTCTGATTTAATTATATACATTTTCATTAAAAAAATAATTAAGACTATTTGGTGATGTCTATAAAGGACTTGTCCAAAATTACGAACAGCATTGCAGCATAGATCACACATGGAAGGCCAACACTGTACATTAAAATCTCTCAAGATAAAGGAGAGATCCTGAAATTACCCATTTGTTCTACAGGCAGCCATTCCTTGTGTGTAAAATGGAGGAATTCCATCTGTGCTCACAGCCACAATGTAGCCTTTATGGACAATAAGTCCAGCCGGGTATAATTTCATATTCACTTTTGGAATTAATTATTTTACAAATTAAGACACATATTCTTTTAGAGCAATATAAGATTCCTCTTCATGAGTTTCATTTTTTCTGGATTACAAAACTAAAACAAAATATTTAAAGACAAAAAATATTTGGCAAAAAGCTTAATAAAATATGATTTAAGAAAATTTAAAATGGACAAAATAAATAATCATTTTTAAAAGATTAACAAAAGTGTATAAGTGGTATTGTTCTGATTGTCAAAGATCTTTAATATCCTTGATTTTATTTCTGACTATAAGAATTATCTTAAAAGTAATTTATACGCTTGTAATTAATGTTGCTATATGTTTTTCAAAAACTGAAATCCTAATTCTATGTAACATTTATCTTGTAAACAATTCCTCTAAAACAGTGAATATATTTCGCTATATATGAACTAACAGCAATTCTGTATATTACAGCATTCACAGAAGGAGATATTTCCATGAAATAAATATTGGATATTGACCCAAACTTAGACAAGAATGCTTGAGTATATTTCTATATTTACTGGGTAGATACATAACATAAGGCATTTAGGATGATATGACTCATACATGGAACTCCTTTTTTGGGTCTGTCATTTCTCCAAATGTGTTTATGAGGTTGTTAAAATAATTAAATATGAACATGTCATCTCTTCCGCAAAGATAATGTTAAAGAAGAGTTGAGGCTAAAGGAAACAGGAGTTCTTAAATTCACTGACATTCACATGGTCTTATACATGATGCAGTTAAGATATTTGTGTTTTGTATTTTCATTTATTTTGCATTAAATGTCTTAGAAATAAAGGTCAATTCAGTGTAGTCTTGATGAAATTTAATAAATGAGTTAGTAAAATCAGCATCAGTGACTGAAATAGTCTTAATATTTATTATAAAATATTGCTTCTTTTTGTAATGATTATATAAGATGCCTTATCTGAGATTTTTAAACATAACCTTAACTTATAGTCAATATGTATTCCTACAAACCTTTAAAAACCAAAACTTTATTATATGAAGGATATTTTTAATGTTGTCTACCCTTTATATCTTTTTAAATTTCTGGTCCTAAATTACATTTCAAATAAATAACCCTTCAGCTATGAAAATATTTGATTTTGTAGTCTTGCACTGCCGGACAGTCTTTTAAAACACAAAATTCTAAATGAAATATAAAAATATTTCCGATATTACCATTTGTGGTAATAAAGCTATAATAAACTACATACTTTACATGTTAATTTTTCATGCTATTTTGTTATATGTTGGAGGAAAAAAATAAAGTGATAAATCATCTTTAAAAAATAAGGTTGTTAAAAATTTAATTTAATTTAATTTAATTTAATAATTGGACTTGTATGCTGCCCCCTCTCCAAGAGGACTCAGGGTGGCTCACAACTAAAACAACAACAATAAATATATTAAAAAACGAATTAGACAGTACAAGCCCAGATAAAAATGATTTAAAACCCCCTCCTCGAGATGTCAGTCCAGCCCGGCCTGTTCAAACAGCCAAGTTTTCAGATCATGGCGGAAAGAGCGGAGATCCGGAGCCAAACGGAGTCCCACAGGGAGTTGGTTCCACAAGGCGGGAGCCGCTACAGAGTAGGCCCTTCCCCGGGGCACCACCAGCTGACAGTGTCTTGCGGATGGTACCCCAAGAAGTCCCAGTCTGTGCGCTCACTGTGTGCTGTTATTGTATAAAGACAAAATATAGGTATATTTTATCTGATGGATGACATCAGGGCATGTGAAGCAGAAGACACTGGGTTCAAAATGGTGACTCGGAGAATGAAGCTCTATTCATTTGAATATGCATGCAATCTGAGGGAAACACATTTAAAAAGAGTAGTGTTTTATAGCCTGATTGCACAGATAACAAATAATCAGAGTTGGAAGGGACCTTGTAGGGCATCTAGTCCAACCCTCCATTTCTGACAAATGGCAGTCCAATCTCTTCTTGAAAGTCTCAAGTGATGGCAGTCCCACAACTTCCGAGGGCAAGCTGTTCCATTGGTTGATTGTTCTCACTGTCTGAAAGTTTCTCCTTATTTCCAGGTTAAATCTCTCCTTGTTCAATTTCCATCCATTATTCCTTGTCTGGCCTACAGGTGCTTTATTTTGCTTCCATTTTTTTGAGGTGAATGCCCCAAGTGACATATTGGAGAACTTCATTTAGATGGTGGGGTCCTGGAACATATGTGCATGCAGAACATTCTATAACAATTATGAAAACTGGAACAAAACATTCTGGTAATTCAGCTAAGTAAATACAAGCCTAATAACAGAAGTCTTTCTCACCAGTTCTACTGTAGATGGTTTCTTTTACAACCTATAAATCTGCTACCTTTGCCTGCAATCATATTTGCTATGAATTCTAGAAACTTTGAAACCTTAATTGTGGCAGAATTCCCCCCCCCACAAATTATAGAATATAAAGCAATTTAACATATTACTGTACTATGCAATTAACAAACCCTGCATATATGTTCATAAAAAACCAAGATTTATGAAATTACTCTCAGAAATAATTGGAAAAGTAGAAGCTTTTTAGACATTTTTAATCGTTGATATTCAATTTCTTTGGCAGCATTAAAGAAAATGTATAAGCGTACATTATGTTCTACACACATTATGACATATGGCTTATTCTCTTTGAAGAAAATGAGAATCATAAATGAAAAAATCATTTTCATGAAAATGAAAATTGAATTATAAAAATTATTAAATCATAATTAAGAGTCTAATTATTATGAATACCACATGTTTTAACCTTCATATTCATATAAGATTAGTTTAACATTTGAATATTTTTTATTACAATCACTGACCAGAAATAAAATGTTAATTCACAATTAACATTTAATTTGCTTAGCTCAAATTTTTCATTTTATTACTAATGCAGCAGCTTCTGCATACTCTCTCTTAAGAGAGTGGTTCTTAAATCACCCTCAAGGAGTTTGAAACAGCTGAGTTAGGTTTTTCTAGATGTTTAGTCTCTAGACACTTTCAGGAAATGATATACCTCAAAAACTATTTCCCTAAGATGCAGCAGAATAAATGTATGGTTTTTTTTTTGCAATAAACAGCAAGAGGTCATCAGATTCGGAAAGTTATAAATGGACTAAGGGGCCAGATGGATTTGAGAAAAAGATTTTGGAATTAATAAGAGGAATACTTTCCATGGGAAAATGTTTTTGTTTTGAATTTTCTTTAAAAAATCCTGATAGGATAAGGCTTTGAAGGTTGGACACTAGAGGCAAGGAAGGAACTAAAGATGATAATTCAAGGAGTTTTGAACATTTGCTGATCAGGACTGAGTGATGAAGTTTTAAGGATTTGTTTATAGACATACCAGTATAAATAATGGTATGTAGGAATGGGGGAGGGAGAAATGCTCAGATAAACTTATTATAATTTAAAGAAATTTGTACTTTTAGACTTGAAATTTTGTTAATGTAATCTTACAATAAAATAGAATAAAGTAAAATAGTTTATCTGGCCATGTTTCCTTTCTGGACTACCTGTGAAAGCTGGCAAGATAAGAAAAGAGATATACAAAGAGGAAATCACTTATATTTTAAGAGAAGGTAAAAAGTTGCTAATTTTTTTATGTGTGATGAAGTGGAAGTAATTTATTTTTATATTTTTTTCTTTTTCTTTATAATTTTATTTTTTCTTTCTCATCTTCTTTCTTTGTTCATTTCAATACTTTCTATTTCTATTTTTTATTCTCTTTTTTTAGTTCATATTAGTTTTTACCTCTTTAATTGTAACTTTCAATAAAGGTTACTAAACTTTTAATAAAAGTTACTAAACTTTTAATAAAAGTTACTATTTTTGAAAGAAAGGTACAAACGGACTAAGGGTTCAGTTAAATTTGAAACAAGATTTGGGTGTTGATTATAAAGAATCCTTACTATGGAAAAATGCCTCAATAGGTAGATTGTTTTTAAAAGATATTATAAAAGAGGAACATGTTCTACCTGGCAAGATGAAGACTGACTTGAAAGTAAATTTAAAAATGACAGGCCACAAAAATGAGGTGATAAAAGATGTTGTACTGGATATGCAAAAGAAACCAGCTGACACCTTAATAGCTAAAAGGGATATTCAAATAACAAAGCAAGAAGGTGACCTGGATAATTTTCCTACACTGGATTTACAAAATAATATTGTTAAAGTTTTGAAGAATTTTGTGAGAAGGAACAAAGAAAAAGAAAAGAAAAACAATCAAGTTTTACAACATTTTTGAAGGAACTAAAGATTAAAAATTCAGCTTATAAAATTAATGATTTCTTTATACAGCGAAATTCAGAGTATGCAAAATTAGCAAGGTGATACCAAAGTTTTAACAGAAGAAGGAAAATATGATTTAATCAGTGTAACAGAGATTTGGTAGGATGATTCCAATGAATCCTATATTGCTATTTTGCTATATTTCAATGAATAAGTAGCAATTAAGGTATGCAATTCAATCAAAAGAGACAAAAGGAACCAAAAGATAAAAATGATTGGACTGTAAATTAAAAGGAGCCACAGCTGGTTAAAATTCCCAATTAATGACTTTTGTGATAATATACAGAACATCTGAGCTAAGTTCTGGAATGAACAAATAAAATCATACATTGTTTTTATCTATTATTGCACGCCCTAAACAAGGAAGACATATGGGTAATGCTTTTCAAAACAAGAACAGAGCCTTTAGTAAATTAAGAGTAGTAGTGATAGGGGACTCTGATTAGCCCATGTCCACTAAGAGAGAAAATTTGATAAGCTTAGCATTTTCAGGAAATTCCTGACTTGTCTAACTGACAAGTTTGTTAGTCAGAGAGTAGAAGGCACGAGGGGACTGACTATCATTAATATGATGGTAATGAATAGTGACAACTTAGTCAAGAAGAGGAAATAGAAGGAAAATTCGGGGGAAATAACCATGTATCATTAGGTTCCTAATTTTAAAGAAAATAAACTGAATGTAATGAACAGTACCTTGGAGTTCCAAAAATTGACTTTAATAAAATGACTAGATTACTATGTTATGAGAAGTTAATGAGAAAAGGAGATCTACATAGGTGGGAATTCCTTTAAGAAGGAGATACTTAAAACACAGTTGCACATCATTTCAATGAGAATATATGTTTTTATCTTATTTTAATTTTTAATTGGGAGCCGCCCAAAGTTTGTAATAAATGAACAGATAAATAAATATTTTAAACAAACAAATAAATAAACTACACAAAATACTTAGTAATTCATATAGGAGATTGAAGGAGAATCAAGCGGCATTAAAAGATGACACAGCTAGTATGGAACTATAGACATGGTATCAAGAAAGCTAAAAATCAGAGTTAAATTTAGTATGGATTCTAAGAATAATCTCTTTGCATCTGTTCAAAATGAAAGAGTTTGTGATTTGTTCAATGAGAAAATTAATAAGCTAACAGGACAAAAAAAATAGCGGAACTATTCAACTTCTACTTTGTTTCAGTCTATTCCAATCGGAAAGTATGTATTTCACCAGAAAGTAAAGAGTAGCAGGAAAGTGCATACTTAAAATTGAAACAGCTGGAAACAAGGTGAGGGATTTTGTGCATGCATTGAACAAATTTAAATCTGTAACATTAGATGAATTTCAACCTCAGGTATTCAAAAAGCTTGTTGATTGTCTGAAAAAAATATAATATTTTTGAGAAATCCTGGAAAGAAGATGTACCACCAAATCTTCAGAAAATGAAAACTGTTCCCTGGATTTTCCAAAAGGAAAAAAGAGAAGGGGAAAAAAAAGTAAACCGAAGAGAAAGATATATTAGTCAATTTGATACTGTCATCTGTGCTCTAGAACAGACCATAACACTATTGATTTGAAAGAGTTTTGAAAACAATGTGATGATTATCTGAAGTCAGACTGGACTTTCCAAGAACAAATCTTGGCAGATGAAACTTATTTTGACCAAATAATGCACTCTATAAAATATACATATACACATACATTTATACATAGAGAGAGAGGGAGAAGTAGGGACTCTACACATTAATAAATAATAAGTTGCTTCCTTCTTTAATTAAGGAGGAAGCAACATATTATTAATTAATGTACAGAGTCCCTATTTCCATCTATGTGCATCAAGTTAATAATGACAAAATATTTTAGCTTTCTTTAAAAACAAACAAGACTTTTCCATCTGAAATTGTGTTGATTTACTCAGGATTATAAGGTCATCAAAAAGAGCTACAACATACTTAATTATGCCAATATACTAAACAATGCTTTGTTTATGCACACACAAAAATATCCTTTTTTATGCAACAGAAGCACATAAAATGCTGCACCCTGGAACATTTTCAAACAGCTTCTATTGGATTTTCGATCACAACAGGACCATATGTGTGAAGACAATATAATCATATTACTAAATGTTAACATAGATTTCTCATGAATTAGCTTCACTAGACAAATATTATTTCATTTTTTGATAATCTAACTCCCTTAGTAAATTGTGAGATGGTTGTAGATGTCATATATCTTAATTTCAGCAAAGCATTTGACAAAGTACCCATGACATTTTGATTAGTTAAGTGTGGAGGGAATGCTTAT